>JAROYE020000056.1:35000-152249 GCA_029619315.2 Dynastes maya | reverse complement strand
TTTAAATCTTGCGGTTTATTAAAACGCTTCCCTTTCCCTTCCAATTTCGAAATACCGCTCGATCATGCTCAAGTTCATGGTTTTTGCCAAAAGGGTCTTGGTGCAAAGATGATCTTAGCGCCGCCTTTTGACAGTAATTCTTTGATGAGCAGGGATCTTTTCGCCAAAGCCAGCCCATTTAAGGGCCCTTCTCTAAAGTCAGCATAAGTCGGATTAAATATTGTTTTACTCTGCAAGGGACAACGATTAAAAATATATCTTTAAGAGAACAATGACTTAAAAGATCTTACATGTTCTTTGGGTAGAGCACTGGTGAGCGATGTTAGGTTCACCACCATCGGTAGACGAGCAGGTTTGCACTAGGATCCATCTTCCCGCCGTTTATTCTGGGACATCTATAGATCAAGAGAAATTCTAAATAAAAAAAAAAATACTATCAATATGAAAAACACCTTGCTAGTTTTAAGTCAAAAAGTATATTCAGGTGATTATCACGATGTATGAACCACTTCAATTTTATGCAATGGTTAGAAAAGCAACTTATTCCAAACTTGCCTCTACATGCATTGTTGTTATGGACAAGCGCCGTATCACAGCATATAAAAAAATAAAGCACTACACAAAATAATCGAAGATGGTATTCGATCAGGGCTAGAAGCAAATGGCATTGCAACAACATTAGAAATGCGAAAAGCAAAACTTTTAAATGTTAGTAATACAATATCCCATAACCCTTTAGCAAAAAACTTAGTATGTTGAACTTTTTAAAAAAACATGGCCATACTCTTTTACTTTTGCCCCCTTACATTGGGGACTTGAATCCGATAGAGTTAATTTGGGGGCATGGCAAAAGAAAAGTTGCTACAAATAATGTGTTATAACAGCAATTAGTTAGAACTGCGTTTTCAGAAATTACGCATGCTGGGTTTTGGGGAAAAAGGGGTGTAATCATGTCAGTCATATTGCAGAAGAAATATGGAAGGCCGATGATTTAATCGATGAAATTGTGGAAAATTTAAGTTTCGTTGTGAATACAGTCTCTTCGGATGAAGATCGGATCAGCGAGGATGGAATATATTCAGATGAATGACATTAAAAAAAAAAAAAAAAAAAAACACGAACACATTGTAATACATATTGTAAAACATTTTGCAATTAAATTGTATTTGATGTTGAAAAAAGGAAATTTTTTCGAATAAACTGGAGAGTTTCGTTAAGCACAGGTATGAATGCATAAAATGCAGAATATAACTTAATTTTTAACGTTTTTTGTTGTAATTATTAATAGAGTGTCTCAGCCGATTCTGGAACCTCCTCCTTGACCTTGACCATGCATCTGCATAGGTCAAGGTCAAGGAGGAGGTTCCAGAATCGGCTGAGACTGACCAAGGTCGAGCAACTCCCAAGGTCACGGGAATGCAAAGGTCAAGGTCAACTTCAAGTCCAGGACCGAGCAACCCCCCAAAAACAAGGTCAATGCGAAAAGGGCAACTTTAAGACCAGGGTAAGTTAGGTCAAGGTTAATGAGGAGGTTGTAGAATGTGGAGCCGCCCCCTCAAGGTTGATGATTGTGTATAAAAGGGCTTTCAAGTAGTGAATAGATAGTATACCGAGGAGGGGTCAAGGTTTAAGTTAGGTCAGGTAATGAGGAGTTGTAGAATGTGAGCCGCACTTCAAGGGTTGATGGATTGTGTTATAAAAGCTGCAGTAGTGAATAGATGTTAGTATAAAACAGTGGTAACCATGGGACAGCAGATATTAGTGTCGGAAAAGAAAACCTGTGAATGTATCATTTAAGAATAAGAAGAGTAATGTCGACTAACGTCAATGTTGTGAAGAATTAAGATTAAAACTCTTCGCGAAATCTGATACACAATCATTTAAAGTGGATGAAATCTTTTGGGGCAGATTTGATTACAGAACCATTAGAAGTAGGGAGTCGAGCGATTTTTGGGATAAAGTAAAATTATATACGGAGGGACGTTTCTGTCTGAAGAAATGCATTATGGAATATACAGTATAGGAGAAGAGAATATATTTTTTTAAAATAAAAGCATTCCAAATGGATATGTGGTTGGTTGTCTGCAAGATATGGAATTTTGGAACCAACTTGTAAAGGTCGTAGGAAGTTAAAGAAGCCAAAGTTTTGTTCTTTTTGTGAATATGAGTGGAATCACTTTTTTTTAATGGAGGAGTAAGAAATTGAAAAAAGATATTTTGGAATTCGTGGTGGAGCATTTTCCAGCTGTTACTAGTCTCAATTTGCGGATATCTAGTGAATGTTTTCGGACTAGGGTAGTTACTAGAATTACTAAAAAATGGGAGAAAAAAAATGGGAGACGCGATATTTATCATACGAAGGTTTGTTCGAGTTGTTTGTTTAGACAAGTTGTAGAATCCGTTAGCCACTTATAAAAAAGTTAAAATATGAAAGAATTTTATAAAGAAAATGGTTGATTTTTAGTTGGAGTTACTATTTAAGCGCAGCAGATTTTAAGTGCAGGGAAGTAGAGGAAAAATGTGGATGAGTTGGGTCCGAATGTGCTTTGCATAAACAAAAGGAGTTGTTAAAAACGTAGGATTACAAAAAATTATAATGATGTAGATGCATAAGAAAAATTGTTGTAGTTTGATAACAAGATTTATTTGTTTAATAAAAGCGAATTAATAAATGGTATTATGTTTTATTGGGAATACAGAATGGGAAGTAAAAATGAGGTGATGTATTTAAGTATACTTTACCATGTTGTATGCTATCGAAGAGTTGCTGTTTTTCTGAACGCAGTTTTTGGATAGGGTATCTTTATTAATATGGGAAAAAAAAACTATAGGAAAACCATTTCAGTATAAATCGAAAAGCCCCCCCGCGACCCGGAAAGGTAGGGGATTATTGATACTATAATAAATAAAGGCTCCGGTGAAACTTATATACCAGGATCTAGTTTTGCACGGCCTGGAACACAAAGTGAAATTCCGCATGACAGAGGTGACGGGGAGGAATTTGTTTGATGAGGGCTGTATAAAAGAAACATGATATAGGCTTATTTTCGATTCAAAGCGATTATTCTAAGGCGCCACGTTGCGGGATGAAAAACATTATATCAGAAAAGCCGTGGAAAAACGAATTAAGATTAAGGACGCAGGGATGGGAGAAAGACTTGCGGTTCTGTAATTGCGGGTTGCAATGAAAGGAAACAAAAAATTTGGTATGGTTATAATGCGGAAATATCGAAAAAAGGGGTTAAATGTAGGAGTAGAAGAAGAAATAGAAATAGAATTCGGAGAGTAGGTTAGTAGCATTCATTTTTTACAGGCATGAAGAAAGCGCGTTTTAATGCTATAAGGACATATTTGGTTTAAGAGGAAGGGCGTTTAGGCGACGGTGCAAAAGGTCGCATATTCACAATTGATTAAAAGCTGGTTAGAAAAATAATGCCCCTCGTTCAAGGAATAAATGCCAGACCGAAAAAAAAAGGTGGGTTTTACCACTTAATCCATTGTTTCGATGGCTTTGGGGGCCTTAGGATCATTAGGTGGAGGTGCTTGCAGCAATTGCCAAAGCAGTTGAACGCCGCTAAGCTGAAAGGAATCAATTAGGCGGAAGGCAAAACGCCATAATCGTCGACATGGATTCGAAAGGCTGTTGTAAAGGGTTATATATGGAAAACCCTATGAAGGCTGGGGCGGTTTACCATCGGAAGTGGGTATACATTAGGACCCTTATAAAACCGGTTTGTTGGGTGTATATGAAGGGGGGATGTGTCAAAAAAAAAAACGGTTAACATACTACCTCGAAGACGTTGGGACTTGAGAAACGATTTACAAAAAATGTAAAGAAGTGGAAAAATAGGAAAATTTTCGGGTATATTTAGGTCGAAGGATTGCATACCGAGAGTATACGTAAAAAGGAAAAAGGGAATAGTTAATTTAGATGATAATGTAGGGAGAGGGCAACTCAACTGGGTGGCATTGATATGGAAAATGATGATGTAATTAAAATATTTGATAGTTATGGGGATTTAAGACCTCCGATGAAGTCGGAGACGTCATTTTATTATCGAACGAGGGGGGTTATGAATAATAATTATAAAAAAAGATTATCAAGAATATTAATACCGTCAATTGTGGTTCATTCTCTGGTTTGTTCTTTTTGAAAGGAATAATTAATGAAGAAAGTATTAGAATTAAGGAAGATTGAACGTATAGGTAGTGGGAAATGTGAATGATTTGGCTTTTGTTTTAATCTGGGAAAGGATCTCAGGGAAATGCATGTTTATCCTCCTCTTATATTTTTCAAGTGGTGAATAGAATGTGCATTTGTAAGCTTGCAACTTTATAATCCATTCCCCAATGTAACCACACCAAAAATAAAATGTAATTCGTTATCATAGTATGAAAACAAACCCTGGATCGTGTGCTTATACGGAAGGTACATATATGACCTACATGGATTTGGGGGAGAACTATATCGGTGAGCCCACAGTACGAAAGTAAGGAGGGTGTTACGGGAGATTTTTATTACGATGGAAATAGTTCATACGATGAGAGTATTACCTTTGAAGTCTAACAGTGGAAATTGACCTTTACAGCAAACCAATTCAACGGTCCGTTATTTTCGGTTTCACCCCAGAATCATTCCTAGGAAAACAAGCTCTGCCATTAGTGACGATGTAGAGTTGATATAAATTAAAATAAGTGCCATAGATAAATTATGTGTAAATGAGTGGATGGTTCAATCATAAATGGGGAACCTTTCGCATGTTTTATACATTTTTACCCAAAACGTCGCACCGGCTTTAAGGATAATAGAAGTTCCGGATGAAAAAAAAAAATTTATAAGCCCGTAAAATACTAACGTCGTTTGAGTTCGTATTATTATTCGAAGCTGTAGATAAGACAGGACGTTTAATCGCACATTAAAGAGGTGAAGAGTTGGACGTTATATTTACGGATTAGGAGGAAAGGTGTGAGTATAAACATTTTGGCGGTAGTTAGAATTGAAATAATATGAGGAAAAAAGGAGTAGGATTCCGGTAAACATGTTATGGGCTAAGGACGTTGAAAATTTACACGGAAGATCGTCAAATAAAATTGGGAAAGATGGTGGGTGAAACAATGTTGCGCTAATTTAAGTTTAAAAATGCGGAAAAATAAGGAGTTTTAAAGGAGTTTGGGTTTAAACAAGTATATTATTAAGGATGATTTTAGAGAGGGGAAAAATTATATCGGATGCAATTAATTATATGAAGTTTCGATGATGTGAGGTTTAAATTTTAGTATCAGAAGAAATCGGATGGTGGAAGTGAACATTAGGGTGTTCGCATAGATATAAAATGGAAATGCTAAATGTTCTGGAGTAAAGTGCGTGTAAATAAATTCCATAACTGAAAATGGAAATTTCACAATTCCTGTACCTTCGGTCACCGAAATATGGAAATAATGATGAGATCAGAATCAGTAATACCCGAAAATAGATAAAATATAAACATACCATCAGGAGTCGGACAGGCTTATCGAAGGAAGGTACGTTTAGTTAGTGACGAAAGCAAGGAGTAGTACGTAACAGGCAACTCTGATTCAATAATGCGGCAGCTTTTATGTTAGTAATATTAAAGATATATTATCAGCGGGAAAGTGGAGATTGTGAAGTTAGAAAATTAGGTATAACATTCAAAACTTTGGAAGGGATATTTTCTATAGTCGAGTTACGTTAATAAAATTGGAGGAAATTGCGGTTGGGAACTTCGCTTAGGAAAGGCTACAGTAATGTGATAGTAAAGGAAATTTTAGATCTGGCATACCTCTAAAAAAATGGTGATGTTTTTGCAGAGGATTTTAAACAAATATGTCATTGAACGTGTCACAGGAATGGTATGGAAAGATGCGCGGATGATAACGACGTTATATTAAGTTCAGTTTCCAAACAGAAGATATAAAATTAAAAAACAATTGATAGTAAGTATGGCCGAGTGCCACAGTTAAAAGTCGGAAATTGAGTTGCAGGATCTCGCATTGGACAAAATTAATTAATAAGGAAATACGCTCATGGGGACAAATGTTTTCTTTAGGGGGTTGGGAAATACATGAAAATAACCTGGGATTCCAGAAGGGGGCAACTAAAACCTAGTGGGCAGTAAATACCAACTGCACACAATTGGAAAACCTCGATATATTATTCTAGTTTCAAAAAAACGGAAAGAACGAAAACAAAATTAAATCAAAAATATGAGTAGGGTTTGATCCGATTCGCGTACAGGGGACGTAACGGGCGTATTTGAAATGGAAAAAGATTATACTTACGAAGGGAACGTTCGAGCAGATTTCGAAGGGAAATCGATTTGCCAACGTCTTATATTAATTATGTACGCTAGGGGATTCCAGTTTGGGATGTATTACGGATTGACTACATGCGAACCAATGTTGACGCTTGGAATAATTAAGTTATGTCCTTTTGCTAGGGATTGACTGCCAGTCATTCAGGAAAGATGCAATACATAGAAGCGGAGTGGAGGTTTAGCATAGGGAATCGAGTTTACGGACGAAAAGACAGCATTCCAAAAGGATACTTACACTTTATGTGTAATTTTACATAACAAACTCTATGGGAATATTCTCCTTTTAAACAAAAAGTTGCCAAAAAACGAAAGGTATTAGGAAGCATGTTGTACTACTACAGCAATGTAAAAAGGGAGGGGGGAGGACATTAAAAATGTTAAGTGTGTTTATGCTGAAGGTTGACAAGAGGGTATACATAGCCTTTTAGACTGGGAGGATCTAGTTCAAATAGTGTTAATGGGTAAGGGGAAATAGTCGTAACAATTGGACCATAATTATAACAAAAAATTTATAAGTTATAGATTTTGAATTGGTATCGCTTTAATAGTGTGTAGTTTGATTCCTACAGGCAGTTAGCTACGGCGCCGATAAGCGACTTTAAGAGAAGCACTTTGATTTTAAACAAACCCAGTCCTTAGTTTGGGGGGCCGCATTGCAAAGGAAAGGATAAACGAGTGGCTAGATTTACGCCTTTACTCATCCATCACGGGTTAAAAATGGGGAAAGATGGGATATACGGCGTTAAGTGAATTTCGATGGAAATCGTTTAAGGCGTTTGTTGTGCGCGGGTAGATATTGTGTACGGTAAAAGGAAGAGAAAAAAATTAGATTTTTGAAGGGTATTGTTAGATAAAAACGTATTAATAGGATTGGGCAAAGCTGAAAAAAAATTCAAAAAGGGAGACCAAAGTTGTAGTTTTCATGTTGGTAATTTACGTTAGTTGTGCTCTAGCTAAACGTGCGGAACAAGTATGTATGAAAATTTTTGTAGTGAAAAAGGGATGCTAGGGAAAATTGTTTAGTTATAAGTACACCTATTACATCGCTTTGCGATGGGGTGTATTTTGTAAGAAGTTCATAAGACACAATTGTGGAGAGAAAAGGTGGGTATGTTATAGATTGTTTACGATAGCGATTTTCATTATCGCGAAGTAGTAGAGGATAGGGATTTGGTATTATCCTAGGTCATATTAATGCGCGAAAAAGGTTAAGAAACTGCAGATTTAGATTTGTGGTGGCGCGGTACCTACAAATTTATTACGGCGGATGTGGAATTATCGAATATAGGGACCGTATGGGGGCCACTTTGGCATTATCGAAGGCGAATACTATTGGATGGATGTATTTCTTAGAAAAAGGAACTGTAACTTAGCAAAAAAAACGCAGCGATTTGAAAGAATAAGGTGATAAATAATAGTTACAAGTTTTATTTGGATGTGCATATTCATGTAATTTACTAACGTAGTAGTCAGGACATTATTCATAACAGAGTGAAAACTTCATGTAATGTTAGTGTGTTATTGTAGTCAATAAAAATTTGTAAAAATATTACGATTGGTTTATTAGTAACCATATTACGGTTTTACCATTTGAGAATATAATTAAAAAAAAATTTGTGTAACCATCTGTGGGAAGGCCTTTCTATTATACACGGTCCACAGTAGTGTTTAACATTATCTCGATAAACATGGTATAGTTGGATCTAAAGAAATTTACCGAGTGCACAGTAAAATTGGAATGGTGAACACCCTGGAGTAGGCCCGGTCAGTTGCGGATGAATGCGAAGTTTGCCCCGCGGGGCGGCCGAGGGGGTTTGCCCCCCGGGAATGGTTGCGGGGGGGGGGGGTTGCACCGGGGAATGGTGCGGGGGGGGGTGCCCGCTATGGCCGATGCGGGGTGGTCTTGCGGTGGTGGGGGGGAAGGGCCCGGGGGGTCTGGGCGGCTTTGCTGGGTGGGCCTAGGCGGCTTTGCGGGGTTGGTTCAACCGAGCCCCCCCCCCGGGGGGGGGGGGGGGGGGGCGGCGAAGCCGGGGAAGACGGTGGAGCAAGTCCGGTGGTGAAATACTCAACGGTTACTCCAGGACGGCGACCTCTGAACATGAACAGAAAACGGGTTCACCAAGAAGATACAGGGGGCGTGATCGGTCAAAAAAAAAGCGGTTTTTGACGTACACTGCAATAAGGTGAGCTCGCCAATTAAAATCAAGGATTTGCGACAGTACCCAATACGACGTCGTTTTAAAATTAAGTAGGAAAGTTGCCCTGCTCAACAGCAGGGATCTTCATTTCGGGTGGGGAACGAGGGGGAATCGGTGATAAGAGTCCTATAAAATATCGAGATTTCGTCGGCAAGTCAGTCGAGACAACGACTACTACAAACTACTCAACTACTTCAATTACTCAATACTTCAACTTTGTTATAAAAATATTAAAAAATGGTAGTGAACTTTAATTTCTTTTCTGTTTTCATTTATGTATTAACATTGTGAAAATCATAAAGTGCGTCAGGGTTGTAAGACGATTTTATTTCTGTATTAATGGTGATTCTTTGTATTTATTATTTAAGATTTCTGAAATACGTTGTTGTAAGTTATGTAAAATTTGTTACCACACTAATACCAGCCAAATTTTATGTTTAGTGGGAAAGCGTTATTTCTTATTTTATTAATCTATTATTTTTAAAATATCTTTATCAATGACGTTCGGTATAGTTATCTTCTGGAGGAATATTGACTTTAATATTCTTGAAATACGGTTGAAGTATTAAACTTCTACATAATTATAGCACCAAATTATTTTTATCTTGAAAAGCGTTTCTAAATTTATATGATCTATTGATCTTCAAAATATCTTTTTCTCATGATTTACGGGGGTCAAAATTTTGTTATATACTTCTTTCCTTTAGTCCAATCAAAAGGACAATGTTCGGGGTTCAGTCCCAGAAATAGCTGAACTGTATACTGGAAATGAAATCAACGGACGTTCAAACGATGGATGTCGGACGAAGCAGAATGGGGACAGAGGTGATGCTGGAGATTGGCGGGAGAGGATCTTAACAGTTCAAGGATTGGTGAAGCCTTCTACGTACAACCACCTGCTGTGTTGAAAAAAACCGTTAAGCAACCCTGCATCATCAGAGGGGCAACTTGCTCTAATTTGCCTTATGTTTCACAACTACAGTAGAATCTCCGGCATACTTTCACAAGTCAATACTAGTCACCATTTACGCTTCTACCTATTTACCGAGCTATCCTCCCTATTCTAACTGCTGAGGAGTACAAACCAAATTGGATTAGAGGCAGACAAGAAATTAGACTCGACTGCCCAACGAAGACTTTACAGGGGCCTACGTACTGGGGACGGATGGCTTCAACCAATTTGTCGTTACGACTGTTGGTAATGTGGGGAAGTACTGAGGTAACGAGGTAGAGGTTCTAGTGGAAGTAATTTTTGGTTTCCACCCAAAAACTCCACCAATAACGTCCACAGTCAGTTGATACATTCAATCTTTTTGATGATTATAACATTCCCAAAAACCACAGGTTGTTGTTAAATTCGCTCTTTTATCTAATGCTTTGGTAGTTGCCTATGCTTCTAGCTTTATTAAGGACAAGCAGCAGTAACCCTTTCTTACATCTTCTACTCCATACTCGCACCACCTGCAGTACCCTCACGCCTTCTACTCTACTCCGCACCCCCAGCACCGCTCTACGTCTACGGAACAAGCATTTCACAAACCGATCCTGTTCAATTTTACCCCATCTTCCAAGATTCCGTAAATACTGGAGGTCAAAGTTAGCGCCACCGAATCTTGTCCCATTATCAATCCACTCTCCCATGATCAACTATCGTGTTTTGCTTGTTCTCATTCCACCCCACACACTTCTACACACAATTCTCAAAATCCTGCCACCACCACTTCTAGCAAAGTCCTCAAAAATCGAGTCCAAACCCTTCACGACAATACTATTACAAACGAGCTTTAAAGGAATTTATATGACGATATAATTGTCGCACCTGAGGAAAATCGTCGTTGAATAATAATTGTGCAGCAATTGACTTTCGATGAAAGAGTCTATTGATAATGCTATTGCTTGGCCACGACATGTTTCTGAAACTTTTTTTTCCACGGTGCCGTTAAAAAAGAAACCATTTTCCAACAAATGTTCCTCTTTAATGAGAGAATTTCGATCCCTCAAAAGTCGAGAAACCCTATTGGGATAGGGACAGGAGAAGCTTGATTGATGAATTTTTCTTCATCCAATCAAGCTGAAGGGGGGGGACGAGGGGGACTGACCTTCATGATGGACGTTGTGACCACCATTTTAGGAAAACATTTTTCCAGTATGGCAGTTTATTTATTTTCCGGACTGGATCTGAAAAAATTATTCAGCTGTTTTTCACCATATTGTTTTACTTACTTATCGCTGATATTATTTTCGGGAAGGAAAAATTATAATTACCTGGAGGGAAGATAGCTGTTTCAACCTAATTTTTCACACTTATCGCTGATTATTATTTTGAAGAAATTTACAATTGAAAAAAATTAAAATCACAATTTCCCCTTCCCGGGATAGGAGGAGATTCGCCGCGGCCAGCCGAGGACCGGGGACAGGGCCAGAGGAGGCAGGGCAGACAACCGAGACACCCATTGAACCCCGGCGGACGAGACCGGGCGAGTCCGCCACCACCCATATCGCCGATGAACACCGCCCACCCAGGCTCCATCGGACCGAAACACCGTCGGGGATCCTCGGACGATTGACGAGGAGGAAGCTGGTGGATGCGGTTTTAGGGGCGGCGAAAACCGTCATTCCTCTGGAGAGAAGATGAGGTCTGGGAATAGTGCCCAGACCTATAAATTTCTTAAAAATAAAGTTTTTTTAAAAAAAATTTTGTGTGTTGATTTTATGAATTTTTCCTATATCCTAATATATACTGAAAAAAATTAAGAAAAAAATATAAACAATGTCTTTTAGGGAATTTTGTATATGTGTATTTGATTGGAACGGTGCATTGGAAAGGTGCAATGCGGCTAAGAAAAAAACACAAAAAAAAATTATTGGTTGGCCTTATCGAAAGATATGATTGCTATTGAATTCCGAAACCCTTTTTATTTTAGACCTAGTAATCTTTTCGGTGGACCATGTAAAGAGTCTAAAATTGTGGGGGGGACCTTCGGGTGTGGTAAAACAATACCCTTCTTACTCTATTAACTCCATTCCGAATGGATTTCGCTTTAAAAAATATCTACATTTGTTGTAGATCTCTTCAACAAGAGACAATATGAATATCTTCGCTGTATTACTAAAAACTGTCCGAATTAGGTTATCACGGAATATACCGGGGGACATACCACTGCATGGCTTACCCCTGATCAAGTTTTCTGAATTATCTTAGTATTTTGGACGGACATCCCTCCAAACTGACTGAATATAGTTAAAACAATTTTTTCTTTCGGCTAGGACATCGCAATTTTAGATTGCATAATTTAAATGCAAAAAGTATGTATAGTGCAATCCCCTAAACAAACTATAAGTATAATGCTAATATTCTAATTTTATTTCAAAGATGTACTAAATTTGAAGCAATATATAACGGCATCATATTCACGATGTCAACTCGAACAGGTTTCTAAAAGTATGTGCAGAATGTGCTGGGAAGACAATCCTTCAGTATGTTACTTATCGAGTTTACCGATTGTAAATTCAATGAGGGGTAGATATCTCGAATTAGGTTTTGACACTTAATTTACACTTATAAAACATACTTTCGATAACACTTAAATTATTATAGGTGCGTTATATTTTATTTCTGCTTGAGTATATTTACTATTCGTGAAAGATTGAGATACATTCATGGAAGCGAAAAAATTAGTAAAACGATCTAGTGAAAGGCTTCGCGAAGCTTGAAACCAAAAAAAATTAGAAACTTTGAAAACTGTATAGCACGGTCCGTAGGAATGATCGATATAACATTTTTACGCGCCCATAACACAACCTTTGCAGGGAAAATTGCTAAGAAAATTAGAAATTATGATACTACAACGCAAAGTAAAACACAGACCCAAAAGAACATTAAGTTCAGAAATAGAAGGGATCCTGGGTCAGATATTTTTCCGGAGAAAAAGTTTTTTATTGGCGGTTTCCAGGAAACGTCAATATAAGACGAGGTGCTACTCCCTAAAACGGAAGTAAAACATGTGTCATGGTTTAGTCAGGCACTCACTCTTCTTCCACCAAGCAAACAAATTTTATTTTGAAACAGAGCACCTTCAGCGAAAAAATTAAAGTTAAAACGAAAAAAATTATTTTTTTACACCGGAAATCGGTCTGAGCTGAAAACCCTCGATTGTCCAACATAATTCAACCAACTACATTTCTTGGAAAGATGAATACATAGGGGGAAAACTCCTAACAGATTACTCCCAAAGATGAAGAAAGAAGTGTAGAGGATAGAAGATCGTTGATGAAGGATGAAATGGAACACAAGTTGAAAGTTTTAAATTTGGATATAAAATCAATGGCTTCACGGCGTATCGCTTTGCAAACGCAACCAAAACAAGTCAATAGATAGCAACTAAATCCCTAAATACAACTTTTATTAGAAAAAAGATGTAGTTGAAAGAAGCATTACAGAGGACCATGATTACCTACGTACGTCCGTATCGATAGGTTTGATGATAGATGGAAAAGATGAATTTTCGATGAAAAATATGGTGTTACACCGAGTTGTTGATGAAACGTTGAAAGTAGGAAACGCAGATTGGTTAGAATTTGATGGACAGAACCTTATAACTTGGGCGAATCGATTTACTTACCAAAAGTTTACTAAGGTTGTATTGGAAATTACTTTCAAAAAGAAACCGGGAAAGTTTTCATATGCGGTGCTAAGGGAATTACAAATTCATCTTAATGATACAAATGCTCACGAGTCGATACAATCAGACAGAAAGTATGCGGCAAGTAAAAGTGCTAAAACATACACGGGGAACCAATTATTTAAAACCTATTATACAAGGAAAAAAAACTGAGTTTGGTGGGACTCGAAACTTGGAAGGGGGGGGGGGATGGGTCTGGGGACTCGAAATAAAGGTAGTTCCTTCTGAGGGAAGTGGGGACGGTTGTACCGAGGAAGCAAATACTGAAATATAAAACTTAGGGGACGATGCCAAACGAATTGTGCGATAAGGTTGAAAACTGCTTATGGCATCGGGGGAAAATGATGGTCATACTGGGGGACATGGTAATGAGATCTTGGACGATAAATTGAGGGATGAAGGAAATCCAAAGTTATTAATTAGTAAGTTCAGTTTATTTAGTTTATAAGAGTTGCTTAAGGGGCCTGGTGTTAATAGTTAATGTAGCTGTGCCGATCTAGCTAAACGATGACATAGATACAAATTTGGTAGAACATATACATAAAAACATATAATAAAAAAAACATTGAGGATGAGGATGTTCTTACGGATTTCTCAAACCATCCTAAAATACAAAAAGGTATTAGAAGTGCGCGCAGAAAGAACATTCCGCGAAATATGTTATCCAAATATTCAGTGATGGTGACCATTAGTATTAGTGCGTCGAATGCTTATATGCAATCGAAAGCAAAAAAGTTACTGTATATATGTAAAATAAAAAACTAACGAAGGAAAAAAAAATAGTTAATGTTCAGTATTCCCACAAAAGTTCCTTAACATCGTTTTCTCATGATGTGAAGGAATTTCGACTCGACTGGCAAAACCGCGGTCTAAAAGGAAAGGTTTGCAAAATTTATATTAAAAGGTACATTGGGCCAAAAGGCACTGTACCAAAAACAACGTTGTCCAGTATATGTAAGAAGTGGGTAGTAGAAGGAAAAGTCATCAGTTAAGGAGGGATGTGGTAAACGAAAATACCACAAACTTGCCCGTAAGAGATTCTTCGACGGCGAAGTTATAATAAAAAGGGTTTTTACGGACCTATTCAAATAGGGATTTGGTTGAGGATGATACCTTACGCCAGGAGAATAAGAACGTCAAAAATATATTTTTTTCGTATGCAAACGCATTTTCCTAAGTTCGCTTGGGCAATTCCGATAAAAAATAAAAAACATCGAACGAGCGGCGAAAAGCGATGGAATCTATACTCTCAACGTGGGAAAAAAAAAAATGTTCCGAGGGAATAATTCAAAGCGATCAGAAAAGAATTTTATAATACGCATTCAAAGAAACTTATGGATCGATACAATATAAATCAACTATAGACATATTCTAATTTAAAAAAAGTTTCCCTTGTAGAAACGTTTTTCAATAGAAACGCTTAAAAAAAATAAGATGTGGAAAGGATTTAGTTTTAACGGTAATTACCGTTGGGTTGATATATTGCACAAACTTGTTGACAAAACTACAATAAATACAGTGCACAGCACTAACTTTAAGTGGATACAAAAGCTGCCGCAGTTAATTCAAAAAGAAGTTGCTAAATACATGTTGAAAGAGGTTTTATAGCAATATTAAGGTGCTGATCCAAAGCATTACTAATTTAAAAAATGGGAAAGACCCCGTTCGTAGAAGTAGAAACAAGGCATGTATTTTCAAAATGATACACCAAACTGGGGACAAACGAAAAATATTTTACTGTGCGAAATTCAAAATAACCATCCCCAGAAAACATATTTATTGCAAGATTCTCAAATGGAAAATATTCTTGGGAGGATTCTACGAAAAAAGGAATTGATGTGAAAGTTAAATAATCCCGATGTTTACTTGTTGAAAAAAGTATTACGTCGAAAGAAGGATAAAGTTTTGTAAGTGGCTCGGTATGCCGTATTCGCACAAATTCTGGATATTCTAAAAGATATAGTTACTGACTTAATTAAAAATTTAGGACAATAATGTTTTATATAATTTTTATTAATAAATTACTATGTACATTGCAATTTACAAATTACTACATTTATAAAATAATAAAATAAATAAGTATTAACCAAAAATTAATATTACAACTAAAAAATTAGTGTTACAAATATTAGTCAAAGGTTACAATATCTAAAATAAATATCCCGATGTTTAACTTGGGTTTGAAAAAATTATACGTCGAAAGAAGGCTAAAGTTTTTGTAAGTTGGCACTCACGGTAGCCCTTATTCGCACAAATTCCTGGAATCATAAGGAATGTATTGACTATTAAAAAATAGGGAAACATAATTTTATATACATTTTTATTTAATAAAATACTATGTACATTGCATACAATTACTACATTATAAATAATAAAAAAATATAAGTATTAAACAAAAATTAATATTAAAATAAAAACTAGTGGTTAAAATATTATTCAAAGTAAAAATATCTAAAATTAATTTTTGTAAGGTTTTCTTCCCGCGTTATCTCTTCTATTTTTCGATGGACCCCAAGCTAACGTGTATTACTTTTTTATCAGGAAGGATATAAACGTTTATTCATCTTTAGGAAGAAAGAGCCACACTTTATTCCGTAATTCCGTTATACATCGTATGGCAAAGTCAGACCTAAAACAAATTACATTTTCTCATAATCGTTCGTCATCTTCCCACTACATTCTTGTAATCAGAAAAACAATAATTCGTATCAAATAACATATTTCTTAAACTCCTTTCGCACGTTTTAAACTGTCTTGCTGGAGCAATTTCACACAAATAGCTTGCACCCGTACCTAGAAACATGTCCAATTAATCCCAACCAGCGTATCATACTTCATGCCTTCTAGTGCTAGGTTAAACCGCGAGGTATTACCTGACGTTTTAGTTCCGCGAAATTTCGAAGTGTCAAACCCAAAATTTAGGATTTTTTTTTTATTTTCATATTGAACGTTATAATCTCCACGGGCATATTAATTAATGAAATCTGTATCCCGTATAGCAAGCAAAACATTCTGAAACAACAAACGGCTTTCCAAAAAGCTTATAGAAGAAATCATACATTACCCCTCTTAGCTAGCTCTAGAATAGTAAACCTACGTAAACAGGCTTGCATACTTACACGTACTTGTGCTAATTTCGATGGCGGTTTTTAAAATTCGCAACAAAAAATACCTTGCAAGATTTAAAAAAATTTGGTTTTGCAATGTAAAAGCCTCTGCTCGAGTCTTTTATGAATAGTTGTCCCACATGCATACTAATATTCTATATTAAACTCGTTTTCAAAATTTTCATTGTTTTTCCAAATATATATTTACCATTAATTTATAAAATGGTTCTGAAGAAATTCGTTGGTCGATCATTTTCTTTTGATCGTGTTGAAGGTCGATGTACTTCTTTAACACAAATTACTTTGCTTAAAAAATAAGGCCACGCCTATAATCCCGCATAATTCAAAACCAATATTCAAACATTGTTTCAAAGTTAAAATTTAAATGAATAAACATAGTTTGATTTATCGGCGGAGGTTAGGAAATCAATTTGCTATATTTCGGAATTGGGGTGGGAAAACATGTCGGACAGGAAGGAAATCCATATTGTTGCCGGTCGTGGAAGATTCTGGGTATTTCTAAGTCTACTTCGAAAAACATATCCTATATCTCCATCAATGGTCTAAGCTTGTACGGGCACATTCTCGTAAGTTCCTCCTGTGTTCAACCATTCTTAAAAATTCACCCTTGTGGTAGGGGAACGTCATTGGTAACCATACAAGTTCGTTTTGCAACTAAATATAAATGTAGTTTTTTTTTTCTTCGGTAAGAGTTAAATCCTGTAAGAAATTCATTGTTTTAGCAATCTCCTTTCTTTTGAAACACATGCACCCACTTACTCCACCTCTATTACCCCTTAAAAAAAAAATGAAAACATTATCCACATCAGTTAGTAATTTCCAAATTAATATCTGTCATGAGAAACATGGCATTCCCACTTTAATCCCCGGTGAGTTAAAGTAAGTGGGTGGATCAGGTTTGTAATTATCTTTACAAATATTTCGAAAATTTTCCCGAAAAAACATCGGCAAAGTATAAAACCACACATCCGATTTGACCATATATATCACTTAAATTTCCTAGGGAATTTTACATCCAAAAAATTCCAAATCCTTTCTGCTCGATACTAATCATCATCACAACGTCGCTATCCGATAGAATATCATTGGAAATCGTCTTTGTCGGGCAATCGTCGGTAAGGGAGAGGCGCTTCATGAGAATTAAAGGAAAATTAATATGAAATATTACCTTTCTGCAGTATTACTTCAAAATTTTTCCCTGTCAAAATTATATTGCAAAACCTCACTTTACACTGTTCGTCGTTCCAAAAATAAGATGAAAAGTTTCCAAAGAGGAACTTCCTAAATCGAAAAAGAATCTAAAAATCTTAATTATAGAATACTTTCTTTCTCTTACAATTAAAATCAATTGTATCACCTACCATGCACTTTTTTAGAAAAACGACACCGCTATTCTCTGTATTTTGCCACTGACATCTATTTCTTCTTTTTCCAATGCAACGTGGATTTTACAAAACAAGTGTGCATCGTTAATCGAATAAATTATGAAATATAATTGGTATATATCCGGGGTGTCTTTATTAATTTATATTGACATACCATATGTGCTTGCACCTCTGTAAAACAACTCAAATGATATGGTCACATACTGTCCCTCGACAAAACTGGGGGCGATATTTCTTTTTCGCAAAATATGACCCAACCTTTGCCTCTTCATACTTCTACGCTTCTTCATCATTTAAAGGTCGCATTTATACCACTTTACTTAAAATAAGTTGTAACAAAAAATTTTTACATCCATCTCGAACTGTTGACGAAGCATGTAGGATGCATTTCTTCCGCGATATGTTACTCAGCTTACTTAAATTTTCATTTAAAACTAACATTTTTATATAATAACGCGAAGAGTATGGTTCATTTGATTCGAAACATTTGTAACAGAAAAAAGGTTTGCAGGGTTGGGTATTCTGGACTTGTATAGGTTTTAGATAAAGCCTCGAAATCAAGCCGTATAGAAACAAAAAGGAATCTTAACTGCCTTTCAAAATTTATCAAATTTTAATATATTTCTCAGGGGGCAAATTGCTCAACCATACTGTTCGTTTTCAAAGTTTAAACAAGAATAATACTGCCTTAAACCTGCTTGCAATCTCATTTTTCAGTGCTGCGCCAATTTCTCTTCGCATGTGAAAAAAGTTAAAACACCTTCACAAATATCTTTATGATGTCCAGCGTGTGACTTTAGTGATGAAAACCAATCGGGGGACAATCTTAAATCCAAACAGTAGTGAAGATTCCCACTTCCGCACTAAGTTAGTAAATAAATTAATGATGATTTATGGAGTCTTTCGCTTCGGTGAAAATGTAACGGAGCCCGCTATATCATGTTACTCTCCACCGTTTACCATTAAAATAATCTTTCTATTACCATATACATTAAATAGGACATATTATTTTTTTTCTTCAAAATTTTTGTGGATATCTTTTAATGTAACGGGGGAAAGTTAAAATCTGTAAAAATCAGCCACAGTAATCCGTAATGTGGATAGGAAGAAAAACTCTTTGTAGAAGTCCAACTAGCTACCTTTAAAGCTGACGTAATAGCCCAGGCGAAAAACATGCGTTAATTCAGATTTGAAACATTTATTACAGGCTTCTTTTCTTTATTGTGGCGGTAAAAAAAAAAATCTACAGAAAAACTGGAACCTCTCATTGGATTTGTATTGTCGTGTTCATATTTAACTTTCCAAGAATAAAATATTGGTTGAGGGCCATTCCTAACACCCAGTAAAAGACTTCAATAACATAATTAAAATAATAATTTAAAAATTCACCTGAATGTCACGTTCTTTGAAATGCCCAATTCATCTTGTATAATATTCATCCATATAAACTCTTTCATTCAAGACATATAAAATCGCTTCCATGGTTTATAATTTTGTTTTTCGAGTAATTAAAGGATTTTATTTCGGAACATTTTCCTTGGCTTTAAAAAATTAGTATAATCCATATAGTTCCCAAATAATTTTAACGCCATTTATCGAACACAATAAAAATTACTCTCAAATGTTATCACTTTTTCTTAAGATTTTTGCGAATTCTTCTACAATTCGGATAATTACATACGAGGACGAATCAGATATTTGATAATTTACAATCTTTCCCCAAACGCGGCAATATTTCTTTTTCATCCATCAGCAATCACTAACAAATGCTGTACTTTTCGGTGATTAGTACTCCGGATATGTGGCGTGTAACAATTCCTTTCCACATGTACATTCACAAACTTCACACTTCACCAAAATCCCGTATTATCATCGTATTGATTCGTTTTCCCTCGACAAAGGACAGTTTTAAAACTATGGTCGATTTTTTTATCTGTCTATACGAGTAAATTGCTCTGCAAACAATATTCACACCGAAAACATCGACTGGATACTAAACAAGAATTAATGAAACGGCAAACGTATAAGGGACATCTCAATTTAAACCTCCCATTCCCCTCTGAACTGAGTTTCAATTGTGGGGAACGGGACGGCTCACGGGGTTAACCGAAGTAGTTGAAGTTCTTTAAATGGTTTTCAAGGCGAAACAAACATTTCCGGAGTTTCGTGAATTGAAAAAATAGATATAACAAAAAACATGCAATTATGTCGGACTATAAAATTATAAAATCTAATCTGTTCACAATGGTTAATTATGCCCAAATTGTAAATTATAAACATAACATTTAACTTAAATAAACAATAATTTAAAAACACACTACAAATTATAATCAATAAAACGTACGTTTCAATATAATCAATAAAATCTATATTTATATTTAGTCCCTAATAATTTAGAACATGATTGAACATTAAAATCATCAAAAATTCATGAATATACTAATATTTGAGATAATATTAACGTATCAGCATCAAAAATCCCCACATCTTTCGTTCCTCTTCCGTGCTTTCTCCCTCACACCGTCACCCATAAAAAATTCTTCCTCACTAAACGTCCTCCATAAAAAAATTCTTCCCATAACCTCTTCCATAAAAAAATTCTGCCGCAAATTACCGTTCCCCCATAAAGAAAATTCTTCCACACTACCGTTCCCAATTAAAAAACAAATTCTTTCCTCAAATTAAACGTCCTGCCATAAGAAGTCCTCCCCCTCTTCAAAAAAACAATTAACTGTCACTGATACTATCACTATGCTTTTTACCTCCCATATCTTTCATCACTGATCTTATATTCCCCATAAGGGATTCATTACTTCCTGTCCCAGATCAGTATTCAACAATATTGGAGGAAATTTCCATTGAAATCAGCATCAAAACCATTTCAAAAAACTAAAGGAATTAATTCTGCGCTTATTTCATTTTTTTTTAATATAAAACACCCATTTTTTAAACCCTTCTTCCCTTAATATATTCTAAGTTCTCCTCAAACTTCTAGTATCAACAATACGTTCATGTGATAAAATACTAGTTGAAAACCCCCTCCTTTAACCTTTGAGAATGAACCTCATTCCCCCGTCCCTTTGAGTAACATTGACCCTTGACCTCAAACAGGACCTTGATCTTAACATTGACCACGACCCCCAAGATGACCCATTGACCTCCAAAAAAGGACATGATCTTTAACATTGGACCACGACCCCAAGATTGACCCTTGACTCAAAATTTGATATGGACCTCAACCCCCTGACTTGACCTAACACTGAACCCTTGATCTCAACACTGACCTTTGAACATCGGGGGGCAACCGACCTTGAAATCGGCACCGGACCTTTGGCATTGGGGACCTTGACCTGGATCTCGACATTGGCCTGGGCCTTCGCATTGACCTTGTCCATTGGGGGTTGCTCGGGTCCTGAAACTTAAAGTTGGGAACTTGACCTTGCATTCCCGTGGGGACCTTGGGAGTTTTGCTCGACCTTGGGTCAGGGTCTCAGCCGACTCTTGGAACCTCCTCCTGCCCTTGACTATTGCAGAGCATGCGTCAAGGTCAGGGAGGAGGTCCAGAAATCGCTGAGGGGGGACACTCTACTATTATTGTAGTGCCGCGGATTCTTAGTAATATCAAACACTATCTGAAATTTGGTGGAAACTTTCTTGATTTGCATAGCTACCACAACCTTAACTGACAAAAAAAACATTTCTCTAATTGGGCAGTGTAAGCTCTACCAACATCCATTAGTTGAAAATACTATAAGGGAAAGTGAGAGCAAGAATAAATATAAAATGATAAATCCATAACCCAACAGCAGACTCATATCGGGGGTATTGTATTATTTTAATTAATTGACACAAGTTGCCTGTTCTTTTTAAAACGTGAGTCTGATCGAGTTATTCACTCAGCCTCAAGTACGATATTTCGTATCAAAGAAGAACAAACCAGCTTACATGTTCCATGTTAGAGCCCAAAATCACCCAAACCCCTCATTTATTAATTTGATACTTTATCTCGTACTTTATTGAAGTACAACAGTAGATACTCAGTTATTCCTGAATTATTTGATTTACTTAAATTTTCGGGTAATTCTACACAAAACGAATGGAAGTAGCCGTTACAAGGAAGAATGATAAAGTAAAATGAAAACAGAATAGCTTTTACGGAGGCTAAACACACCGAATAGGCTTCTTAAAACGAATTATATAGCCGATTTAATAAATATTGAAAAGCTTTATCAGAGAACGCTTTACTTACCAAATTAAATCTGGACTAAACTGGACAGAATACTAGAGATTAGAAGCAACTTAAACGGCGTAATAAATGGTGATGACATACGTAGATAAGAGAAAAGACATATTCACCGAGGTGTAGAACATTTAATGTTAAGGGTAACTGTATTCGTCGATCGTCGCGATACGTTTCACCTGATCTAGATGACGCTAGCCATATCGTTACTTGTAATTTATATCCAAAATATCAAATATTTCCCATATTAATCAGTAAATGTTTAACGGGTTAATAGCATGAAATTAAAACAAAATCAATTTCGTTGTATTACAAAATATTATAAAACAACAAAGTTACGTTTGGATTATTACACTTACCATGTAAAATCGTAGCAAGTAGGTTGTTGTAGTGTTTTCGTATTTAAACTCGTATTCTAGACTCCAGACAAGTTGTCTTTATTGTCACTTAATTTCACAATCGTTACATTTAGTTCAAAAATTAATTACCTATATCATAAGATATGAACAGTGGTCACAGGACTAAAAATACATTACATTTACTCTTTTTTCAGCGTTGCAAAACATTACAATTAATTAGTCAAACAAAAATTTAATACATTAAATCTTTTCGGGGTTTACTCTTGTTAGTTCTTTTGCGATCACGCGTTACTCCTGTTTTCTGAGTACGCATCTTCACTCTCCGGTTGTAGGAGGGTTTTTCCATTCTCTGTTTAATGTTCTTACTATTTCTGGAGGTTTGGTTACGGTATACGTGTCCTGCAGTGTCTATTGAAATTGTCGGCTTAAAAAAAATGGTTAATGTTACCGAATTCCGGATCATTTCTTTCCTTCCTTTGATTGATTTTGACTTGGGACCCGTGCTTTTCTTTTTAAACCCCACGGTTCTACCATTGTATTTTGTAGATAATTTGTTCTCTCTTTGCTGTTTACACGCACTAAATTTCCCCCCCCCCCCGCCGCCGGTTCAAGTATGTTTTCTTTCCGCATGTCCCGATTTCAATCAACGAATGGTTTTAGCTTTTCCATCTTGTTATCCCGGCTCTATCTCTAATTCTTTCATCTGTTCGTACTCATTGTCATTTTCGGTATGTGGTTGGTAGGTTTACAATTTATTTTTCTATTAAAAAAAACATTTCACTGGCGATTTTTTGTGGTACAGTGGGCGTAAGTTCTGTGCATTAGCAAAATAATCATATAATTCTATTTTTCCAGTTTTCTTTCAAGTTCAGAGCGATTCTAACATTTTAATAATGATCGGTTTTTGCCTTTCAATTCGCCGTTTCCTTGGCGGCCACAAATTGGTGTCCGTTTTCTATGATGAAATGTTCATTTTTTTTCCTCTCTCCAAACATATTTCGAATTCATTGCTCGTGGGAATTGTCTTCCGTGTCCCCGTAGTCATATGTTTTTGGAGATACCAAATCGAAGCAAAATATTAGTCTCAAACTTTCGTTATTAAAATTTTTCAGTTGTAATTTACTATCCATTAATCTCTACTTCAAAGAAAATCGTGTACAGTTAATTCAAGACGAACTAGCAAATGTTTCGACGGTTGGAAGTGGACCCATAAAATCCGTGTAGGTCCTTCCCATGGATTTTCTGGTTAGTCGCTGTTGGATCATTGGTGTTTGTTTACTGCATTTACCAACAGTTGGCAATCCGTGACAGAAATCGACAAAATTTTCGCCTTTTCATTGTCGATACCCGAACAGTATACTTTTTTTGATCTTAATCGAGTTTCAATGACTATTCTGGGGACTTCAGTAGCCAAATTGCAGTTACTGTTTTCTTAATTGTGATGTATCACAAGCTGGCCTCGAAAATTATCTCCCATGAGATACCAGTTTCTTTTAAAAAATCTCAAAAGTCTCCAATTCTTTCTCCCAGACATTTGTGTTTATCGGCTATCCTTAGTTTCTATTTTAATTCCTTCGTCTCCTTTAGATTTTCAATAATTTCCTACATTGTAATAGCATTTGGTTTAATATAATTCAAAATAAGTGGGTTATGGGGGTATTATCTACATTTAATAATGATTTCTTTTCCGGTTCTAATTTCTGGTTTTTATCAATCTGGATAAGGACAGTCGGCTATATTCTTTTTCCCTTCACAGTACGTAACTTTTTCATAATCGTACAGTTTGCAGTCTAAGCACGCATCATTTTCTATTCGCAGATTTGGTTTCGACTTGGTGAAAATATAAATTAGGGTTTGTGATATGTGAATTCAGTTCAAACCTTTTGCCATATAAAAGTACATGTGAACTTTTTTTTACCATGCCCCAGACTAGAGGCTAAACCTCTTTCTCAGTTTGTGAGTATCAGCTTTTTCAGCGGATGTCAAACTTTTGCTGGCGAATTCTTATTATTCTATTCTTCACCGTTTGTTCTTTGGTGAGTTACAGCACACAAAGCCCACTGGACTGCATATACTACTATTTTTTGTTTTAGCATTGGGTTAATCAATACGCTCATATCCGTCGCACAAAGCAAGCTCTTTTGATTTTCCTAAAAGCAATTATTATTGGAAACTGTTCCATCTGAAACCTATGGCCTTTATTAAATCCTTAATGGATCGGTTAAAGTTTGACACTTGGTATATAACGTTCCCACATAAGAATCATACCTAGTAGCTTTCTTACCTCCTTCCTTGTTTGGAGGATTCGAAAAAGTTTCTAATGGCTTGAACCTTGCATTGATCGACTTTTATTCCACTCTTCGTTAATGTATGTCCTAGAAATTTTAATTCCTTCACTCCATAAATACACTTATCATTGTTTAGCAGGATGTTTCTTAATTTTAAAGTTTTTAGAACTTTTCGTAACTTTATATCATGCTCTTCTTTAGTCTGCCCTTATACCAAAATATATATGTACTGCATTCATTTTTGATACAGTTCTGGAGCATTTGAAATGCCAAACATTAACCTTTTATATTGGTACATACCTTTGTGAGTTTGAAATGTTGTTAATGCTCTGGAATTTGGATGAAGTTCCACTTGATGAAATGCCCATTTTATGTCTATTTTAGAAAAGTATCTACATCCTTCTCTGAGATCGGTGATTAAATCATTAATTGTAGGAATCGGGTGTCGCTGTCGAATCACACACTTATTTACCTTTCTCATATCGACACATATTCATATATCTTTTTTATCTTTAGGTACAATAACAATTTGGGAACAGTATCTTGTTGGACCTTCAACCTTTTCAATAATATCCATGTTCTCTAGGTCTTGTAATTTTTCTTCCACCTTGCTTTGTAAAGCAATGGGTATTCTCCTATATAGAGAAATTATTATGTTAGATGTTTCTTTTACTGGTATTTCCAATTGAACATCTGCAATTTTATTTAATTTAGTTGAATTTCCTAGCACGTTTACATTATTTCCAATTTTCAACAATCCTAAATTGATAGATGTTATTTTACTCAATAGTGGAATTCCTTTTCCTTCTAGTACGTAAAATTCTGCATCTGTTTCCTTTCCATTCATTGCTCTAATTGTAGCATTAAACTTTCCATTGACCTCTAATGATTCTGTATTCCCATATGGTTTCAAAGTTGAGTTACTTTCCGCAGATATACACCTTACCCTATTCTTTTTCAAATATTCCTATGTTTGTGCATCGACTACATTTCACGATGAACCTGAATCTATTATCACATTTAATTTTACATTACCAACCTCTATTTCCACATCTGTTTCTAGTTGGCTTATGGAATGAATAGTAAATGCATAACCTTCCTCTTCTTCTTTTGTCTTCTTCTTCCACTTGATGTATTTTGTTCTGATTTTTCAGTTTCCTTCCCATTTTCCCCGTGCTATCTTCCTCATCCTTTCTATTCCTATTTTTAGTCCGACAGCATCTTGCATAATGTCCTAGAAGTCCACATTTGTTACATTTACTTTTCCGAGCAGGACAGTGTTTGTCACAACTTTTATGGTCTGGTTTTCTACACCTGTAACATAGTTGTTTAATTTCCTTTAACCTGTGAATCTGTTTGGACCCTGTCTCCATTAATTCTGCTTGGCTCTCTGCCCTTTCCATAATTCTACTAATTTCTTGAAGTTTCTCCAATGTCAGTTGTGGCCCTTGTTCCAAAAGTTTCCTTCGCAAGGTTGGATTTTTACATTTTTCTATGACTTGGTCACGAACTTGCTCATCTAACATAGCCTTAAAATCACATCGCTTAGCTTGTTGCTGCAATCGCAATATGAATTGTAAAACTGTTTCATCTGACTTCTGTTGCATGCTACGAAACAAATGTCGTTCATACGGAACATTAACTTGAGGCATAAAATATTCAGTGAGAATTTCAATAGCATGCTCATAGTCATCTTGGTTAGATGCTTCCTCACTCAAATAAGGTTTCTTTTCCAATAAAGAAAAATATATATACTGTACATCCATGCCAGCCGTATGTAACAGAAAGGCTTTCTTTCTATTTACTGTAGTAATACCTTTACTCTCAATACAAATTTCCAGCGCTCTTTTCCATCTCAACCACCGTGAAGAAATTTCGGCTGGTGATCCAATGCAATTGAATTTTTCTAGTTCTGGGGTACTCATTTTTCCCGCTTAAATTTGTGAGGTTATATTCTCTTTCTTTCCTCTTTTCCCTCGTTCTATCAGTTTATATTACTCGACTGGTACTTTTAATAACGCTAATTTAATAATTTATCTCGTCGCCAATAATTTGTAGTGTTTTCGTATTTAAACTCGTATTCTAGACTCCAAACAAGTTGTCTTTGTTGTTCACTACTCACATTCGTACATAGTTCTTACTTAATACCTATATCATATATATGGAAAAGTTGTCACAGTTACTAATTACATTACAGTTTTGATATCATGTCCAGTATTCAATTAGGTATGCAAATTAAAAAGTAAGCTAAAAATTATTACTGCTAATTTGAATAAGAAACAATCTCTATTACAAACAAAAATTGTTTTATTAAGAAACTGAAATTTCCGCATGTCTTTTGGGCGATGTTTATAAATTATAGGGACGCTCGAACACCGACCATTTTATCGTTTACGAGAGTAGAACGCTCAGTCGGCTACTTGCGCTGAACGCAAATAAGAATCGTAGATAATACTTCCTACTTTTATTAACTAGGTTTGACCTCAATCCACTTCGTACCAGAAAAAACGTTGCTCTTATAAAATTTTTATACTCTCTGCTTAATAGGATTGACTGCTCTTGGGTATTAGGGAAACTTAACATTCTTGTTCCTATACCTAACAGTCAATCTACATTCACATTTTATTGCCGCATTTCCAGGACTAACACACTGGAAAGATCTCCGATACATCTTGTCTTCCTTTCTTAGCATTTCAAATGCGTCCGATATATGTAAATACCGATTCACTTATTGCTATAGTGAAGAAAGCTCTCCTATATTTCAATTCCACCACATAATTCTTTACTACTTCCCCTGTTCATTTAAGTTTGTTTTCCAATAATGTAAATAGTGTAATTTGCAATTGTTTAACTTTGTATAGTTTAAACTCTTTTGTTTTCTTTAGCATAATACTTTTGAATATCCATTTGGAGATAAAAGTATTTTCGTTAAAAAGAAAGTCCAGTAAACAACAAAGTTAGAATCTAATTTTTCTAACGGAAATTTAAATTATATTTCTTAAAAATTGAAAATATGTAAATGTATCGTATTGCTATTCATGAATTTAACAATTCTTCATAAAAGATCAAATGTAATGGTATCTCTGTATTAAATTTCGAGCAGCTTTATTCTGTTTCTAACTAAACAAATAGATGTGCACAATAAGTAATTTTCTTATTTCTTTTATTATAAAAATTATATTACTAAACAAAGTACAGGTACATATACATATACTTACACAAAAATATACAAGTTATAAAGAATTAACTATATATACTTAGATGGTAACTTCTACATTTTTCACTACATTTGTCCAGTCAACTTTGGAGGGAGTGAGATAAAATGCAGGTGCTACCTGCGTACCACATGGGCATTGGCACCCCATAATCCAACTAAATGAACCAACTTTGTTATTACATTTTGGGCAGTGCAGTTTACCTTGCATTGATTGTGTGATATCCATCCATGACAATGGTTCGAGAAAAAATGTTTTAATGCATTGTTTGCGGATGGATTTTTCTTGGTGTACAATTAAATTTGATTCAGAAGCTAATATCCTTCTACATTTTTTACATCGGTATACATTTGGTTCTGGCTGACATTGAGTTTTTCCTGGATCAGCTTTTATCAGATCAAAATAATCATTTGGCAAAATCTTAGCCTTTCTTACTTTATCAGCTGCAATTGACAATCTATGTACCTTATACTTCATGTTATTAATATCAATGGTATATCCCATTTCTTTATATAACTTTAATTGAGAAATAAATCCTTGGTTAGGATTTACTAAGCTTCGTTTTAACTTAACTTTATCAAAAGCTTCATGATAGGATATACCATACTTTTTCATTACATATGCTATAATAACAAGCACTTCGAGAAATTCCAAAATAACAATGCACTAGCACTATTCCTTTAGCAAGACCATCTTCAATAAAATTTATACAATCATCAAACTGGGACAAGATATCTTCTTTAGGTTGATCAGAAAGCTGGACAAATTTTGTCGTTACATTGTTCAATTCTGCAATGTGTCGTGGTAAAGGGCATATATCAAGCGTTAATATATGGGTAATCTTATAACTTTTTAATGTTTTTAGATCCTTGGCTGCTGACAAAGATCCCAAATACAAATTTTTTTCAATAATATCTATGCTCACTGGACCTCCACTAAAATAGGTATGAACAACATTTGTAGCGCCGCAAATATCCATTTTGAAGTTATAACTGTTACGAAGAATATAAAAATAAATAAAACACTAACTATGCAATTTCTGGTGACATGAATAAATTAAAATCCTTAATTACCGGTGTGCTTGAATATCGCATGATGTCTATTGTGTCACAAGTGTCTTGTTTTGAAGTCAACTGTCAAATCAGTAAACTTCAAATGCAATTTATATTTATCATGTTGTAGTTTGGGCGCATTATTTGTCGTTAACCATAGAATAACACTAGGAAGGCAACTCTGGCCATGGCATTAAACTAAGGATGGGTCGTTATTTAACTATCAGTTATTTTATAACCGTTATAGTTCCAATAACGGTTGCAACTGTTATCTCGCTGGGAAAATAACAGGTATAGGACGGTTGCTTTCGGACTGTTGTGAACATATCTTCGATCGCCGTTGCGGCGTACTCAACTGCGTGGTGCTACGACTGTCTGATCGAAGCCGCTGTTTATTACAGGTAATAGTTACAACTTCCTTAGAAAAATAACTTATCAATCAGTGATAAGTTATCACTTATGGTACCTACATAAATATCCTCTCAAATGGTTATTACAGCGGTAGCCGACATCGAGTCGGACGTTTGTTATGGACATATTTTCTAAATAATTGTATGTATTGGAATTATCAAATGTAAAATAAAAGACCGATGTTATATAACAAATTTACTTATAAAAACTAAAAATAAAACCGTTATACTTATTATATAGCATTTAAGCACGTAGATATTCTAGGAATAGTCGAAATGGTGAAAATTAAACGCTACTGTAACATTGATTGCATTGAATCTGATAGTACAACAATGAATAGTTTATCACTTAATTTATTTTAATCTATTAACCAGTTTATAATTTATCTGCAAAAAAACGCAATAAAATATTTATATTACAAAAAGCTTCTGAATTTAAATTTTAGGGTGCAGCAAGATCAGCAGTTGCACATGTGCTATGTGGAATCATGATGCGTTATCGTGTAGAACTGTAGACTACGAAATAACGCTAAACCTGTTATTTTGCAACCGTTATTTCAAAATAACAATAACGGTTGAAACTGTTATTTTAAAATAACAATTTTTCCCATCAATAGCATGAACCAGTATTTTGGAGCCTCTCGTAGAAATATTGGGAACTATCAGCAGAATATGGAGTCTATTTATTTAATTTTTTCAATTTTTGTCAAATTCTGTATTTAACACAAATGTTAGAGCACAACACACGTTTTTATGTACATATACATTTATTAGCGAAATTCAAGACTAGATATGACAGAGTACTCATAGGGTGTATGGGTGTCCGATGTAATACGTTTTTCAAGAGAGAAAATATATTGACCACGTTAATGCAAAAATATTGCATTGCGAATTTCTGTAGAACGCCAAAAAACTTACTGGCCCATTAAATTGGAGTCTTTGATTATAATACTGGAAATAAACATATTTTTAAGTAACATAATTTACAAATACCATGAATAATAAACGTACCTATTGCTGCAGTTGTAGTACTTGTAATTGTTAAGATTGTTCATACAGGCAGCTTTAAAAAGACTGATTCTTAAAAGAAAACTTCAAAGAGCAGAACTAAACGAGTATGAGATGAACAAATTCATTATAATTCACTGAAAACTATAGACAAATGTGCATTCACTTAGCGAATGACATTTTCAACCATAATTACTATAGTTAACAAACATCCAAAGAGATAGATATAGGTTAGTTGCGATATGTCTACGAGAGGGCCAAAAATAGTTTTCTCATTGGATTCCAATTGTCCCCAACCCCTGTCGTTAACCATGGTTAGGTACTATTAGCTAAAATAGCTAATGCCATGACCATGGTTGTAGATCGAGTATCGCAGCTCCAACGTAAATACATCCTGGGACAAAATATAATCAATACAAGTGACAAATTTGTGAGGAAACTCATATGACAAACGACATTTGACCGTTTCATTAAAAAATTAGTACAATTAGCAACTGTAAGAATGGGTTGATGTTGAAGCTTCGATATTAATGATAAGAGCGACAATACTCGATCCGTAACCATGGCTAGCTAGCTGCTCTTTCCATTTATCGCAGCTCCAACACAAACGCACCTTGAGATGTTCCCATAAAAGCTTTACTCCCGCTACTTCCTTAGCGAACATACTAGCGTTATAGTTAATTTCTCTCCAGATTTATTGTAAATATAATTCATGTCACAATCAATTTTGGAGTATTTTTCCATTGTTTAAGTATCGGTACTCCCCATTGTTTGAGGGATTTTAGGTGAGCACTCATTGAATGCAATACGGATACAGTTATTATCCGCATTACATTCAATTTGTACAAGAATTTGCGTTATATAAATAGGTTAAATCTCCAAGCACCTTTTTTTAAAGCCGCAACAAACAAAAGGAACATAGAAATAATTTTTTTGCAACCCCAAAAATTCTTACATTTACAATAATTAAAAACCGAATATTAAAATTGAAACTACACTAACAATTCAACCACTCAGTCTATAGAATCTTCTAATCTTCAATAATGCAGAATCAATAGCTTATTTTGCGAATGGATGAATTGAAATATGGGAATGTCAAAGTAAAAAATCGTATTATTTTAAATATTTTTATCAAAATTGTATATTACAAAAATATTTTATGCATAATCTGTACAAAAAAGAACACATGTATACACAAATATTTTATTAATTTAGTTTATACTGTACATCTAAAATTTATCAACTAGATGCAAAATATGCTGCTGCTCCTGATCTCTCCATTCTTTATCTCCTTCTTCTCCTAGATTACCCGCATATTCTCTCATAATATGTCTAATTGTTTTTAATGGAGAACCTCTTAAATTAAGGATATGGGATACTCTTTGTTTAATGGATGCGGGACCCGCAGCACATATTTCTACAATAATATAATCGACCAATTGCAATGTGAATAATCCACCTTCAAGTCTCTTTAAATAAATAGAATCTTCATCTTCATTTTCGTCATTAAACAACGAATCTAGAGCTTCAACTTTCTCTAGATATTTGAAATGTAGTTCCATTAATCGATCAACTTTTTCGTGATCGTTCTCTGTGAATTTACTAATTAATCTTTGTCTTTGTGAACCCCTACAATTTCTTAACATAGAAGCGATTATAGAAGCAACATGTTCTTCATGTTCCTCCGCTGATAACACTTTCTTCCTATTTTTACGGGGAGTTTTCATAAATAACGGAAATATAGTACGTAAACCTAATATGTCAACAAATTTGTTACAATTGTCTCTACCATGAGGGCCGGACATTGCGTAATCTAATACTTTTAGCGAACCATTTCGCGATGTCTTCTTCTCACGTAGCATTAAATTCATCAATTGCAAACCTTCACCTTTAAGGAATTTATCTCGATTTGGCGTCGCCATTAGCGCGCTACATAGGGCATTGAATAGATTCTCCATCAATTCATGCTCTTCCGCATTCGACGGGTCATGTCTTTTATAAAACGCCAATTGTTGTAAGAGGGTGTCTGTACCATCCAACTCACCTAAAGCTATTCGATTTTGATTGTTGTCTTGTAGCAAAATTGACAGTAATTCGCTAGCGTACAATTTATTAGCATCAAACGGCGATTTAACTTTTAAACGGCGTAATATCCATTGAAGTAAGCCTTGTTTAACCGATTCATTGCAGATTTCAGGTCTTAATTCCGTAAGATTTTCAATTATAGCTAATGTGTTGTGTACACCATCAGACTCCTCCTTCACATTTTCATCTAATCTATCCAAGTTTTGTACTAACAATGCAATTACTTGATGTTCTAATAAAGAGTCCATAAGAGCCTCAGCTCCCTCTTCAGATTCGTGAAGTATATCAACATCGCTCATTTCTTGTATTAATTCTATAGTTGCAACCTACCCAACAATACACAAAGATAAATTTTATAGATTTTCAAAATTTCAATGTGCAGAGTGTTTCAAAACAAGCTCAAAAAATTTCAGGAGGCGACAATAATGTCCATTTTAAATAAAAAACAGTTCCTGTAAACACGATGCGTGCACAGTTTGAATCTGTGTATACATTTCACAGTTGTGATTAAATGCCGTTTGACATTACAAGTGGTTTTAATACATGCCAAATATCACGATATGATTTTTGTATACAGGTATTGTAAAAGTAAAAAATTAAGAGTAGTGCCACCAGGCGAATTTGAAAATTGATTGAGAGAATTTGAACTATTGCTAATTGTTCATATGCTAAATATTCAATAAACATAATTAAGCGTTTGTGAGACTTTTTGTGGATTGCCTTCAAACAGGTTATACCTCAATAACCAATAAGAATTGAACACATGTTTATATAAACTTTTTTATTCAAAGTAGCCATTACTATAACCTCCAAAAATATTTATAATTGCTCCTGAATCATCCTGTAGTTATTGTGCACCAAATATGCTTGCCTTCAATAAGGTGACAAATATAAAATCAGAATAATGCTAGAATATACCCATGTGATTTGAAAGAATTCACTGAGAACTAAAAAATTTCAAAGCAATATTTCTCAATACTCACAGCAACATCAGTGTTATCATGAGAAAGCAGCTCTAGTAAGCTAGGAATAACATGCAACTTCACTAGAAGTGGATAATAATCAGGTGCTGTTGCTAAAACTCTCATTTCTTGTAAAATCTCATGTAGCTCCACTTCACTTTCCATAAATTTTTCAGGGGCATCCGGAAACTTTATACGCATCTCACGGTTTTTCAGACATCGTTTTTCAAAATTTAATACTATTCTTTTGATTGTAGTTTCATCAATAACTTCACCCTAAATAAAAACATAAGCAATTGCATTGATATGCATATACAGTGTGTCCCCGGATTAACGCATGGATAGGTAAGGCAAACAAAAAATTAATTAGTTCAAATTTCAACTTTTGGGGTTCAGCCATGCTTGAATAGTAAGTAATTTATGCCATCATTTTCTTGCCGAAAAATCAAATATATCTTGGATATTTACAAAAAAGGTATTTTGCCAATTAGTAAAATGTATTTTCTATAGGAGATATGATAATAGGGTTATTAAAAATAATGTTCAGGGTAATAAATGATACTACTTAATGTGTAAACATGGCTGAATCCCAAAAAGATGAAAATTCAACTTAATAATTTACGTTTGCCTTATTTATCCATGCCTTAAACCAAGGACACACTGTATACAAGTAGGTACCGACATACAGAATACTGACCTCTGTTTGCTCAGTTTCTACAAATTTCAATATTTCTTGCCTTTCTTCTTCTGTTATCTGATCTAATGTTTGGATTGATGGCACAGGAGAAACGGGTCTAGTCATCTGATTTGCTTTAGCTCTAGCTATCCTCCTCATCTTTTTTTGTCTCTCAATTTCATCCTCTGGTTCATCTTCAGGTTCTATAGGTCTTTTAATAGCTTGAGGTGGCTAAAAGAATCTCTATACTATTCAGATTATGAAGATACCTATAGGCTTACCTTATACGACAATAATTCACCAATTTCCATTATTGTGGTTATTCACTTTTTCCAAATGTTCGAAAAAATATCTAGGAAAGGCCTAGGTCTAGCTCTATAAATACAAATACATATATTTTTTTTGGTTAATATCAAATTACATGATCGCCAACTTATTCATCAATAAGAAACTAACGTTTATCTTATACTTTAGTGATTGCAAAATATTTATGTTGGTACAACTAGTTACAATATAATAGATTTTTTATATTGGCAAAATTTTGTTAATAATTGAAATAAAGAAAAAGAAATTGTATTATGTGGCATGTGTGGTGATCCTTGTGCCGGTTACTGTCTTCGTATATAATTTTTTTCATTTACTTTAAAAATACGTAAATCATGAGGTATATAATAATAGTTTTTTAGAAATAAGTTCCAAAATTTACACTTTAGTTATTTTAATTTTAAATTGTTTGAATAAATATTTTGACATAAATGCGCAATGGTTGATTGCACATTAATTTGATTACAAATGTAATGACAATTGTCATTCGTGCGGATCTTCTTTATTTTATGTAATGAATTTGCATATTTGATATTTATTGTAAATTGCATATCATATTACCAAAATTCTAGTCAACTTTTATGGTCTCAAAATATTGATTGTAAAAAACATCGCGTACTTTTTCCCCATTCTATAATTTATTACTGTCATGTTAGGTTAGAAACAAAGAAAGCAATCGTTTTAAATGTATAGTGTATTAAAAAAAGCCCGACTTGCGGTCTGAGTTTACATGTAATGAGTGAGACAGTGCCCATTTTAGTTGATACAAGTGTCTGCGTAAACGAAGTGAATTGTGCCTTGTCAGATAGTTCCACGGAGGATATACGATTAGTACCCGAGGTTTCATTCGAACCCGCGTTGGATTCCCCAAGCGTAAATAGAGAGTCCCAGCCCCTGCTCGGCGGGCTCGATGTCTCTTTTAATCAGTTTCCAGGCATGTGGTTTATTGTAAAAACTTGGTTATTATTCTACATGTTTTTATAAATCTATAGATGATCCAGTATTCAGTGATTTGGTTTGGCAAGCCGAAGTGGCCATCGATAATGGCATATTTCCAGAAAGGATATCACAGGGATCCAGTGGATCTTACTTCGTTAAGAATCCATCAGGTGTAAGTGTTATTTTGTTATACTTTGGTGATGTACATTACAAGTACGTGATAAACAGGAAAGAGTATTTTATATGTGCTCTAATATTCATAAATCAAGTTTTATTTTAATGATATGTAATGGAGCAGTAATGCACAAACATACAAACAGTAAAAAATTGCTGATGTTAACTTGAAAATGTGTGAGTCAACATTCTGACCTTAATTTCATATAATTTATTTATTTTATAATTAACTTGGAAACTTGAAAAGAAAACATATTAATGAAATTACTTACACTTTTTATTCAGCTGATATCAATTCGCTTGGTATAACATTTTGGCAGAAAATAAGTGAAATTAACAAAAATAAGTGTACTCTTTCTATCTATGAAACAATTCTGTAAATTATTTATAAAATTTTGTAATATTAGAAAACATATATGTTCACCATAATTTAATTACATGTACATAGATTTATTTGCCTTTTTATAAACCACTTGCTTATTTCCTAATGAAAGTAAGCTTTTCTACATAAAAGGCATAGAAGAATACTAGGCATTCCGGGGACACAATATTTTAAAGTTAAAAAATTGTGTTTGATTGTCCTGTAACAATGATTTAAATTATCTTATCACCTATTGATTGCTCACGGTGAAATAAACATAATCAAAAATATGTGTTTAATTTAAATACGAGACATCCTCAATCTATTGTGATGAAATTTCTAGATCACTAACGTTAAGCGTTTATCTTATCTTCTGATTATGGGATAGTTTATATATCCATTTACCTATTGTTATATTAAAGAGAGTATATAGGTAAACAAGCAGTAGCAGCAGTCAACATTTGTAATTTTAGAATCATACTTATTTACAAAAATATGTTAATGACAAATGTTTTAAATAAATGTTGCTATTGTTTTACATTAATTTCTTCAAAACTACAAATTCTGCAATTTACAATTTTATAAAATCGGACTTGGGAAGACTTGGATTGACTCTCATAAAACAAAACAGATTTATTCTAATTGTCAACATTTTTGTTGTAACATCGGTCACAATTTTGTGTGTTTTGTATCTATAAATATTTTTAAAAAGCCGTTCCCTTAAGCCTGTTTTACACGCCGCGATTTATTGGTCAATTAATTGAACAAGTTCTTGATCAAGAAATTGGTAGAAATACGCTGCTTTATATGCTACAGTAAATAGAACAATTTTTTAACAATCGTGAATATAAGTAGGAAATTTTCATTTGGTTATAAAAGAAAATTGGCAATCTGCCTTTGTCAAATATTTTGACAGTTTTGTATATATATAGTTGTTTCAGTTTCGGTTACTTAATTCAGATTATCTATTACATCATAATCGCCATAAATTTTCGAGATTTATTCTCACTTTAATTTAAAAACACTAAACAAATCGTAGGTACTTTCCTGTTACTGAATTGGTATTAAAACGGCAAAGTTATAGTGAAAAATCGTCGGAAAATCGTGACAAAAATAGAGCATGTTCTATTCGATTCAGTTAATCGTACGATAAATTGTTCAAACAATCGTACCGATTTTTGCTATTTTACACGTACTATAAAATCGAAGATTAACTTGTTCAATTAATTGACCAATAAATCACGGCGTGTAAAAAAGGCTTTAAGAAAGTTGCCATTTTTATTTTGCAAACAAAGATTTATTTTAATAAATCACTTCTTCAAAATGAAACTATTGAAAAATGTTGACAATTAGAATTATTCTGTTTTGTTTTATGTTGGTGAATTTTTTTCAACGCCTAGTATTTATAATAGATATATTTTATAAAGTTGCAAATTAAAAAATTATTATTAAAAAAAAAGTACTAATTGTGCTATGCTTTTAAGAATCATGAAATGCTTCAAATACTCCTTAAAATATGGAAAAATATGCAGAACGTTAATTAAAAAAAAACAGCTTCCTGCCTATTTTCTTAAAAACTGATCACTAAAGCTGGCCACGAGCGGTACCGCGCAGTAGCGTAGAGTCTAACGCTGCGATACCTCGCATCGGCGTAGAATCAGTTCGGACCGAGAGGAACGGTAGTATTACTTCGTCTGCGGAGCAGTACGGACATTTTCGCTGCCGGTCATTTGCGCAATTGTTTATTTGTCCTAGAAAAATTATGATTTCGTCAGCAAAACGACCGGGGTCGGACAAACTTCGAAAATTTATTGCAGAAATTCCAGACTTAATATATGAAGGTGCTAAAATTAAATGTGTAATCTGTAAAATCTCGTTAATGTGTTGGTCCAGACAACAATGTCTACGACACGTAAATAGTGAAAAGCATGTCTCAAAAAGAAATTGCGCACGAGACAATGAAAAATTTATATTTAATTTATGCGTTACGTTTATTGCATGTAATATACTGTTTAATTTACTAGACAAGGAACCATTTATCTGCTTTTGGAATAACTATTCGGAGTGCAAATTACCAAGTCGAACATCGTTACGAAGAATTGTGCCATTTGCGCGCGAACATATTGAACAAAAAATAAAATCGGAGTTGAAAGATCAAAAATTGTGGTTATGTGTCGACGAAACAACAGATCGGAAGAAACATTCTGTTCTTAATGTAATGACACGCAAATTGGAACCTCATCAATCGGCACCTTCAATTCTATTAGTCTCCAAACGAATACAACAGTGTACTGCCGAAGTAATTTCAAAGTTAGTGTTAAATACATTGGACAAGTTTGAACTTTTAACAATCCAACTCTTGATGTTAGTGAATGATGGTGCTGCAAACATGCTTTCTGTAGGCTGGTCTCTTAAAAAGCATTCTGCTAATTTGTTACACATTACGTGTAAAATTCATGCTCTCAATCTTGTGGCGGATAGTATCAGAAAATGTTATCCTGAGGTAGACGCTTTAATAGCGCATACCAAAGCAGTATTTGTCAAATCACCGAAACGTATTCGCGAATTTCACAGACTATGCCCCCGTATACCAGAGCCACCAGAACCTATTCTAACTCGTTGGGGAACATGGTTACAGGCCGCGTTTTATTATCATAAATATTTTGACAATATTAAGAACGTGGTTTTACAATTCGATACAAAGGAAGCTGCCGCTATCCAGAAAAGCCAGTCGAAATCTCAAGATAGTCAGGTTAAAATGGATTTAAAAATCATTCACGACAATTATTTCGGGCTAGCAGATGCAATAGAAAAATTACAAGATCCTGTGGTGCCGTTAGAAGAATCTCTACAAATAGTGCAACATGTTCACGCACAGCTATGCGCGATTGAAGACGCAAAAAATGTTTCTGTTCTAGAAAAATTTGAAAGTGTTTTTGAGAAAAATTCTGATTTTGGCACATTAAGACACATTTGTGAAGGTGCGTCAACAGAATCGTTAAGTTATTTGAAAGATTATTTTACTTACGCAAATATTACGTCACTAGATGTAGAACGTTCGTTCTCTGCATATAAACGCATTTTTTCCTCATGCCGTACTAGTTTTGCCGAAACAACAGTTGAAACATATCTAATGTTGCAGATATTTAACAGACATTATTCACTTTGTGATTTCACGGAGGACTCTTAAAATGGTAAGTGTTTGAGCACGTGTTATTTAATTTTTATTTAAAAGATGAGCGAAATTATTTGCGGCAGCAAACATCTCTATTAGCAGAATAACTCTAGTGGAACGTGAGGCCTGGTCGACTTTACGCTACTGCGCGGTACCGCTCGTGGCCAGCTTTAGTGATGAGTCTATAAATATTCTTTCATTATCATTATCATCTGTTCTAAAGCCACCTTGTGGCGGACGCTAAAGAAAGCTGGTTTTAAGTTTTCCAAAATAGATAAACATCGCACAATTATGGAAAGTCCGAGGCTCCAGAAACTTCGATATGAATACTTAACGGCAATTAGAAGGTATAGAGAGGAAGGACGATTCATATGTTATTTAGACGAGACGTGGTATGAAACCCATGATACAATTTGCAAAGGTTGGGTGGATAGTTCAAGTATGTGTCAGTTGGACGCGCCGGTTTCGGGGGGGAAGAGAATAATTATTCTTCATGCTGGGTCAGAAAAAGGATGGATCGGACAGCCACTATTATCTGCTAAAAATTTTAAATCCTCAAGTTTAGACTACCATGAAGATATGACCTCATCTTTATTTGAACAATGGTTTTGTGACACTTTGCTGCCAAATTTACCAAAAGAGAGTGTGATAGTGATCGACAACGCTCCGTATCATTCTCGACAGCAAACCAAAATTCCTACAAAATGTAATAATAAGAAAGATATTAAAGAATTTTTAGAAACAAATGATTTATATTATGAGGATTATTATACAAAAAACCAATTATTAGAGATGATGAAGACAAAAGAATATTTAAAGGATTATTACGCGGATAACAGGGCCAAAGAAGCAGGACATACAATTTTGCGTTTACCACCATACCACTGCATTTTCAATACCATTGAATTGATATGGGCCCAACTTAAAAATACCACAAGACGAACAAATCAAACACCGAAATTTAGTGAAAGCAGTGTAACACACATAAAAAATGCTATGGAACACATAACTGCCGTAAATTGGAAAAATGCTGTTAAACACGTAATAGCAAAAGAGGACGAATATATGCGCATGTACAATGTAGTAGCACCTTTGATTATAAATTTGCAATACGATTCAGACACAGACACCGATTTGCAAGACGACTCGATCACAGAAGATGATTTATGAAATGCGGTGACACCTTTACTAACATAACAATTTTATAGTGTATTACAAACAAATTAGCTTTATATACCTATATGTATCCACTACACATATTGCCACACGATTTGTTATTTTTTCTTTGTATATAAACCCAATGTATAGATATTTTTTATTATATACTTGAAATTAACAGCTTTTTTTTTTATCTTATAGGGCCGTAATTTATAGTCAATACGGCCCCTAGATTCAATATGCATTGCCAGGTTATTTTCGTCACAGAAGGTGCAATAAAAGTATTAAAGGCCTTGTAAGTCTACAGTTGTATTCTTATAATTTGAAATAAACTATATGTAATATTCTTTCCAATTACCGGTAAAAGATTGAAGAACTTTTGCAATTGACCGGTGTACCGGTATTCTGGTATTGCAATCCCTGACCATTAGCAAATACTTTTCAAGTGTATAATTTGAGTAGTATATCAATTTTATCAATAATCTCAATTACGTGTATACAGAACTATTTTTAAAGTGAACAAGATTCTATTATAAGATGTGTTGAATATTTTGTGATAAGAAAATGAAGATTAGAAACGTACGTTGAAAAAGATTACAAATAAAATTTATTTTTTCTTTTCATAGAAAGTCATCGCCGTTTTCAAACCCAAAGATGAGGAGCCTTATGGGAGGTTAAATCCGAAATGGACAAAATGGATGCACAAACTGTGCTGCCCCTGTTGTTTTGGAAGATCATGTCTTATTCCTAACCAGGGGTACTTGTCCGAAGCGGCAGCTTCTTTGGTTGACATGAAGCTCAATCTCAATATTGTACCGAAGACTAGAGTACGTAATACAAACTTACTTATTTCAGTTCGACTATGATTTAGATCTAATATCAACAATTAATGTAGATATGTTATTTTTATCGTGGCACGTAATATTGCCGACTAATAAATATTGGAAAAACATACCGACACGGCGACACCTAACACGTTGAAAGTATATAATTTTTTTTTGGAATTAAATATAAATAAATTTGAACACGTAATGGCGATATAAAATTCCCAATGCAGATTATATTAAACAATCAATATTCCTTGGAGATTTGCAGTGTATACTGTTTGAAATGATTAAAGAATAACGTTCAAATAACAGATATATTTTGCTATTTTTTCATATGCAGTGTCTTTCAAAGTCCCTACTAAAGCTGTTCAGGCAGCCATCTTTCTATCTATACTCCTATTTTCTAAATGAAAACCCATGTGCATTCATACCTTGAAAGAAAGCGTAGCTCATGAATTTCATCAATAGTAGAATTACTATAATACAGAGTGGGGCAGGGAAGTATCTCTACTTTCGAGATGGCGTTGTGAATGGAGGGGATGTGTTGGAAGGGTGAGGGTAGGCTCTAATGACGCTACAGCCTTGGAAGTTTCTCTTAGTGCCGCCATTAGTTTGTAGACATGGGTTGGTCGAAAGAGCAACGCGCGTTTGCCGTCGAGACGTATTTTTCCCAAAACAAGTCTATCGTTGCAGTGCAGCGTGCGCTGCGTACTCGTTATCGAATTCCCCCCCGTAATGCTGTTCCAGACCGAAAATCCATTTTGTTATGGGTGGAGAACTTCGGTGCATGTGATAGTGTTTTGCAAAACAGAGTTGGGACTTAGAGGACCATCCGAACTCCAGAAAACATTGACCGTGTAAGAAGATTGATTTTGTGGTCCCCTAAGCGTTCTGCTCACAAGCATGCATCCGCCCTGGGGCTTTCTAACCGTACTGTGCGTTGAATTCTCCACCAAGACCTTCACTTCCATCCATACAAGATGGGCATTGCGCAACAACTGTCACAGCGGGACTGACAAAATCGAGTACAGGCATGTGAAACTTTTATTCAAAACTTGCCTCAAGATGCATGTGTTTTGTTTAGTGACGAGGCGCACTTCCACATTTCTGGAATAGTTAACAAGCAGAATATGCGTTATTGGAGTGGTGAAAACCCTAGGTTAATTCATGAGAGACCTCTACACAGCGACAAAGTGACAGTTTGGTGTGCAATCAGCAGTGAAGGCATCATTGGGCCCCATTTCGTCGAAGAGAACAATTCTGCTGTTACCGTCAATTCTGAGGGTATGTTGACATGATCCAACAATTTCTTGAACCACAACTTCAACAGATAAACTGAGGACTAGTGTGGTTTCAGCAGGATGGGGCCACGGCCCATACTGCTAGAAAATCCATTGCTGTTTTGAGGGAAATGTTCCCCGGGCGCTTGATCTCCCGGTACGGTGATATCAAATGGCCCGCGCGCTCGCCGGATTTAACTTCGTGCGACTTTTTTTTATGGGGCTACCTCAAGAGTGAGGTGTTTAAACATTGACCCAGGACCCTCGAAGCCTTGAAGAATGCAATACGCCTTGAAGTTGGTCGCATTCCGCAGCAGATGCTTCGTAGAGTTGTGGAGAACTTCAGAAACCGGCTACATCAGTACATTGATAGTGAGGGACATCACTTGAATGATATATTGTTTAAAACTAAGTAAAATTAACTTCCAGTTGTACCCTTCTGAAGCCACAATAGAGTTTTGTTTTTTTTTATTTACCTTCAAAATTAGGGATACTTCCCTGTATATACATTACATTTACGCTGCCCGATACAGAATTTTCGAATTGGAAATGCAAATTCCGAATGTGTTCTAGTGTTGTCCACCGAAAAATGCTATTAGTAATTCAAGAATAGCCTCCTAGATCATATGCTTTCTTGTTCACTGTTTATCTACTTGTTATCTTTGTAAACACCAGCTGTTTTCAACCAAATTGCTCCAAATGGAATTCTAACTTAACCTTACCGATGAAACATATACGAGGTAGACGCCATAAATTCTCGACCTGATATACAAAAAATAAACTTGGTAAAATATAACAATTTTTATTTTTCAATGTAATTTCCCCTAACTTCAATGCACTTATTACAACGATAATTCTAACCGTTGTAAAGATAAGTTTTTCCCTCAAAATGTTGTATTACAGCTGCGTGCAGCTCACTATCGTCCTTATAATAACGTCCCCTTAAATAGAGGATCATTGTTTCATCCCCTGTGATAATGGATTCCAAAATCGGTTTAGGGTCGTCTCCATACATGTTTAAAAACGCGCATATTCGACACGACGTTCACGTTGGAGAGAAGAAAAAAAATGCGGTACCTATCTTGCATTAATCTTATTCATATCCAAATGGTTATGAAGAATTCGGCGAATACTTGTTTCAGAAATGCTAGATATCGTTGCTAATTTTTTCACGTTCAAACGGCGATCTGTCAATATCATTTCCTCAGTAAATGAAATGTTTTGAAGGGTTATCAGTAGAGTTGGCCACGCGCGCCAACGGGCAGCGGCGTTGTTTCCGGGTTCCACTAGAGCTATTGTGTGTAGATGTTTGCTGTCATAAATACTTTCGCGTAGTTGTTAAATCAAAATAAAGTAATGCGTGCTCAAACACTTACCATTTTAAGAGTCCTCCGTGAAATCGCAAATTGAATAATGTCTGTTAAATATCTGTTTCAACAGTTGTTTTGACAGACCGAGTGCGGCGCGAGGAAAAAATGTGTTTATATGCAGAGAACGAACGTTCTACATCTAGTGACGTTATATTTGCGTAATTAAAATATTCTTTGAAACAACTTAACGGTTCTGTTGACGCACCTTTACAAATGTGTCTTAATGTGCCAAAATCAGAATCTTTCTCTAAAACACTTTCAAATTTTTCTAGAACACGAACATTTTTTGTGTCTTCTATCGCGCATAGCTGTGCGTGAACATGTTGCACTATTTGCACAGATTCCACTAACGACACCGAAGGATCTTGTAACTTTTCTATTGCCTCCGCTAGTCCGAAGTAATTGTGAATAATTTTTAAATCTGTTTTAACCCGACTATCTTGAAATTTCGATTGGTTTTTCTTGATAGCGGCAGCTTTCTTTGGATCGAATTATAAAACCACGTTGTTAATATTCTCATAATATTTATGATAATAAAACGCAGCATTTAACCAAGTTCCCCAACGTGTAAAAATAGGTTCTAGTGGCTCAGGTATACGGGGGCACAGTCTGTAAAATTCGCGAATACGTTTCGGGGATTTGACAAACACTGCTTTTGTATGCGCTATTAAAGCGTCTACCTCATGATAACATTTTCTGATACCATCTGCCACAAGACTGAGAGCATAAATTTTACACGTAATGTGTAACAAGTTAACAGAATGCTTTTTAAGAGACCGGCCTACAGAAACCATGTTTGCGGCACTTATAAACAGTTGGTTTGTTGGAAGTTCAAACTTTTCCAATGTATTTAACACTAACTTTACAATTACTTCGTACATTGTTGTATTCATCTGGAAGCTAATAGAATTGAAGGTGACGATTGATGCGGTTCCATTTTACGTGCCATTATATTAACGACCGAATGTTTTTTACGATCTGTCGTTTCGTCGACACATGACCACTTTTTTTTTCTTTCAACTCCGATTTAATTCTATTTTCAACATATTCACGAGCAGATGGCGCTATCCTTCGTAACGATGTCCGACTTAGTAATTTGTACTCCGAATAGTTATTCCAAAACAAGACAGACGCTTCCTTGTCTAGTAAGTTAAACGGTATATTACATACAATAAAAGCAACACATAAATTAAATATAAATTTGTCATAGTCTTGTGTGCAAGCTTTTTTTGAAGCATGCCGTTCACTGTTTACGTGCCGTACTGCGACATAAGCAATGCTTCCATTGTCGATTCGGTCAGGCCTCGACGACGGTCTGAAAACGTTCTTGTATATTTTGCAAATGATCGTTCAGCATCTAATGAAGTAAGATTTGCGAAATTCAAATACTCCTGTGTCTCTTCTGTGCAGTCTTGAATTCCAGACATAGATCGAACCTTTTCTAAATCCGGATTTTTATTCAAAACTGCACGACATTTTTGCGCGACATCTAGTCCTATAGGATCCGTCAAGCTTTCTAGAGCGGCTGCTAAATTGTTGATGTTATTTAACGAGTCTTGTATAGATAAGTGACTATTTTCTAACGGCGAAATAGTTTGTGTCGCTACAGAATAGTTTATGGAAATGCTATCTATTTCTTTTTGAACGTCCGAATCGGAAAAAAGATTGAAAATGACATCTTTCACTTGGAAATAATCGCGTCAATACAGGCTGAGGTGGTAGGGGAATTTGCGAATACAATTGCTTGAATACGCGGATATGTTTGGGAGATTTCACAAACACTTTTGGTAGATGATATTAAATCATTCACCCTTGGATACTTGCTTCGAATTGTTTCTGCTATGAGATGACATGCGGGTATGAGGCATGTTACGTGGAAGAAGAGTCGGAAAGCATACTTTTAACATCGTACCAGCTTTCAGCATTGTTGCGGCTCCGTCAGAAACTAACATGGTGATTTGGGTTCCTACGATACAAAATTGTCATATTTTTTATTATGTTTACAATGGATTCGGCATCAGTTCTTTCAATCCTTTTACGGGTTAACAACAAGGAAACTGCTGGACCATTACATTTTAAAGCACGCGCCACAATATGAATCACGCTGTGTTTCTGAGCATCAGTAGTTTCGTCCACAGTGGGCCAAATTTTTTGATTTCCCAACCCGTCTTTTATACAGTCTTTTACTGTACTTTGCACATGTGGTAAATTGTACCGCAATTGTCTTTTTGTTAGTAACTTCCATGATGGAACATATTTATCCCAAAAAAGACGAAAGTTTTCATTATCTACTAGGTGTTGTGGGATGTTGCACATGCTTAACATGAAAATAAAGTCATACAAAAATTGCTAGTACGGAAGATTGTTTCTTAAATCCAATACATGACGTTTACTTTTAATATAACTTCTACATTCGTGTCGTACGACCTAGCAACCCCATACCGCAAAATTTGCAACGAATGTGCGAACCTGTAAATTCCAAACCAGGGAAACGCCAAATATATATCTTCACATGCGATGCAAGAGGTACACCAGGCTTACGTCCCATGTTTTCGAAAACACACAATGAGAATCCGATAAATAACCGAACGACCCAACTCCTCAATGTTTACCACATTACTCTGCATCCACATACGTACGTACACCTCTCCGTACAGGCGTGTCTGCGGTTGCAACCGTTTGTCACGCTTTAGTCATAAGTAACCTGGGCAAATATGCGGTAACAGCCAGAGGCGTGGCGAGCGCATAAAAGTTTACACAAAAAATAGAAGGTAAGAAATAAATTATAAAACGTGCTGAAACACTTACCGTTTTAAGTCTTCCGTGAAATCACAAACTGTTAAATATTTGAATTATTAGATGTTTTCACAGCTGTTTCAGTCAAATGAGTACGACGTGCGGAATAAATGTTTTTTAATGCCGAAAACGACAGTTCGACATCTAGCGATGTTATATTTGCATATTTAAAATAATCTTTGAAACAACTTAATGCATCTTCACACGCACCTTCACAAATTTGCCTTAATATAAGAAAATCGGAGTCTTTCTCTAAAACACTTTCAAATTTTCGTATTACACAGCAATTTCTTTCGCCTTCTACAGCTCATAACTGTGCGTGAACATCATTCACAATTTGAACAGAATCCACTAGCGACATCGAAACATTTTGTAATTTTTCTATCTTGAAATATTTCCTGACTTTTCTTGATTGCTGCAGTTTCTTTCGGATTGAATTTTAAAACTACCTTCTTTACTTGATCAAAATATTTGTCGTAGTAAAACGCAGCCTGCAACCATGTTCCCCAACATGTAACAATCGGCTGTGGTGGTTCAGGTAAATCAGAACACAGTTTGTGAAATAGTCGGGTACGTTTCGGGGATTTTAGAAACACTGCCTTTGTACTAGCAATCAATGCATTTACTAGTGGAAAACATGTAGGAATCGTTTAGAGTATGGATTTTATCCCACTCGCCTCTATGAAACTCTTTATCCAATTTCAAATTGCGAGACAAGACTTTCCTATTGGTTCTAACAGTTCCACTTGGATAAATTTGTTTTGTTTGCAATCTTTTGACTAATTTTACAGTCGTGAAAAAATTGTCGAAGTAAACGTGGTAACCTTTGTCTTCGAGCCCTCAAGTCATATCTTCTACTACTCTTTCTCCCAAACCCTGTTCCTGTTGGTTTTCTTGTCGATCAGTATAAATTTGGAAATCATGAAGGTATCCAAATAGATCCAAATACCTCGTTTTATGGGCTTCTGAGGCGTATACTCTATTTCACCATATTCTCATCAACAGCTTATTCTATTATTGGGTTGTAAAATTTCTGGTAATTTGTTCTTAATTTTTCAATAAAGGGTCTTACTTTAAACAATTTATCGAATTTCTCCTCGCCTTTTGGCATGATGCTATTATCATTTAGATGAATATTGGATAAAAGCATGCTAAATCGGTTGACACTCATAAGAGCAGAGATATGTGTCTCGTAGTTCCGGACGTGACGACCAAAAATCTCGATAACTAGGTGCCCCTCTTATCTTATTCCAACCAAAATGTTGATTGCCAAAAACAGCTTTATTTCTATTTTGTGTGTAGGTTCAAATCTTTTGCCGCTTTATACAGTATAAAGATTTGTTTGTAAATCAATATTATCTATAATTTCATCATCGAACAAACACGAAAAATAATCAATAGATAATTCTTTTCCTTCCAAGCCCGCTGTTGCTCCGACTCTTTGTTGAAATGGAGTCAAGTCTGGGACGAAATCTTTCTTTTCCCATGAGGTCGAAAACCGGGCAAGGGAAAGTTCGGAATCCCATTCTGCAGAATGGAACTCCAATTCCGATATATTGTTATTATTATTTTCATCGATAGATAGTTCTTCTAAATCAAAGGTATTTCGTATATTTTCAATAGGGTCTGGTTCGTCGCCATTTTCAATTTCACTGTCTTCATCTTCTCCTTCGGATCTACCATTTGATGGTATGCTATCCAACAGCGTATAAGCCTCTTCCGACGTGAATTTATGTATACTGAAACGGGTACTCTTTCTGAAAAAAAAATTCTGTACTATTCGTAGGAGCGTAGTGGTATAATTTTGAAACCACAATAATATCTCATCCATTTTACAAAAGTTTGTAGAAATTAATCGTAGCTTTTACATAGATGAATAAAGATGAAAACAGAAAAAACATGTTCTTACCTCGATTAGCTCGCTTTTCACTACTAAAAAATATCAATACATCTGTAGGAAACATAACTCACGATATTAGTTGAGCCGATATCGATTTTCTGTAAAATAGCTACAACTGAATGGTTGATATCTCTGCCCACCATTAGATAGCGCTTAAAATGCACGACAGATAAATCGGTTTCGATCTATATCGCTGTGCTACACACAAGAAATTTTTGAATGTCTGGTTTTAAAAGTATACCACTTCACTTCAAAGGGTTAAAGAGTAAAATACTAATTCTTGTGAGATTATTTTGGTTTTTTATTCGGGGACCATGATAGAAGCTGTGTTGAACATTCTGAAACACTCTGTATACATTTAGCTATACATATTTAAACATAAATAGTGCCTTGAATAGAGTATAAATGTAGGGTAAAATGTAGGACTAGACAGATGAATGTTGAAAAACATGCTTTCGTAACCTTTGACATGTAACGCGTGATTGCACTACTAATAACCACAATACGCTTCTTGTATAATTTCAAACTTTTCTTTTTTTCTAGGTTGTTAAGTTAGTATCAGATACCTTCAATTATCTTAGGATAGATAGACAGAAAGCGAGGGTGAAGAGAGCGATAATGGAACAGTTCCCTAACGTCGGATTACGATTTAATAGAATAGGTCTTCCACCAAAGGTACCTTTTTTGACTAAACGTTGAATGATTTAAAAAATTGTAATATCAAAACATGTCTACACCAAAAACAAATAAGGCAAACGTTTTATATCCGAAGGAAGTTACCGAACATTTGGACGGACACAAAATGCAATAAAACCTTATCTGAGAAAAACATTTTTGGCTGCTGATCTCTCCCGAATTGATCATTTCACATTTTTTTTCAAACAAGCAACATTTTTGACTACAAAAAAAAAACATAATACTAAACATTTTATTGCAATATATTTTGATTATTTAAATGTGTTTTTGCGTTTCGTCCAGTTATCTAGCATTAAATCTTCCGTTATGTATTAAAATATTCTCAAACACGTTTGTTTGTGAATATAATGATTTGATAACAGTAATGTACGTCTAATTTTATGGAAAGATCGATACATATGTGAGCAAATACTTAAGTTAATAAACTCAACTAAATCGTAAATATTTTATTAGTAGGAAACGTTCATCTTATCGGTTATTAGTGAATAATAAAACCTTATTTTCATACTGCTATGTTATAAATAACAAATTTAAGTATACACGATTTTTTGGTGAACTTTTGTAGCATAAAATAACTTAAATTGTGATTGTTACAAAATTTAAAAACATTTTAGGTATTAACTGTAAATATTTATTATTTTTTTGTTTGCTTTGTAACGTGTGATATAACTAAAACGTGACAAACGATTGCACTCGCAGAGGCGCCGTGAAAGGAGCTGTATTTACTATGTACATACAAGGAATCGAGTGGACGTTCGGTTATTATCGGTTGATCGGTGTGCGTGTACTATTTATAATGTTCGAGAAACTAGTGGAACCGTCTGGGGCGTACCGCGCCAAAGTAGACACAGTATTAATTAAAAAATAATAGATTGTTACCTTTTATTGACGTATCGATGACCACTGCGATAATCTGCGACTGCCATGGTACGCCGCGTAATACTGCAACATAATAATATTTGATATTTATATTTGAGATAGTAGAGTGTAAAAAGATATGCCTACAGACATAATGTATATTTTGTGAAATTATAAATAACATGTTGTAGTTTATACGAAAAGATATATATAGATATATCTGCTTGCCAATTTTTGTTCAAAAATTCAAAAATTCAAAATTATTTACTGATAATTGTCAATTACAACAACGTTACGATTTAAAATCACATAAAGCCTGTTTTACACACCGCGATTTATTGGTCAATTAATTTAACAAGTAAATTTTCGATTTCGTGTAAAACAGCAAAGATCAGTACGATTTCTTGAACAATTTATCCTACGATTAATTGCATTGAAGTTCGCTCATAAGTTATGAGCGGTAGTGTACGTTTATGTTATTTGGTTGGTATTAAAGCAGCAAAGTTAATGAAAAATCGTGGCAAAAATAGAGCGTGTTCTATTCAATTCAGTTAATCGTAGGATAAATTGTTCAAGAAATCATACTGATTTTTACTGTTTTACACAAAATTGAAAATTAACTTGTTCAATTAATTGACCAATAAATCGTGGCGTGTAAAACAGGCTTTATCATAACGTTGTTGTTTTTTACAATTATCAGTAAATATTTGACCAAAAATTGGCAAGCAGGTATACGTTATCTTTTCGTATAAACTACAACATGTTATGCAATTCCCAGTTTACAAACAATACTAGGAAATTTCACAAAATATATATTATGTCTGTAGGCATATCTTTTTACACTCTACTATCTCAAATATAAATATCAAATATATTATGTTACAATACTACGCGGCGTACCATGGCAGTCGCACATTACCGCAGTGGTCATCGATACGTCAATAAAAGGTAACAATCTATTCTTTTTTATTAATACTGTGTTTACTTTTGCACGGTACGCCCCAGACGGTTCCACTAGTTTCTCGAACTTTATAAATAGTACCCGCACACCGATCAACCGATAATAACCGAACGTCCACTCGATTCCTTGTATGTAAATAGTAAACACAGCTCCTTTCACGGCGCTTCTGCGGGTGCAATCGTTTGCCACGCTTTAGATATAACTACTTACTTTGTGTCTATTCAATATTAAAAAATTTACAAAATTATATTAATTCAAAAGGATGAACGAGCATATTCCTATAATAAATTGAATATGCCACAAAAAAAATTGCATTTCGACTACTAATTTTGAGGTGCACTGCTTTCCTTAATGAAAATGCGATACCCTACAAGAAACACGGTCCACAGCGTTTATAATTTTTGTTACTTCAATTGTTTTGGCATTATATTCGAAAGGTGCAGTAAAAGAATACACATACTTTGGTAATTTAAACTGTTTACGACTAATGTGTATTAACGCATACAAACGGTTGACTAAAAAACAAGTGAACTCCTGAAACTGAATGAATTTCTAAAGAATATATACTAATAGTAAAAAATATAGTTCTTAAACAAGTAGAATCTTTGTTGTCTAAAAATTTGAAAGAATTATTGGATTATTTGCCAAGCTGTAATAAATGAAATATTTGAAAATGCTTTCGGTTAATTAAAACCGTTTTCATGCTATTGATTAGTTGTTGCCTTGGATCCAAAATATTTTCCAATTTTCTAATACAGTACAATCCGCTTATAGTAGCCTCATATATAATGGAAATCCGAATATAATGCACAAAGTGTGCAGGTCTTATTTAAACTAATGTACTATTTTAATTTTCTTTATAATAGATTCGTTTATAATGGACAACAAAATTATAATAAATCCACTGCAAACGGAGTGTTCTAGTTATTTCCCCTAAATACTGTAATAAAAGAATCGACCACAAACCGTGTATTCTAGGTTTTGGTAATTCCCCTAAATATTTATAATAAAATTAGTTATTTATTTTGAAATTCGAACCATTTGAGGTGTTATTTTCAGTGGTGTAGGCCAGCGATTCCTATTGTTTTTTTTTTCGGTTATGGAACCCTACATGATCGACTTTCTTTTGGCGGAAACCCGATTCTTATAAATAAAGTTAATTAGCAATTATGAACATGCAAACTAATCTTTTTATTTATATATTAGTATTAAACTAATTGTTGGCTTAGGACTAGCTATCATGCCTCACTGGAAAAGAAAGACTAATTATTTTGAAAATATTTAATGTGAAGAATAATTTTTTTTCATTGTTTTATCAATAATAATCTTAAAATTAGGTTTTATGTCGGACAGTTGAATTCGTAGATCTGGAGCGGCATCTAGTTTAGTTATGAACTTGTTTTTGGTGTAGCTGAAAAGCTAGTTTCACATCGGTAAGTCGGGACAAAGGGAAGAAGCAAAATCATGAAAGCCTTCTCAGCGACTGCAGGATATTCATCCTTTAGTCCAGTCCAAAAGTCGCTACGTGGTGCTGATTCAAACATGTGTTTAGAGAGGATGAACTCTTAATGTTGATCAAATTCTCAAACTCCGATTTTGTCCGATTTGGGAATGGAATCTGTATCCACTCAATGTCCCGTAAATCTTCTGGGAAATATTCTTTCACGGTTCAATAAATGAACACTTATGTTTCTTTCCACATTTGTGGTTAATTGCAACTCATTTCCTCCGAGAAATACATTTAAGAGAGGAAAACATTCGTAGCTTTTTTGTTGCACACTGGTGATCCATAAGCTTCATCTGTTTTTCAATTATGAAATTTTGTCTCTCACTGCGAACGTGGTGGTGGTTTTTCCCTATAAGGAACTGGAAATTGCATTGAGTTTATCGAATATATCGGCCAAATAAGCCAATTTCATAAGCCATTGCTCATCGTGCAACAGTTCAACATGATTCACGGACGTAGAAATTGGTTGTCCCGTCAGGAAATTAAGCTCCTCACGCAGTTCAAATAGCCTTGTTAAAATTCTTCCTCTGGAAAGCCTCAGTGCGTAGAAGGAGTGCTTGATGCTGATTTCTCATTTCTTCACACACTTCTTAAAATGTCTTGCCTGCAGTGGACGAGATTTGACATAATTGATCATTTGTACGGCCTGATCAAGAACTTTCTTTAAGTCAGATGGCATTTTCTTCGCGACAAGGGCATGGCGATGCTAAACGCAATGACTGCTGATATGGTGCAACACTTTTATTCTTGATACTGTGCCTTTTATTTTACTAATCCTAGCTGCAGCCCTATCGCTGCATACGTCAATACGTTTCTTCCAATCAATATGATCCATAATGATAGCAAGAATTGTGGGGTAGTAAAGCAAACAACACAGTTAATATTTTGTGTGGTGAGAAGTGTACCGATACTCTGTGTTTGCCAATCAATATGATGTTTATTCATGTAACTATCAATGAGTTTTAAAACTTCTTCTCCAGTTGTGGTGGTCTCCAAGGGCGCGCAGAGAAACAAATCTTCTTCGATAGATGCTCCGATCTTCAATATGGTCTGAAATCTTACGGATCCGATCAGATATGGTGTTGTTGGAACATTGGACTGCTGCAATTTTCTTCGCCGCATCTTCTCCGAGTACGCAGCCAACTATTTCTGTCATACATGGTTTAATTAGATTTTCTGCAATCGTGTGCGGTTTTCCAGCTCGACCAATCCTGTAACTTAACAGGAATAATGCTTCTGTTGCGTTTTCATTATCGGTTTTTGTATATCTATGTAAGACAGCTACACCGGCTTGGATGTGTTTCTCTGTGTCTTTCAAAAAAAACTAATGCTCTTATCCTTTAGGTGCGGGTGGATGGTTTCAAGGTGTCGCTTAAGCTTTGCGGGCACCAAAGAGCTATTGAACAGAATTTTGTTGCAAATTACGCATTGTCCATCAGGATTTTGTCAGGTTTCTGCATCACGCCCACGTCCTAATTCACGCAAGTCCTGTGACCCTTCCACGGAACCGCAAGGTTCCGCGGAACACCTTTTGGGAACCGCTGGTGTAGGCAATTTTCAATAAATAATAAGCTTTTCATTTTATATACACCCAGATAAAACAGAGGAGCAGTCCAAATGTCGCAAAGTATTTTCCTTAAATAAAAAAAAAACATTAAAAATTATTGAAGCAATTGCAAGTGGTAAATCGCAAAGTACAATGTGTAAGACTTTAAATATAAATAAGTCAATAGCATCAAGTACAATGAGTAAATTGTTCGAAAATTAAGAATGAATAACACAAAAATGCTAAGAAGAAAAAATGCGTAGTTGCAGAAGCGCAGATGTTTCAAAAATATTGATATTTTACCTGTAGATTATACATTCAATAAGAAGCGATAGATCTATTATTATTATCGACATTGAATTAAGTAAAGAAAAATGACAATTGCCTGCGTCACTCTCATGTAGGGCAACAGAAAACTTGCATTTTCTCCACCTTGGTTGCTTTGGAGCTTAAAACAGACATTTAGAAGATAATTATTGCTAAGAATTCTTGAGATGCAAGCAACAAATTAGAATGTATCAATTTCTATTTTAGATGCTATCAATATTCTTCACATTTCGTGGGCCAAAGTGTCAACATATACTATTAAAAATAATTGCTTTCATCATGCTGATGTAATAAAAATGTGGATTCAGAAATCCTGATCTAGAAGATGATCATCCATTAAATGAATTAATGTAAGTGAAGATGTTTCTACATGAAAACATCCAAATTTAATGTTTATGTTAATACCGATAGCTAAGTTATATCTAAAGAACATGCAATTACCACCGAAGTAATGAAAGAATGCAGTGAAAAAGTTTTATCAGGCATGAATGAGGACGATAAAACAGATACAGAAGAAATATCAAATGAGGCACTAAAATGTATAGGAAAACTTCAACATTATTTTCAATATCATAGAGATAACAAGGACTTCCTGGATAATTTAAGTAAGATTTTTGTTCAGAACACTGTTCAAACAAAAATTACAAAGTTTCCAAAATAAGTATATACCGTCCTGGAAACAAATTTTTTTCGGTGCCTAGCGCAATGTATTAAACCTACACAATCATCGGATTGTAACCGCGGTGTTACGCCCCTTTTGTCACCATATTCGTCAGTTTAAAAGTTCAATTGCGATCGGCATACAAATCAGTTGCAACTAGTTAGTGGTATCGAGTCTATCGCTATGCTTTATTCTAGTTCGAGATCAAAGAAAATATTTATTTTTATAATTCGCATAATAGCAAAAATCCGAGTTTAGTTTTTCTTCTTTCTTCTAAACAATCCTACTGGCTAAAATAAAAAAACTTAAGTGTTTGAAGTAAAAACACAGAGCTAGAAAGTAAACAGTCGTCTGTTACTGCTTAAATCTTACTATTTAAAATAGAAAATTAAACATTTAAATCGAACTCATTAATCCAATAAAAACAATAGCTGGAACTTCCCCGCGTTAGGCACCGAAAAAATTTGGTTTCCTAGGCGGTACACATATTACACATTTAATATTCATATATATCTCGAGATATTCAACAACGAACTGAAAAGGATTAATATGGAAATAAATACTGCAAAAACTAAAGTATGATCATAGCGATAACAAACGAAACCCACAATATAAACTTAACGAGGGAAACAAATAGAGCAGGTTAAAAGCTTTAAATATTTGGGATCGGTAATTGAAGAAAACGGTAAACTAGATGAACTACACGAAAGAATAGGGAAAGCCGGAAGAATGTTTAACAGCATGAATGTTTTTAGGAAGAAAAGAAATCCCAAAGACCGTTAAAACAGAAATGGTTAAAAAAGTTGAAGAAGAAAAAGTGATTAAAAAAGATTAAAAAATACATACAATGGGAAAGTATTAAGAGATTAACGCAAGTTAATTAAAAAGTGACTCGACTCCAAACAGCCTTACACTTTACGGTAAAAAGACAGAGAACTAAGAAGAAGAATGCTCGTGTTTACATTGCTGTAAATGTTATTTCTGTGTGCAGTCATTTTTTTGTAACCAGTTCCAAAATTACTTAAATTTGGAAAATGCAAACGTTTTTGCAAAACTTTACTATTATATTTCACATCTTTCACGTTGTCCCTATATAATGGATATTTATAGGAGGGCCCCTGGAGTTCATTACAAGGGGATTATACTGCACATCGAATCATTCATTACTCTGCGAACTATATTCAAATTCTTTGTATTTGTATTTATCAATGCCTTTAAACAAATGTTTCTGTAGCAAGATCTTGAGAAAACTTGTTAACGATTAAAAATAATGTAATATAGAGTACTTGATCCTAATCTTAAGTTTTATTTAAAATATTCTTCAATCCAGTTAATAGCTCAGCCTCAATATGTTTTTGCTCTATTAACAAAAAAGTTTATTTCTTTTTCCGGATTCAATCTGTGGATGCGTTCTATGTAGATGTCGCATTTTCAATTTAATGAAGCAAATTTACCATCTAAATGTATCTGAGTGTGGAATTCATATTTTAAATGAAGCGCTATTTATTTACAGTGTGGCTCTTTCCAATTATTTGTAGACGGCTACAAAGATGCCGATTACTGGCTGAGGCGATTCGAAGTAGAACCCCTGCCAACTCGCATGGCGAAGAAATTCCAACTTCAGTTCGAGAGACTGGTCGTTCTGGATTACATAATCAGAAATACCGATCGAGGCAACGATAATTGGCTAATTAAATACGATCAACCGAGTATAACGGTGAATAACGTAAACGGTACCGTACACGTAGAAGCAGCAACAGATACCACCGATTGGAATCTGGTGCAGCTGCCCGAAATTAAAATCGCCGCCATCGATAACGGTTTGGCGTTTCCATATAAACATCCAGATAGTTGGCGAGCTTACCCGTATCATTGGGCATGGTTGCCGCAGGCCAAGGTTCCTTTTAGTCGAGAAATACGTGAACTGATCTTACCTCCATTGTCTGATATGAATTTCGTGCAGGTAATTAAAAAAAAACAATAAAATACACTGCCTGCAAATGTAAACGCGCTTGTAGAAGTACATTGTCACTTTTGTACGAGGGATATTTCCAAAGTTCTAGGAATTTGCCTGTAATTTTTTTATGTTGTTAATTTTCATCTAAATTACAAGATGGTTTTTCAATATAATCTCCATTTAATTGAATGCATTTATCCCAACGCGTAACTAATTGTTTTAAACCGTCTTCAACAAATTTTTTTGATGTCTCTGCAATCCACCTATTTATAGCAAGTTTAACATCATTTAAGCTCTCAAATCGAACACCCCGTAGTGGCTTTTTCATGTTTGGGAACAGATGAAAATCACTAGGAGCCAGATCTGGTGAGTAAGGTGGATGCGGAAGCAATTCCCAGTGCAGATCGTTTAAAACTTCCTTCGTTCTTCGTGCGGTATGAGGTCTTGTTGCAATAACGGACGCTAATGCAACTTTCCAGTCCGTTTTTTAGAAAATGCCTGCCGTAACGCGCCAGATAAAAGATTTGAGCAGTATTCTGCGTTAATTGTAGTACCTTTCGGTAGATAATCCATAAAAATTATCCCCTCGCAATCCCAGAATACAGTTAGCATTACCTTTCCGGCGGACGAAATTGCACGTGCTTTAAGCGGAGGTCCTTCTTCGGGTTTGCATCATTCTTTGGATTGATTGAAGTAAGGTATTCATGTTTCATCAGTAGTTATTATCCGTTCCCAAACTTGGTCGTCGTTACGGGCTAAAAGCTCTTGAAGTTGGCGGTATATGTCGAACCTGTTGAGTTTCTGTTCGGATCCCAATCGCGGGTACCGAGCGAGCTGAAACTTTATTTACACCCAAATGTTAGTGTAAAATTTCATAAACCTGTCGTGAACCTATTCCTACACTAACACTAATTTCACGAATGGATATTTGCCGATCATGTTTGAGTAGATTCTCCACGACAACGAGGCTTCTTTCATTTACAAAGGTACTCGAACGTCTACTGCGCGGATCGTCTTCTAGTGATGTTCTGTTAGCTTTAAAACGATTGACCCAGAAATAGACAGTGCTTTTAGATTCTGCAGACTCCCCAAATATCCCTTGTAGACGTTGAACAATTTCTGAAGGTTTCCACACCCTCTTCAAACAAAAAGGAAATGACTGTTCTTTGAGATTTAGCCTCGTCTTCCATGCTTGCAAAAGCAGCGTTCAAGGAATACGTCTGTATGAGTTAAACAACAAAAGCAAATTGAATAATAATGCACGGGATAACTGCGTAAACGTGTCAAGACTTGTTTCTGGCGTATACTGTGGTCAATAAGTTTTATGCAGTTAAAGTAGGGCTAAATTCCTAAAACTTTGGAGACATCCCTCGTAATTTCCTTGAACGGAATGCAAGTTTATGACCACTTTTTTTTAAATTTAAGATGACCACTGCATTTTGTCTTTAGTTGGGAACTTCTTTAACTAGAAAATGCAACTATATTGTATAGTTTCATTTGCAGACATGTGGGTGCGCATGCGGCTGTTTTCTGACACTACCATCGTATTTTTATTGTAAATAGTTTAAGGCCAAAAATTGTAGTAAAACTCGATTTACCAATGCTCAATTAGATGTAGGGATTAGGTTGTATTAAGTCGCTGCTATTTAACTTTAATGGTTGCCCAATGCAGTTCTGATCAATAGGAATACCTTGGGTCATTGTAGACTCAAGATATTGTCAACAGAAAGGATTCTGTCCTCAGCATCTTTCTCTTAACAATATTTATTTCTTCTACTTAGTTTGTTACTAAGGCATCACGCATGCATTTATTTTAATGTGAATTAATATTTTACACAAATCTTTAAAATTATATACTTCTATCATATTAGGGAGTTATCGCAAGTATCCCGATAAGAATCCGATAACATTAACACTACGTGCTTCCGGCGAATATATTTGTTTACGGGAGAACGCATAGAGTTATCGTAAATCCTTCCCTACAAATTAAAAATATTTGAATTTGGCGGTTTGCTCAGTGTCATTTATATAGATCAATTTGAAAGAAGTCAATAGAAACGATCTTCTACTACCAGAAAATGATGCGCTTTCCATGACTTTCAACGGCCATGTTAATCGCAACAACACATATAACATAACCTCAATTCTTTCCGAAAACCGTCTCGTAATTTTGACAAATATACACCCCCTGTTCCTATGAGTGTGAGCATGCGCAGTGAAGGTGTTAAATGGATTATAGTTTTTGGAAATTTCTCGGGATGCTTTCGATAGCTCCCTATTATGTCTTTAATCACAACAAATATTCTTTTTTACAATTCACAAAATAAGACACCTAAATTTAAATCAAATAATACATAACGTGTGAAGATGGTTTCTTCGACCTTGGCAGTCACGTCATAGTCAACGAGCTGTTAGAAAATTACGCTTCCATTCCACAGGTATAAAATTTGCTTGAATTATGTACAAACATATAAATAGAAAATAATAGTTAGAAATCGCAACTCTTTTGCAATTCCAAAGATGGGATAAGTAAACAGATAACCAGAGGCGTTCTCCTTTTACAAAATAACTAAGTGATTATAAACTGAAATGATTTGCAAGTGATTAGAAAATGAACACGCTCAACTGAAATTGAAGTGATTGTTAGAAAAAGGAGCACGCTTTTATTTTTCAAAAACTGTCTTTGAAAGTTGGCGTTTACATATTTGTAAAATGTCCAAATGATGATTTTTTTCTACAGAACGTGGAATTCTTTTGCATACGAGATGTAAAAAACTTTTATATCCACCCACAAAAATCAAAAGAGACGATGTATATTTTATTTATTATCATCAATGCAGACATAATTAACAATCAATTTAACAATCATTACTTTTAAAGTTTTAGTTTAAATTCATAATTATACAATTGTGGAAACTGACAGTAAGTCGCTGGTGAGGGTGTTGGTAAGTCACTCATGAGGGTGTTTTTGAATCTTAGATTTTTACAATTACTATTGAAGCCTTATCCGGAATATCATCTATTGTTAAATTCTATAGTTCGCTTCTTCTTCACGCCCCATATATGCCTAATATTTAAATAACCTGAAACAATATCAGTACTTTATCAATGAAACCATACACAAATATTGATTAATTAATACAACTCACCTTCATTAATAAGAAGACTTGATCTGGAGCCTCTTGTAAGAATTTCTTAATTTCCGCTCTTCTTAAAACTGTTGACTTTTTTGGACAATATCCTATAATACACATTTATTTTTCAAATAAGCTACTAACTTAGGATATTTTTCTATATCTATATTTTGTTTGACGTATAGTATCCCCTTCAGCTTGAGGTAAATAAACCATAATCTCGGTTGCACTTTCTCAATTTTATATCCAAGATGGGCGAATATCATACCTTCAAACACATTCTTCACAATTTAATATCAAAAACAACTATTTACATAACCACAACGTAACCAACAAAATAAATGATTACTATTTGAAGTTGTTCAGTATCTTAGCAATTGAACCGAAACTGAGTATTTGTTAATGGAACGCATTGAATCAGTAAGTATTCAGTTAATAGTGTAAAAGAAGGACGCCTCTGGTATGCCGCAGGGAGGGTAATTCTCGATATTTTTATTGAAAGGCAAAAAAAATGTGTTGGGTCTCATTTGTTTCCCGAGTTTGAATAGTTTACCTATGCATTACATCAGAGTTTATTGTATATTCCGAACGGAAAAGATTATAGTGTAGAACCGATTATACTGTGAAAGCTGGTACTATAAGTTCTTACATTTGAACAAAATGCTTAAAATACTGTAAGAGAAATACAGTAAAGTCTCGATATAGTGAACTAATTGATGTACGGCTTCGTCACTCCACCGAGGTTGTTCACTATTTAGAGTGCAGGTAAAAGTGCATAAAAGTGACACAATTTGTTTATTACATTAACAGATCATGCTTCAGACTGCACTAATAAAATAAAATAAAGAAACCTAAATTCTTAAAAAAAAGATAATGCATAATAATTTATTTATTTGTGGAAAATAAACATATGTAAAATAAAGTTAATTGAAAAAATCTGTTAATTTGGTTTGCTTTCTTGGCTTATTATAGATTTTCTGAACCAACTTAGCTCTCAGATCCTGAAGAACAATTATACTTGAATATTCTAGTTCATCCGAGTTTTCTTCGAGCCACTGAATGACATTGTTCAAAGATTTCAATGTTTCACTAACGGAAATCGACTTCTTTGTTACAATTGGATGTTCACTAACATCGCTGTCTTCATCTTCAATTTCAACTGGTTCATCTCGCCCTTCTTTTCTCTTTTTTTACTTACATTAGTATTCATGACGTTTAAGATATTCATAATTTCATCTTGCACATACTCTGGATCATTTTCACTTAATCGCAATGCCAAAGCTATTAAGCGAATGTTATCTTCCACTTCAGAGTCGTGTGTTTGCGGTAAAATTTTATTTATTTATTATTTATTAATAACTGTTGGTTTTAATTTTTCCCAAGCCATGTTTAAGTTTAAAATAGCATCTCTTAATGTTACGGCTTTTAATGCTGCTCCAATGTCATTTTTGGCAACCACGTTAGATAACAAATTTTTACGGTAAAAGAGTTTTGTAAGACGTATTGCATTTTGATCCATGGGTTAGATTAGTGGTGTAACATTGGGTGGAATGTACATGACGGTAATTCATTCATCAATATTGTTAAGTTCTTCTGCTAGTGGATGACTTGGAGCATTGTCTAACAATAATAATGCTCTTATGGGTAAACCTCGATTTTCTAAATATTCTTTTACTTAAAATAACGAAGGTACCGTCAAAGAAACAAAATTTGTGAATAGCTAGTGTCGACTTACCTCTGGAATAAATTTTTTCTTGAACCAACGCTTAAAAATGTCCGATGTCATCCATGCCGTGTTTGAATGGTCATAATTCACTGGACTATTAAAGTTTTTGAGCGTTCGGGGATTCTTAGCTTTTCCTATGATCAGTAACTTGAGTTTATGACTTCCGGCAGCATTCACACGAGCCAAAAACGTTACTCTTTGTTTATCAGTCTTTCTTCCCGGAGCTGTTTTTTCTAATGGCGAAACGTAGGTTTTATCGGGCAGGAGCTTCAAGTATAACCCTGATTCGTCCGCATTGTAGATTTGTTCTAAACTTCAACTTAGTTTAGTTATTTAGTTCTGTTATTCTTTCTGATAATTTTTCTTTAAATGGAGCTATTACTTCCGGTTGTGATGATAGTTTCTCCGCAGCAATTTTTAAAAATCTTATGCCATGGCGTTTTTTAAATTTTTGTAACCAGCCATTGCTCGCATGAAAAGAGCCTGTATAAAATTTTGCATGCAGCCTTCTCTTTGATCATGTCTCCATTAATAGGCGCGTGTTTTTCCCTTTGCTTCAAAAACCACTTATAAATAGCTTTTTCCATTTTTGGATAAACTGATATTTTCATTGTTTTTCTTTTTCTCGGCCCTGTAAACGTACTATTAATGCTTTTCAAAATCTGACATCTCTTATTTTTGATTGAGGTAATTGTCGATTTAGCAACTCCATATCTTTTGGATAACTGTATAGGTGCTACACCATGTTGCAATGCTTCTAAGATTTCTGCCTTTTCTTGCAATCGTAGGTGTTTTCTTTTTTATTGAGGCATTTGCACAATACCTAGGTAATTTAAATCTAGCAGAACAAAATAAAGTACTTCAATGGTTTCAGGATCACTGCTAAAACTGAACTGAGAAATAAACATATCACCATATCACATTTATCACCAATATTTAATAGCCAATTTCTTGGGACCAAAATCATCACAATGTTTTCTAATGAATAATTTATCTGTATGTGACACTCTCTATATAATAATCTTTTTGGAATAATTCTTTAAGCAAGAATATATGTATTGTATTAATAATCTGCAATAGAATGAGTGAACTTGATTTCAAACGACATTATGTAATTTATGAATGGATATCTCAGTTGGAACGAATCTTATTACAGCTAAGACAAGCTGTATTTAGATATAAAAGAGGTACAGTATTGCGGCATATTGTTTACGTTTCTACCAGTTAAAAGACCTTCTTTTCTTTAAATTATACATGCATATGTAAGGCTGAAAGACTTGTATTCAGTGGCTAACAATTGTTGTACAGTGCAGTGATTCATAATGTCGAAACGTAAATGTCTCTCTTTCGAAGAAAAATTCAAGGTGTTACCAATCCTATGAATACATACAGTTCACTCTAGCGAAGTACAATATGTTCACTATTCGGAGGTCAATGTTAACATTTTTGTGTTCACTGTAGTGGATAGTTCACTATATCGCATGTTCACTATATCGAGACTCTACTGTATATTGTTTTAATTAAGAAGGTTACAGCCCAGCAGAAATTGCAAGGCGGGTGAATTGTTCTCGGTGCAGTGTACAAAAAAATTATTAAAAAATATAACGAAACAGGCGAAATGGTGGATAAATTTAAATCTGGTCAGCCGAAAAAGCTTAGCAGAGCTTATGTACACTTTTGAGAATAAGTGCGAGACTAGCGCGAGACAGAGGAAGCTACGAGCACGTCAATACATGCTTCGACTGTAAGGCGATCTTTGAACAAATCGGGATTACGCAAGTGTCAGTGTCAGAAAACCTCTTTTAAAACGAGACAATAAAGCAAAAACGCTAAAGTATGCCAAAGACCGTAGCAATTGGAGAGATAATGATTGGAAACAAGCTTTATGGACTGACGAGTCTAAATTTCAATTAGTTGGATCGAACAGGTATTAAATATGTTAGACGATGTGTTAGTGAAGCACTTGCAGAACCGTGTTTACAAGCTACTGTCAAATATGGGGCTGTATATCATCCCAAGGAGTTGGTGACATTATTAAAATTGAAGGAAAGCTTACAGCAGAAAAATATAGAACAATATTGGAGCAACATGCTACACCTTCTGGGCATCGTCTAATCGGCAATAATCTCATCTTCCAGCAAGATAACGATCCCAAGCACACTTCCAGATTGATTAAGAATTATCTAGCCACAAGAAGAGACTATAATCATAAATCCTAAACATAAGTACTAAAAAATATACAAGTATGGATGAGAGTATCTAATTAAAGATACTCTAATCACTGAAATTGTCGAATTTAATAGCTATATCGACCTCTACAGAAGTGAGCAACTCCTAATGCTCCACTTTCTGTGAGGGTAGCAGCTCGACTGTTGGCTTAACCTGCCAGAGAGAGGTAATTAATTAATAATGAACCAAACTATTACCATCCACTATGTATGGACGCGTTTCGCTGTATCACAGCTCCTCAGCATACCTATGTGGAAGGTAGTAGTTGTATTTGAAATTGTCGTATACATATATACGACGTTAGTGTATACAAGTATGGATGAGAGTTTCTAATTAAAGACACTCTAATCACTGAAAATGTCGAAATTAATAGCGACCCCTTTGGTTCATTATTAATTAAAGAATATGTTTAGGTAATCTCGACCAAAATTCAAAGACACCAAAGAATTTAAACGAGTTGTGGAACATATTGCAATAAGAGTGGTATAATATTCCCGAGGATTACATCAGAAAATTACACTATAGTATTCAGGCTTGTACAGGATATTTTTTTGTTTAGATAGAACTTACGAAAAAGTTAACTGTCAAACGAGCTGTCATACTGCATTCACCTTTTGACATTTATGATCAGTGTACTGTGGCAAGTCATCAGGAATAGACTGACGCTTGAACAACGCTACCAAATTCCAATTCGCGTAAGTTACAGACGACTTTGTAATTCTTATCGCCCACATAATCGTCATTCTGAGCAAGCCATTCGCCGAACTGTGGATAGATTTCGTACCACACTCTCTACGTAATTCAATAACATCAACACGTCGTAGGAATGTGCATACTGAAGAGAATATCGTTGCTGTAAACGAAAGTGTGGAAGAAAGCCCCAATTTATCCGTTCGTTGTCGGTCACAGTTATTGAAGCTCTGTCCGTCCACTACGTGGAAAATTTTGCGCAAAGATTTTGGCCTACATACGTATAAGATCCAGCTGATGCAGGAATTAAAGCCACGAATCACCTACGTCGTTCTTTCGGCGATTGGGCTCAAGGGCAATTGGAAACTACCCATTGTATTATCGCAAAATTGTTTTCAGGAGGTTCATTTTTGGCTTAACGGATTTGTGAATAAACAAAATTGCTGCATATTTGGTGGGATCAATTCACAAGAAACCCTACAAACTCTATTACATCCATAAAAATGGTTTGGTACAGTTTACACGCCGGTGGCATTATGGGCCCTTATTTCTTCAAAAAAGAAGCTTAACCTCGCGTTACCGTTAATGGAGATCGTTACCACACCATGATTTAATGATTTTTTGTTTAAAAACTTGAAAGATATTGATCCGGACGAGATGTGGTTGCAACAGGATAGCGCTACGTGCCATACGGCGACGGCAACCATCGACTTATTGAAATCAAATTTTGACGATAAGTTAATTTCGAGGAATGGACCTGTCAATCAGCCTCCAAGGTGTTGCGATTTGACATCTCCCGATTGTTTCCTGTGGGGCTACGTGAAGTCACTGGCTTATGTCAATAAACCAGCAGCAATTGACGCATTGGAAGCCAAAATTGTTCGTGTTATTCGTGACATATGGCCAGGAGTGCTCGAAAAAGTTACCCAAAATTGGACGCTTCGTCAAGAACAGCCAGTGGCCATATGCCCGAAATCATTTTCAAATGTTAATGCCATGAATAAATCTTTCAAATCCTACCAAAAAGTTGATTAGAATTGAATTTTTGTATTATTGTGTATAATTGCAAGTTCTATCGCACTTAAAAATGTACCCGTTAATAAGAGACACTATCAAACATAAGGGTGGATATACAAGATATTTAACCAATAACAGTTCTGGAGAAATGTGATTACTTACTGAAATAAGTGTATTGGTTGTAAAGAGTCAGTGAAAAATAGTTACTTATAAAATGCATATGCATTTCGTCTAAGATTTATTTCATATAAAATTTATCAAGATGTCTCTTGCACAATAGTGTATTTAATATTAAATTACATGTTAGTTAAACTTTTCTAATGTAGATTTAAAAGCTCTGTCTGCAGGTTTGTTTCAAAATCACTTTCTGCAGAGTTCAGAACAAATGCGACACATTTCCGAATTAAATTTATCCTTTCTGTGATAACGTGTCACACTTTTATAATCAATAACTTAAACAATTCTTTATTTTTCAATAGAAAGCAACGAAATGATATTTCAGTCCAAGCATTTAAGTAGGCTTTTAGATTACTGTTGTTGCACACTACATAACGTGTACCGCGTATTGTTTTAAACAATAAAACTTATTCTACTCATTTTAATGTGTTGAAAGAAGCAAATGTTTTAGAATGGTATGAAAATCGTTGAAACGCCGTTGAATTTCCGAAGCACAAATAAAATGGAACTATGGTCTACAGGCTACGTCATATAGCACTTCTGTACATTGTGCACCCGCTTGTCATAAAATTGTTGCACAAAACGCTACAATAAAAAGAATGGTTCAGTGGCCTAGTGTTAAAAGATCTTGCTGCTGAGATTTTTCTGGTAGATAAGGAATAATTAACCGCGCTTCATTTCTTCTTCGTTTCTGAGATTACGACAAAGTTTAAAGCTCATGTACCATTGTACCATCATCATACTTAAAAAAAATAACCCTGTCCAGGTATTATGTAATACCATATACTTACCTTGCAAAAATTATATTCATGAAGAAAAAATAGGAATGTTTTAGTTTCCTACTTCTGTTTCTAAATATCTTTACTGTCTTCTTCCTAAGAACGTTGCTTAATGACACATTAACTTAATATCATAGTCGAAATCCTTGTAATGCATGTTGATATTTGGAAAAATGTTGATATTTGATTTTATTTTAGGATATGTGCGATGATCTACATTTACTATTCAAACAAGACAAGGGATTCGATCAACGTCTCTTCGAGAGACAAATGTCTGTGATGAGGGGCCAAATATTAAATTTAACGCAAGCATTGAAGGATGGAAAGTCACCAGTACAACTTGTTCAAATGCCTGCCGTCGTTGTAGAAAAGTAAGTACATCAAGTGGTATGCCGCAACTGCGTGTTAAATTTTTTTTACTAAACTTTACCATATATTTTATTGTTACAGATCACATGGTCAAACTACATCTAGATTTTTTAACTTCACACAACGCTTCCAAGACAAAAGCCCCTTCTTCTCATGGTGTTAACGTTGCGATTGTACATATATATGTAATGCAAAGATCTACTATGATATATTGTATACAAGGAGTTTTATTTAATATAAGTCATAACACTGTTGTATATTAATTTCTTATAAATTTTATTTTAGTATACACTGTGTTTAATTTTATTATTTCTATCTATTCAGAAAGAAACAAATGAACAAATATATTATAACAAATATATTTTTGTTTACTTATTTACAACTAATTCGCATATTTGGATAAATTAATCTTTACGTACTCTTGCGGCTCGTGGATCATCATCTCTTATCACAGTATATTGAAGCTTGTACCTTCGGTTGTCACCATCCTTTTGATGGTAATAATAAACGCCCAAGAAGCCAAGAGAGACTCCAACTAATGCCATAAGCGATGAACCAACAAGTTCAGGATTCGCGCTCCAAAGCCTTTTAAATGCTCCAGCTTTTACAATCGACATATTTTTCGTGGAATACTTCGTTTCGTCTAATTTGTTTGGTTAGTTACACAATAACAGTGAATAACAGTACCGGTAACTTATGATAAAAATACGAACTGAAAAGTAATTTTTGTTGGTCAACATAATAATTTTAGTGCATTTTAGTATATTTGGGTTGGTACTCTATCAGCGGCCGTATGCAGCCGTATGGCGTAAATAGCCGATTTGGATTTGAGGCTTGACATTTTAAAAATAATTCGTTCATTGAATTAACTTAATATAACAGAAAAATGCAGAAATATTCGAATATCTTACGTACTTCTCTTCTAATAATGCTATTTAATAGTCTTACGCACACAAACAGTAAGTAAATCTTAACAATTTCAGATTTCAAAAATATACCTCTGTGGCTATCTCCTATTGGATGTTAATTTTGTGGCAATTTTAAAATGCAATACGTGGTATTTTCCGTTTTAATACTTACATCTTTTTTAATTTACAGGTGCTAAATTAAGATATGTAACATGTGGTTCAGTAATTAAGTTAATGAATTCTGATTATCGAGTAAGACTACATTCTCATGATGTAAAATATGGGACAGGTAGTGGACAACAATCGGTAACAGGTACTGAAGTACAAGAGGATGTGAATAGTCATTGGGCTATTAAATCAAAAATTGGACAATCTTGTACAAGAGGAGAACCAATAAAATGTGGGTCTGCAATACGCTTAGAGCATATAGCTACTAGCAAGAATTTGCATTCACATCATTTTGCTAGTCCATTGACTGGTAATCAAGAAATAAGTTGTTATGGAGAAAATGGAGAAGGCGATACAGGAGATCATTGGCTTGTAATTTGCTCGGGTAAGTTCTTTTCTTTTTAATATTAAAATAAATTGTTAATTACGCATCTTCTTTTATAATAGGTGATTTATGGGAAAGAGACGATAGTGTAATGTTAAAACATGTTGATACTGATCAGTATTTAGCTGCATCGGGAAAAACTTTTGGAAGACCAATCAATGGACAGATGGAAATTGTTGGTGTCCGATCAGCAAGTGGACCTGTACATTGGCAAGCGATGGAGGGAATATTTCTCCACCCACCTAATGTAATGGAGAAGCATATACACTCGCACCATACAGAGTTATAAGTGCAAAATACATTAAATGAGTATAAAGACTTTGTGTATGTAAATATTCGACATTGCAACAAACTACGATAAATTGATAAATTATTTCAAGTTTAAGCTCAACTTTTTTATAAATTCCATTAAGTTCTACAGAATCATTTTCATTATAATTTTAGAAAGCTAGTCATATTATTTAAATAGAAACTTATTTAAAATATATGAAACTAATATTTATAGAGGTTTTAATCTAATGATAAATGTAAAAATTCAAATTTCGATATGACATAGTCCGAAAGCAACGTCAGCATTATAATTACGAATGTCAATACATCTCAAGTGCCTTATCACCAAGGTTCGCAAATCACGGTTCCTGATCATAGGCGTCCGACTGGGAAATGCGTAACTAGGTTTAAGTAATTTATAAGTACAGGTAACCCCCGTATAACATGGTAGTTCCGAAAATTAAAAAACATACATACTATGTTTTATGTTTGTATAATTAAGAAAAATATATTTATTAAAGCAATTTTAAAGAAAAGTATTACATTAATATGTATTAAGTAATGTTTTCTTCGCCATCACTACTAAACACCAATAACCGAGGGCGTTTTCTTTGTGACAAGATTAGCTCATCCTCTGAACTTTCTTTAAGCACTATCTTGACTTCTATGCTCTACTTTTCGCAAAAAATCCGTTATTTTAGATTGCTTGCTTTCAGCTGAGAGATCTTTATAAATTTCTTTATATGGGGCTAAGCACTTGTGGAGTTCTCTCTTAAACTTTATGGTTCTTTCAGTAGAAGGATCTTCATTTAGGAAATGTGACTCCAACTGTTCGGCTAAGTCCAGACTTTTTTACGCTTTTTAGAGTAAAATGTTTAATTTCTTCGTTTACATTTGTACTACCGTCCGCTGAGTTATCTTATCATGTTCCAGATGTCTTTTCTACCAAATCTGTTTCATCAGTTTCTTCTTCCATCAGTAGTTCTCGGATATCTTCGACAGTAATATCGTCAAAACCTTCCCCTCCTAGACACTTCGCAAGTTCTACTATTGCATCCATTCTGTTTTCATCTTCTCGATTAGATTTTCATTTTGAATTTACCACGGCCATACATTTTTCCAACAAAGATGTAATGTCGTAGGTTTTATTTCTTTAATGGATGAATCTATAAGATTAATACAGTCCAAAATTGTAAAAACTGTCCATGCCTCCATGATTTCCATAGATTCGTTGTCGACCTTATTCAAAACCCATTGTAATGACATACTGATGTAATTAGTCTTAAATGTAGCTATAATTCCCTGATCTAACGGTTGAAGTAAAGAAGTTGTGTTTAGTTGTAAAAAAGTTATTTTGACATTTGGGTGATTTAAATCTTTCGTATGGCTGAGCGCATTATCCACTATCAGTAGAACTTTGAAATCAAGATTTTTCTGCTTTAAGTAGTTTTCTTGGTACACTTGGTATAAAACAGTTTAAAAACCACATTTTAAATAAATCAGTAGTCACCCAAGCTTTTTTATTTGCTGTCCAATATACCAGTAAAACACTCTTATTTAAGTTTTTCATTGCACGAGGATAGAGAAATTTGTAAACCAGCATAGGTTTTGCCATGTGATCCCCTGAAGCATTACTGCACACAAGTAATGTTACACGGTCTTTTGATACCTTAAAACCTGGTGCAACTTTTTCATTTTTTGAAATAAATGTTCTCTTGGGCATTTTTTTCCATTAATGACCGATCTCGTCGGCCTTAAAAACTTGCTGCAGTGAATATCCACCCTGTTCAAAAATTTCTTGCAATTCCTTTGGATAAGTTTTTGCCGTGATATAGATCAGCTGATGCGCTCTCTCCTTATATTTTTAGGCTTTGCAGTGAAAAACGCTTTCTAAAACGGTCAAACCACCCTTTGCTAGCAACAAATTCAGGGTTAGTTGCAGATTCTCCATTTTCCCTTAAGTAGATGTAGATTTTTAAAGCTTTTTGTTTAATAATATTGGTGTCCAGTGGAATCCGTTTTTTTTAACATTTTTCAATCCAGATGTTAAGAGCCTTTTCCATCTTCTCAATTATAGATGCTCTGGCATGAGAAGTCAAATTTGCGGAGATAAAGGCACCAGCAGCAACGGAAGGTCTAATTTACAATACAATCCGGATTATACAAAAAAAGAAGCTATTTTTTGTATAATCCGGATTGTTGCTTCATTTAAATCTAAGGTTTTTGCGACATATAATACTTTTTCCCTCTTTTCCAGCCGATCCAAAATTTATAATTTTTCTAGCGAGATGAAATGTCTTATAAAAAGTATTTTTCTATTTCCACCAGACATAGTTCAGGGCTATAAACTAATTTACAAAAATGAAAAACAATTACCATATCTAAAAAAGGTTGAATAATACGCACCCGAAAATTTGTAATCAAGTAAAAAGGAAAACTCAAAATTTTGAAACTACTTAATACTAGACGAACAAAAATTCAATAACTTACAATATTCTGCACAATATATTTCTACTGAGATATATTGTGCACTTAACAGCTCTTACTCCGTGAGATGGGGTTCCTCTAATTTTGAATTTTGCCCTTAAAAACGTTAAGCGTTATATGGGGAATTACCTAATTCTCAAACCGTGTTCTAGGATGCCGTGTTGTATGGGGGTATTCCCCAATCCTCGAACCGTGTTATATGAGGGTTACCTCTAATATAATTAACAAATTAATATAATACATATCGAGAAACAGTTACCTAGCAAATATTAAAATTCCGAATGTGTTCGACTAAACATCCGAATCATGGCGCACGTTTTCACTGTCGTTTCTTGTTCGCAGCGATGAAAAAATATTTTTCGATAACAGTACAGTAATAACAGTCGGCCGTTTTCTGTCATTGGTTTAGAATGAGCGTGGCGGTAGCAACAGTATTTCAAGATCATCAAAATTGGCTGACAGATTTCATTCATAAATAGGCCAAGTGTCCTTACTGTATTCTCCCTATACTGTGCTGTTTCCTGATAGGTGGGGCAAAAGTTCGAATGACGTGAGGTAAAAATTTGCACTTTTTTAAAGCAAACACTAGCAGTTTGAAATGTTGTAGAGGATTTATTTACTAATAAAATTGGTACAAATTTGAAATAAATAAAATAACTCAGTGTTGTCAAAAGCAAAAATGTTCTGTTTGTGGGCTGTTATTCGCATAAATAACAAACAAATATTTTTCCATCCTCGCAGCTGGAGCAGTCTTCATGCCAGCAATCTTTACAAAAACAAGGATGCAGTCTTCTTCTGGAGGATCGGCACATTCTTCGTCGCATGCTGAACAACGGATTTTTTCAAATGTTGACTGATCGTCATTTTTTGTTAAACCTATCTTACTGGTTTTTTTCATGGTTTCTTTGGACTTCAACACAAGTTTTTTCCATTTCTTGTCAAACTGCACTTACTTCTTCAGGTTTTTCAAAAGGATTTGTTGCTTTTTTGTATAATTGTTTCTTTGGATGCTCTTCTTCACTTTCATTTGATCCCGATTCAAGTTTTTTCCTTATTCTTGTCTTCTCTAACTGCTTTTTAGGAATTCAGATTTCTGTTCTTTAGACTTACTTGTTTGAAAAGTTTGTTGTTTTGGAAATGGCATTATGTTAGCCGGTAATACTCATGGCAAACCAAAAATGTGAATCCAAATTTTTGATGTGCCGCGTCACCGTTCAATTTATGGATTTTTGACCGCGTTTTTTCCATGTGTGATTTCGCATTGTGATCGTTTAGAAACCAGTAATCCCTACTGAACACCAAACATCTTACACGAGGTCCGTCACATTCGAAGTTATTCGAAGATATTTTGAAAAAAACTTTCAAACATTGGTCGAAGCAATAATTTTGACGAATTTTTTCTTCGCTCATATTCCCTACTAAAACGCGGTAATGTCGAACGAACCGAAATGATATCTGCAGACTGATATTCTTTGTGCAATTATTAATTTACTCCTCTCTTAGGTACATATGGTAGGTATTACTAGAATATTACACGCCCTTAGTCTGGCACTGAATTTGCGAACCATACTTATCACATCTTTTTATCATTTTTATCAATGTGAATACATATCTCATATACAAGACACCACTGTAATAGCGCTTTCTACAAAATTAATAAATAAAGGAAGAAATATAGAAAACTTTATTAACTGTAATTGTAACTGTATGTACAGATGCCTTAAAAGTCACACTTTAAAGTAAGTAAAGACTAAATAAACTTATTTAGTTGGTCGAAATATCTGGACAGCAAACAGCGGCAAGTCTGAAAACAAAAAAAAAAAAACGTTTTAGTAAATAATTGTATACAGGCTTGGTTATTTTAAGATACGAAATAGCGCTATACAACGTATTTATACAGATTTGACAAACATTCCACGCGACTCGTGTACATGTCAGAAAGAGACAGTTATATATACTATAATACGATTGTGGTGTGTAGTGTTGTTCTACTATTCCATCGCTTTGCATCCAACTTCAATTCATAGTTAATATTATCGATACTTTATGCGAAATTTCTTTTATTCTGAAATCTGTTTCTTTCTTGAATCACAAAGCCGAAAGTTCTACAATTACTATCAAACAGGTTTTTATTTGTGGCTCCACTAATATTGCAGTATAATAAAGCAAACCGTAAATCAAGATAAAAAGCGATTAAATACATCATCCATTCGTCAGCCTCTTGATTCTGCACGGATTACGGCTGTCGCAAGTTTCATCCGCCCATTCCGTATGTACATAATCAGCAGGCATGGGTAATGTAAGATGCACTGCGACTTCCATATGTTAATACCGTATCTCGCTTTGCATCCTAAAATAACCAAATCTGTTATTGAATTGAACAAGATGTGAAGAGTATAGACGTAATATAATTATGCATGGCGCGTGTGTACTTTATACTTTTGAATGCTCTTTGTCAAAAGATCATATTAATTTTGCGTGTCGCAAAAATCGTGTGTAAATGCCTATATGGCTCGTATATAACTTTGGCCGGTGTTAGTTTGCTGATTTTCACGATACATAATTTTTATGTACATAATTCTGCACAGAATTTAAAGAAGAGCATCATGAAATAAATAAAAGAACGAAATTAATGTATAGGATGTTTCAAGAGAAATTGTAAATAATTTAGGATGCGATTACCAGGATGCAGCTGTTCAAATTCAGCATGTAAATATCCAATACGCGTCACATTAGGAATTCGGCTTTTTTGACGTAATCTGAAACTTGTGTGTATTACATCCCTTTATGCTTACATGCTAGGTACAAAAAATTACATATGTTTAATGCGCACTTCCCGATACATATGGAGTATTTTATATTTACATAGCAAGTTGTCTAGTTTTTAGAACTAGCTAAATAATTTAAGTGTAGCTTGGAAATCGCCGATGCTTTCATGCTGGACATCGAGTGGCACCACCGGATGTCATTATCGAATTTGCCGCTTTAGGAGTAGCGGTGGGTGATGACGTAAACGTGATGGCACGGCGATTCGATGCCCTCGTGTATTTTTCTTGCACATTGTGTGCATTGTACTAAGCAACGGAAATACACGAAGAAATCGAGTCGTCCGCACCCTTCCGTTTACATCATCACCGAAGACGAAAGTCGGTTATGATCGAGGCGTGACTGAGAGCGCTATAGCAATACGTCAGCATTAGCAGGGGCAGAGAGGCGGCCTCTCTTTCCCTTCCAATGCTAACGCATTCATGCTTCAATCCCAATTGACTTTCGTCTTTGATCATCACTCACCGCTACTGCGCCTTAGACTAACTTTTTTTTGTTTACTTTGGACCTTAAAACAAGCGCATACTGATGCGTGTTAGTTTTCAAATGAAAACCAGTTGATTTGCATTTGTAGAATATTAGTACGTATTAAAATATATAATTTACAATACACCTGAGAATTTTCGCAAAAATTTTTGCAGTTGAATATTTACCCTCTCATCTCACAATAATATTGCTGAAAGATATAAACATTTGTTAGGAAATAGTACACTTCCGGGCATTCGTGGAGCAGTTTGCATAATCCCGGACCATTCTGTGGGGTTGCTGGACAAGGAACATTATCTGTTGATGTTTCATTTAACCCCAGCTTGTAAGTACCTGTGGAATTAAAGAATTCTCATAACGTATTGTTTTCAGACAAAACGTATTTACTTACCTTGATAAGTAGTAATAACATCGTCTCTTAAAATTTGATTTAGCCATGGAAGATCTTTTTTCAATACCTGAACTGGAGCTAATGTAGTCGGGATAGGTCTAGGTGTAGTAGAGGTAATAAAATTGTCATGTGCGCCAAATCTTGGATCCAAATTTAGGGAAGCAGCGGATCCATGTAGAGCTTGAGCATAACCAAGTATTGCACTGGGAGGGTTATCTTCTAAAAAATAATTATCAAATATCTCTTAATGGTAGAAGTACTGCTGTACAACGTCGCGATACAAATCTGGAGAATAACGTGGTAAAACAGCGAATAGTATTGTAATAAAACTCCTTTCTAATTTATCGGAGATTTCGCTGTTTATTTGACAGCTTCTTCAGTGATGTTTAATTGGAGTCAAACATTACTGAAGAAACTGTCAAATAAACAGCGAAAGCTCTGATAAATTAGAAAGGAGTTTTTTTTACAATACTACCAGCTGTTTCATCCCGTTATTCTCTAGATTTGTATCTCTTGATGTTTATTAATTTTTCCATCAATTCACTTCGGCAACTTAAAACTTACAACCGCAAACTCGAAATATGAGGAAATAAAAAAAAAGTGAAGAATAGAAGAAGACCTTATAGTCTTATGATCGATTTTATAGAAAACTACGTCTTGCACCCTCAATTTGTAATACCTGCGTAAGAAGCTACTGGTGTAATGGGGCTGTCAGTTGCATTAGGTTTAACCACTACTAACGAGCTAACTGGTGTGACAAACGAGAATCTTAAAGCTAAATCCAATGCTTTCCGTTCAAATTCAGCATTATCATCAGTTTTTTCCATATCTTCAAGCAATTGATGAATTGTTTTATACGCCCACAATCGTTCTAAACGCGTTACAGGCTCTTTTATTTCTGGTGCTTGTAATTGCACTGGTCCGTGGATGCCGGTTGCTGATACGGTAGGTAACGTATTTAAATCCTTATCTTTGTCTAATACAAAAGGTAACCGTTAGATGTTTAGTGAGCTTTCTGTTCAATTTTCACTATTTTTTCTTACCAATTTGACCTACAACGACTAACTCAGAACCTTCGAACAGTAGCGGGAATGTAGTTTTGCTCAATTCTTTCGTATCGTTAACATATTTGAAGGTCACATTCTGCAGTAGTGGTGATGAAATATGTTTGTAGAATTCTTGTAATTGAAGCGAAGCGTCACCAGCTTCATATATGTGCCTAGAAAAGCCGTCGTTGCGAAGCGAAAGCTTCTGCAACATTGATTTATCAGCTCCGTAGCCAAATGAAAGGGTGAAAATTGGAACTCGGTGTCTATTTAGATCTTGTACCTAAAAACATTATTATAACATAATATCGCAAGTACAAGATTCACTACTTGCTTGAGCCAAGATTTTCTTTGGATCTCCTTCCCCTGCAGTAGGTTGGCCATCTGTCAAGAAAATTATCATCGGTTGTGGAGAATCTTTCTTAAAATTATTCTTGTCTATATTTACTAAGTGTAATGCCACTCTTAATGCATCTTCAATATTTGTAAGACCATCAACATTTAACTTTTTCACTGTATTAATTGTGTCTTTTATATTGTATGTATTTGCGGCACTTGCACCAGGAAATTGAATCAGCTGCAATTTGTTTTCTGTTAAGTATTTTCTTGTGCATTATACGAGAAAAATCGAAGAGCTTGAAGTGACAAAAGTATTTTTTTATATTCAAAAGTGAAGCCAACATAACACCAAAATAATTACATCAAATCCTCCAAGGGTGGAGGTAAAACCGGATTGGTAAATTCAATCTTGCCTGTGTTTTTCTAGTAAGCACATTACGCAGCTAATTTTATAGCAAAGACGATGATACGCTGCTAAGTTGGGGGGAAAATCATATTTGTGTACAAAATCGACTTTATATTGGCTTCACTACGGCAGATAGCAATTACAGCGCGACGTTCTTTCTACTACATCAGCTTCTTTGGAAAAAAACTTACATCTATGTTCGTATTATCCTCGGAAGAAAATTGCACTGATTGTAATTCATTATGTATATCCCGCACTTTAATTCTAGTATTGAATTCAATCAAATGAAATTTATCTATTCTTCGTAATTCAAGCAATATAGTCTCCATTGCATCTTTTACTTGAGAAATTTTTACTCCCTCCATACTATAACTAGTATCCAACACAAATAAGACATATTTAGGTAAAGGTTCATAATTGGGTGGTGCAAAAAAGTGTACGAAGTAACCATCGTTAAGTAATATCTAAAAAAATGTATATATCAATACTTTAGACCAGTTTATAACATACTGTTACTATTGTTTTGAAAAAAAAATTTGAGTGACCGGCACTACTCGCAATTTTTCTATAAATTTTTACATTAATTCATTATGCAGTGAGGTCCTAAAGTGTTCCCCCATGTTAACTTTTGAACGACAGAAGCCAACGTTTAGAAAAAATAGGTCGATTTCTATTTTTTGTGAACTAACTTTAGCCGTTATCCGCAGTTGAATTGTATTTCCGGTTTCACCGACAGTGACGTCAACTTTCTTATTTTAAATAGAACACCTGTATATTTTTACGTTTTTGGAAAGGTAATCGAAAGGCGAATTCAACGATATTACATATGTTAGACTTTAGCTTAAGACATATGACGATATGCAGCAATAAAGGTTTCAGTAATCTGTTTTTGTTGTTACGCAAAGTTGGCTAGGAAAGAGCGCCAAATTGTTTCTTGTGGCGCCAGACTGATCTAAAAATCTCGTTGCTAAGCAAAGTAATCGTAACAATTGCCAAGCTGTCAAATCTCAATTCCAAAAGCGTAAATTATTCTTGTTTATTATTATAACCTACATTGTCATACCTGCCCTTGTACAGCCGGAAATATTTGAACTTTGCGGTAAGTAAGGATAGATAGTATAAAATTTACAGGGCGAACTGCTTTAACAGAAGGTAATATGATTTAAATTATTGTACAATTTGTTGTGTAACCATTGTAAATACGGTGATAATTGTGGCCAGATTTACGTAATATTAAAATTGACCCAGCAATTTTGCATGGTTCGTGCCGAAACCATCATAAAAGTAACAACACAAAAAATCTAAAAAAACAGCGTACTACGCATGAAAAAATTCCTAGTAACGAAACCAAAAATAGTGCTAATATAGTTAATGGTATTGGTAGATTCGTTCCCGGCAAGAACAATGCTAACAGAGAAAAAAGAAAGTACTAGCATACGGACATGTTTCTGCCTACCCGGCGTCATCAGCGTGGCTACGAGCACTCACTCCTTTGCTTTGCCTGCATTGTGTGTACCTCTAGGTTTATATCCCCAATGTCCACAATATTTTCAGTGCTGTTGTACACATTGGGGGCATAAACCGAGAGGTTATATGAGTTAATAACTAATGAATTGCAATACAGTTCGATAAGGTAAGGAAATAACAACAATTAACAAAACAAGTTAAAATGAGAGAAAATGATAATATGAACAAAGAAGGAACGTATGACAAATGCAGGATATAATAACAATAAACAACAAGAATAATTTACGCTTTTGGAATTGAGATTTGACAGTTCGGCAATTGTTATGATTACTTTGCTCAGCAACGAACTCTTTAGATCTGTCTGGCGTCACAAACAACAATTTGGCGCTCTTTCCTAGCCAACTTTGCGTAATAACAAAAATAGATTACCAAAGCCTTTATTGCTGCATACCGTCACATTTCTAGAAATCGACCTATTTTTTCTTGTTTCGGCTTCTGTCGTTCAAAGGCGGGGGCACTTTGGGACCTCACTGTATAAGTAATTCGAATTCTCCGTATGGCATCATTTGATCACCTCATCGCTTATTGCTGACTTATCGAAAAATATGAATGTTATTAGTAAAAGACATGTTTCATACGAAAATACAGAATTCGTTAACTAAGTTTTTATAAAATACGTAAAATGTAAGACATAGCATTATTGCAATTGTAAGCATTTACCTCTCCACCGCCAGGAGTACGTTCAACATCATATTGAACAACAAATTGGCCTGCCAACCCTTCGTCTTCGTTCGTTCCTAATGTTTTCGCTAAATCTTTCTGACGTTCAACATTAGGACTAAAACTGATTATGGCCGAATATGCGTCTACCATATGTATGTGTGCTCTGGGATCTAGATCTCCTTCAACGTTATTTATTTCGTTACCAGAACGAATTGACGGTGCAAACACAAACTTCAAAGGTTGCGATTCATTAATCTTGACCTAAAATTACACAATTTATAATGACGAGGATAACATTACGTAACACGTTGCTGCTCTTACATGGACTCTAAGATCTTCAACTGGTTGCTTTGGATGTATGTTGACAATCAATTCATATTGATTTTCTTCTCTTTGCAGAAGTTGTTCGTACGTCAAGAAAAATGTTATTTTACTTTCCGGCTCAATGTTTACCGATACAGTAAATCTATTAGAATCTCTTGCATTTGTCTGGACTAAACCAGCGCTTTGACCACTGGCGACAGCCTTAAATGTATGTTTTATAGTAGTCCTATAAAGGAGACATCCCACTTGGCATTTTTTAAATTTCGCGGATAATTCAAGTTGGAAGTTCCGGTAATAAAGATCGTATTCGCATACATTACGCTCAGACATTTGCTACTATACCAGCGTAAATCATCCGCCAAGTGAGATATTACCGTTAACTTACTTGATCGTATATCTGCTGGGCATGTTGTTTTTTCTTCACATAAGCGTCATACTCCTTACCACCTACGCTCATAACAAATTTAGATATAAACGCTTCTCGAGGTAGTATTATCGAAAATACGGTCTCTTGTGCCGTTTTAGCAAAATTCCTTACTTTACTTATAATGACAGTATGCGCAAATCTATGCGTTATGCTTGTATTTACATGCATTTCATATATTTTAGGCAACTCTGTAGTCACTGCGTTGGATCCCTATTTGAAAATATTTTTCCGATTTTAGTAAATATTGACCAATGCAGATTTCAATAAAAAATAACATTTTGGAAAAAGCAATATAGTAGTATTCCACAAAGTTTTAGCATGTTTTTAGTTTTTCAAATTAAAAAAAAAAAGTAGGTGTACATATTTGTAGTCTACTCGGGTTAATGTAAATAAAATAAGTTACCTCTTTTCCATTATAGGGATGCTGAGCTTGTCTTGATGTTCGCCTTACAATAAATGAACTCTCGTCGCTTACAGGTTGAGGAAATGCGTTTAATAGAGGAAATACAAAGAAAAAGACCACTATCGTTACTGCAGAACCCATTTCGAGTCTCTACAAACAAATCGGCCACAAACTGCGTATTATATAATTGAAGAAAAGCGATGTAATTAATGAGAATGCAATTTTATTTCGTGTACTAAATACGAACTAACATAACACCAGCCAAAGGTTATCATATTACAAGAACACGATAAATTTAATATTTTCTGATATCTGAACTGTCGTTAATATGTTTGTAAAAGAAAACTAGGCGCCTATATCACAAGAAACATCTCTTAATATGATACCTTGTTTATACTTTAATTATACGCTTTTTGTGCGTGTACATCTCTTTAAAATTTTCGATGACTACCGTCTGCACCAGAAATAATTAGTGTTAAAAATGAAGATTAAAGTTTAATTAGATCAAGTTGTACTAAATTGGTACATACTTAGAGCCGAGTAATATCCCAGTTGGTATATCTAATCAACTGTTTTTCAATTTTTTTTTTATATCGTTTTTTTTATTAACAATTTTTTTAGAACATATTTGTTTGATCTCTTAGAATCATCGAAAAAATAATAACGCCTGAAAGTAATTTGCTAAACATGTTTTTAAATAAGAATTAGACGTAATTATCTTTTGTAATGCTTTTATGTGTCCCCACATTCGGTATGGTCTACAACTTTTCTAACTTGTAACTTATAGTTATAATCTTCCAAATAAACAAATGTGGGAATTCCAGACTCTAAGAAACAACACGTACTGTTATCTAAAATACAGTGTTACGAATTCTGAAATTATTTTACGAAATTATTCCTTATTTTTCTTAGTGTGCCATCAAAGTAGGTAAAGTTGGTAGTTACTATTATTTATATGGATATTCTCTAGAAGGATTTTTTAGAATTTCATATGAATATTTTTTTTTTCTTATGATTTTTGAAGACTGCGTAAATATGGTAACATGTATCTATTTTTTTAATATTATATTTTATTATTCCTGCTTAGATGCAAAAACCAAAATAATAAAATAGGATTTATTATACCGTTTGCTGTTGCTACCATAGTGGCATCCCTTTTCCTTTTGATATAGGGTAAAAACAGAAAATAGACAATTAATTTACATTTAACTGAAACGTAATTAACTATAATGTTCATATACTTTTTTAAATTTTTTATGGTTACTGACGTTACTGGATTAAATTTTTTCATTGTTAAATTCTTACCTCGATATTTGCTTCACAGCACTTTAGGGTTCCAATTATACTGAATACCTAATCCAACAGTTGCGCTTCTTTAAACTTCTCAAATGAATTCCCACTATAGTATGTTTTGATTGGGTTATCCCCAAGACTATCAACAAACTAAAAAATGTCTTGACATCATTAGTAATCGAAATTTAGCAACAAATGCAATTATGACCAGAACACTTTTTTTTTACAAAAGAGAGATAAATCAGTGAATTTGCGTTTGCATTCAGTATGATATTACAACAATTACAGAAGCTAACGATTGTTATAATACAAAATGTTAAATATTTTTAACGATATTTGTTATTAGATTTGGAATAAATAGATTTATTTCGATTTATTCCCACGCAACCTCATCTTAAAAGACACAAAAAGTATAGAAAAAGACATCCTGCACTGATGGAAATACCGCTTCTCGCGACTGTAAACTGCAACACAAAAATATCGTTACTTTGGAACGATATACTTAGGATTAGTGATTGGATATACCGCTCCACTCATGGAACGTAGGCGACTGCAACCAAAAATGGCGCGACGAAAAATTGTTACTTTGAACGATTAGTTAGGGTTCTTTGCTTGCAGACAGTAGGGAAAAATTGTGAAACAGGTGCAAGATGGAAATAGAATTACAGAATAAATTGCCTATTCATATACACAAGAAAATAATATCAAGTAGAATTCTCTTCAAAACAATTTGTTAATTGCTGAACAATAATAAATTTTTAGGTGGATTAGACTCAAAATCTATTTTAAAGAATAAGAAAAATGTACAAGAGATAACGAAATTAAGTGCTGAAGATGTTGACCTTTTAGTGGATATAATAAGCGAGATTTGTGTGGCCAATAAAATAAAAAACGGTACCTTATCTTTTTAAATAGCCTTTCATTGTTATATAGGTCTTTAGCTGCAGAAATACCTGAATGGATAAAGATTAGTACAGGATGTTCAGCAATTGATAATTTGTTACATGGAGGTATTTCCATAAATGGTATCAATGAAATTTATGGTGAAAGTGGGGTTGGGAAGACACAGTTTTGTTTACAATTAGCCTTGATGGTACAATTACCTAGTGGCTATGGTGGTCTACAAAAATGTAAAGTCCAATTAATATCGATCGTGCAAAGTGAATCCTAATTTAACAATATGTACCTAGATGCTGTATACATTTGCACAGAAGATCCATTCCCATCTAAACGTCTTGATCATTTAGGTAAAGCTCTTTTTCAAAGTTTTAACAATGACGAGGTAATTAACATTGATTTTAAAAATAATATATTTGTGGAGCACATAGCTGATTTTGTAAGACTATTAAATTAAATAGCTATAATAAATCATTTTAAAGGCAGGTTTTTAGGAACAACTTAGAATTTGTTTATTTGTAAAATTGCAAAAGTTAATCCATACCATTGATATAGGGCTTATAGTCATTGATTCCATAGCAGGTATATTTCGTAGTTACAATGAGGATCAAAATTATCAGAGTAGGAGCGAAGACTTTGAAACAATTGGAAGGAGATTATATGAACTTTGTAGCATACATTCAATAGGAATTGTTTGTACAAATCAAGTATGAGAGATTCCTAAAAAGTGTCATATATCACAATTCATAAATATTTTTATTTTAGGTATCTGATAATGTAGAAACTGGAGAAACAAAACCATGTTTAGGCCTTGCATGGAGTAATTGGGTAACATCTAGATTTTGTATTATCCGATCATTTTCTGAATTGACTCGTACATTCCAAGTTGCTTTTGCACCTAATTTACTTAATAGTAGTTGTAATTTCCTGATAAAAGAGAATGGCATTGTATGTGTTTAATTTTAATCTGATATTACAACTTTCTTTAATATTTTTATTTTTTACACATTTCTAAACTTGCTATTGATATATTATCAAATTTGTGCAAAAAGAAAAGATTCAGCGCATCCAGGGATACATTTTTGGAAATTATTGATACATTTCCACTTACCATTTTTTAAATTTCGCGGTTAATTTAAGTTGGTAGTTCCGGCAGTAAAGATCATATTCGCGTGCATTATGCTTAAGAAATTGGCGAATATACTCTATTGCCGGGACTACCAGTTTTAAATCATCCGCGAAATTTAACAAATGCAGAGTAGGTTGTTAACAGACCTGCACCAACTCTAGTTAACTCTCGGTTCAAGTGATCTGCAGATCATAGATAAGGTTAGTTCAATGAAGCATGCGTTGTACAAGCAGAAATGAAACCTTAAGTCAACTGATCAATTCTCTATAGCGGTTGGTAACATGGAAATGTTGTATTTGCTAGATAAGTAATGGTATTCAATAGAAAAAGAAGCGCGCTAACCATCTTTATAATTGACCTAATTTGTGGTTTTGGTATCTCAACATGTGATGTGCCGATTTTTTTAGTATGGGCAGATAAAAAAGGAATTAGAAGAGCTATAAAAAATTTTTTATTAGAAGAAAATTTTACGGAGGAAATAAAACGCCTAAAATAATACTTCGTTTTATTTTTAAAAATGATTTGAAAATTGTATACATTTTATGTGTATTCTTCGAAACAATATTGTGCACATTGTTGAATCCTTAAAATCCATTCGTATTTATTAATTGTTGAAAATGCCATTATTATTATTATTATAACTTGGGTATTAATTGAAAAGAATGGGAGCCGTAAAGTGCAGGATTACCATGAATCCTCTTCGATTTCCATAATTTTCCACAAAATCACTACTTGTACCATGAAACCGCTGTTTTGTTTCCATTTATTTCTTTTAGGAATTTTTATAAAATTTGGAATTAATCCAACAATTGCTTGGATTACTTTTTGAATAGTTTTGCTTGCTATCGACTTATCTACATCAATTATATCTCCAGAAATGATCCAGATGAAAGGAACTACTATTAAACTTCTACAAATGTATATTTCATTATTTTAAGGTTGCATTGGCTAAGTAGTATTTAAATATATACTTTGCCTTTTATTTTCGAAACGAATTTCATCTGAAATATCACATTCCACAACTGGCTTGGATAACCTAAATATGTCCCTAAGTTCTTTATCACCCGAGACGTTGGATTGATTAGGCATATTTCTAGTTTCTAAGTTTTTGGGTGCCTGGTGTGCATTACATTCATTTTCACGCGAATGGCGTTAATAGAAAAAAGAGATGCTTATATTTCATGTGAAATGTCACAACACGGTTTATAGGTTATATTTTATGCCGAAATTTACTTGAACTAGGCTTGAACGGCCGATCTTGGGCGTTCAGTTGACTGGGATATTGATTCTCATCAAGCTTGAACTTGGTTGGTATAACGGCATTCTCTTGTTGAACCGAAGTTCACGTTGACCAACCGGTGAACTTGGCTGGTACAATTGGCCCTAAGTTTACTAACCTATTATTTAAAATAATGCTTAAAATAAGTAATTCTGAAATAACCTCAAATCAACAGAAAATTTAATACAAACAAGTATCACACAATTTATACAACAAATTAAATAATTAAACAAATATACTGAAATGTGTTTCTCAGGGTATAATTGTGAAAAATTTGAATTTTCTAAATTAATCTAAATTTTTAAACTCTTTGTGGGATCGGGAGTATTCCTGAATACTCTTTGGGCAATTTTCTTGTGAATTGTGTATTAAATAAATTGAAATTAACGAATTTTAGAATTAGAATTGTAAATTAACCTTGAATTCGAATGAAGCTGATGTCGTATAAACGCGCTGTTTACTATGACCTCTACAGGAATCTGCCTGCTCTAAGCTCTCACTTTTTTTTCTTTGAAATTATACTTTAATTCCACTATCGAACACTTTAAATTGGGATCCTAGTCAAAACACAAGTTGATTCGACGAAAGCTGAATCAAAATTGATGAAATTTCTGGCGTCCCTATCTTTCTTTATTTTTAATCGCGAAAGATAGCGATTGTTTCATTCCACAGCAAATTTTGATGAATTTTGCCCAAATATAAATTTTCTAATGCATTTCGATGAAAGGAAATTATAGAAATACCAAAAGAGAATGACTGCAGTGACGCTACCAGCTGATGACTCTATGCATGCCCTCGCCCCAAGTACAGTCGGCCTGGGGGGAATGTTGGCTACGAAAAATTACCTTTTTACCCGCTAGAGGGACTTTTCATTATAATCGGATGGCTAACCCGAACATTACAATACATAATAATACAACCAAAATAATCAAAAACGTAATTTTATAACAACAAACATGCTCTGAAACGCCCTATCAAGTATTTTGTTAAGGTATGCTTAAGGTACCATCACATTCATAAAAATCTGGGACAACTCTTATAAGCTCATTTTGATGTTTTTTAAATCTTGTGTCAATGACTTGTCCATTTACGATTGACATTGACAGACATTTTGACATATTTTTTAATATTCTACAAAAGACATGTTTAAAATGGGTAATGTTATAATAGTTTTGCTTGTCCCAGATTTTTATGAAAACGGTGGCACCAGAGGAGCTACCTTAAGATTTTCTTTACCTAAGGTGACCTTAAGTGAGAAATATGTTATATACGAAACATAGATTTCTACATTAAGGAGAAGTAAACCTTGAGGAAGAACTATGAATGGAGCTGTTAATATTTCTAGTGTATCTGGCAGCACTGTTGTACACAAATAATCCAACCGGTACGTATATAAAACTATAGGAATATTTAGGTCGTTAAGTTTATTCTTTTTAAAAGAAATTTCAATGTCAAAAAATCATAACCTACAAATAGAAATATTTGAAAAGTTTAATCAAATATCTAATTATATTGAGAACGATGGTAAATACATAATATATTATTAATTCAGGCATTAATAATTAATCTATTATTAATTTAGGGTTCTAGCGTTATTTTGGCTGGATTAGGACTAGCTGTTGTAGGTTTTGCAGGCAGGTATGTTCTTAGACAAATACCCAATGTTTCAAAAACTATGAACGATGCTATGAAAAACCTACCAAAATTCGATATGGATACAGTAGCAGGCTCAAAGTATTATAAAGGTGGCTTTGATTCAAAAATGAATAGACGTGAGGCAGCTTTAGTATTAGGTAATATTTCATTTGACGATTATGGTATTTGTACTTAAAATTTTTCTTTTAGGTATAAGCCCAACAGCAAGTAAAGTTAAAGTAAAAGAAGCTTTTAAAAAAGTTATGGCCGTAAATCATCCTGATCGTGGAGGTTCACCTTATATTGCATCGAAAATTAACGAAGCAAAAGATTATATGGAAAAACATTCGCATTAATTTAAGAAGTGGTTTTATTTAGAAAACGATGTGATATAAAGTATAAATAATAAAACGTATATGTATAATTTTCTGAACACTACAGAATACATAGACTAGATTGAAACACAGTTATATTTGTGTTGTGTTGTATGAAGACTATTGATGTAAATGTTTTAGTCGAAGTTTTTCTAGTGTTCTTTTTGAAAAAGATCCGGGAATTTTAAATATATCCTAGAAGAAAAAATTATGAATGAATGTTTTAATATAGTATATAAAGACTTACTGCTATAAATTTGTGGCAGTTTATCACATTTTGACTTTCAGCCATGCTTTTAAAACAGACTACAAGCTCACTCAAATCCCTTGCTTCCAAAATTCGTTCTCTATGTGTTTTTATTAAAGTTATTGCAACACGAAACAAAATCTTGGAGCCTTCATAAAATAAACAATCCCATATTCTTAACACAGTCTCAGTTGGAAGCACTTCAGCGTAAATACACACAAACCATTTAGTAGTTGCCACAGCCCAAGGCATTCCAATATCTTTTATATGCCTATATACTATAGGATCTTGAATTCTTATCAAGTCATCCAATACTGCGAGATCAGTAAGAAGTCCAGCCATTGTTTTAATATAATATTGTGGTAATATCTTCTCCACTAATACTTTTAGTAACCAGAATGTTGCTTCTTCATCTTTCGTTGCTAGCAATAATAGGCCAGCAATATAATTTAAACCTTGACAATAACTAACATCGTTATTTTGATGTGCAAACGTAGCTAATATATTAAATAGTTGACTAGGTAAGTGTGAATCACTACAAAAATAAATATTATCGGGAAATGTTCTTGGTAAATCAATTTGAATCATATCTATGATTGTCTGATTGTTAATCTGTTGTTTTAGTTCATTGTAAGTCAACATCGATTCTTCTCTTAATAATTGTGCACCAGATATAATCATCCAAGCGCTGGTTCGGTGAGATATGGGTATTCCTTTTCTCACAAAACGTTTTAATGTACTATTCTTTTTATGTTTCTCACTATCTTTTAATTCTTCCCATCGTTTTGTTCTTCGGGCTAGGATTCTATAATATTCTGACATAAAATCCCCGTATATTTCATAGTTGAAAGTTTTTGGTCGCTGGAAGCCATACTCGTCTACTTTACTAGAATGAATCAAGTGCCCGTGGTTAATGTAGTTAGTGTATTATACCATTTATCATACACTTACCTGAAATTCGTTTGAGCCATTGGATTTCGATTATTAATTAGTTCCTAGTAAATTCCTGACTCATTAGTAGCATTATAACAGTTTTCACCTTGCTTTATTTGTTTTTAATTCATTTGATCACCCATACTTGAGTTGTAGGCTTTTGTAAAATTAATATATCGTTAATTCCGATATTTTAAGTACACTATTTGTTCATTATAAACTATTTATATAAATAAATTATCGAATAATTCCTTTATTTACAAGTATTTTAACCTATAAACGACGGCATTGACTGCCACTTGATACTTGACAACCTTCACACCTTTGCTACTTTAGTGATTTCGGCAGTACCACACTATATTATTATTATAGTTAGTAGGGTTTGTACCCCAGATATAAAAATTGAAATTAAATTAAAAGAGATTTTAAAGCACAATTATTTAAAGAACCCAAAATCACAGTACAGTTTAGAAAATATAGTATAGAACTGACTATTACTGTAACCAGGATGTGAGAGTATTGTCGGATTTCATAAGTAAATAAAGCACTTATGTATGTATATGCATATTTACTGTGCATATCTAAAGATAAACATCTTGCAAATAATGTAATTGTTTCTATGAATCCTTATCAATGCATTGCATATGCGTATCCTAATATTTCTTAAAATTCTGGGATTTATTGTTTTAAATATTTAAAACAATAAATTGTACAATCTCGTTAAAAGAAATTTGATAAAAATCGAAATGTTTCATTAAGAATTCAATAAAGCACTAATTATATTTGAAATTAATTAAGTTTATTTACTAAACAATTTCATACATTTTAAATTGAAATAGAAACATGAAATCGCATTATAAAACACATTGTATAATCAATCCTATTTTATTGTACTAACATACTAACAAACTTCACTGGATGTTCATTTTTGTGGAATTACCAACTGTAACTACTTGAGATTGGTAACCATCTTTGTAATTCCCTGATATTTTACAATTTTCATTTCTTCGATACTTGGCCAATTGTTGGTAAACCTGTTTCATGCGTTGTATGTTTATTTTGCTTGCGATTGCGTGGTTTACCATGGGTAATGGATAATCTTTGCCAATAATACATTTTGCTGCTCTTTGGATGTTTACTGGTGCAGTCCAGGGTTCATGGATATATTGAATAGGCATATTCTTTAAGATTGGCAAATATTTCCTGCTTATGAAAATAATTAAATTAATCTTATACGATGTTTAGTTATTAATTTACCTTATGTAATCACCATTGGGATCAGCTTTACGACCAAATTTCACTGGACAGTAACAATGGAAAAATTGCTGAAAGAAACTGGAACAGGAGAGCCACATCCACATTCCTGCATTGACAGACCAGTCGGCATCTAGAAGGAGTTCTTCAAACACCTTTTTTCCGAAAAGAAGTAATTTATAAAAATTGAAAATTTTCGTTATAGTAATCCTACCTTCATTCCTTCTTCCCATGATAACCAAAGATCGCCTCTAGTTAGAAAACAAGCCACTGCGTGCCTTGCTAAATGGTGTATCCAACCTTCTTCCCTCAATTGCGCCATTATGGCGTCAATCCATGGAAATCCAGTTTGACCCTGAATTATAAGAGTTATATTAAAAAAGATCGATAGTATTTTTTTTACTTACGCTAGCCCATTTTGCTAAAGCTTCTGCATTTTTATCCCATGGTATTTGGACACATATAGGATTTCCTAACATTTTATCAAAGTTTGGATTTTTGGTGGCAGCGCAGTAGAAAAATTCTCTCCATAATAATTGACCATGAAGTGATAATGGAGGAAAGGTTTTTTTTATTTTTTTATACAGATCTGTCAGTTGATAGTAGAAAAGTCGCGTTGAAAGACATCCAAATCTTAAATACGGCGATAAGCCAGTTTGTGAAGGTAACAGAGACTGAGGAGTCATCTTTGGTCGTCCAAATGAAGCTACCCAGGCTTTCCTCTCCAAATGTCGTTCTAATCTCGCTAAAGCTTCACTTTCTCCTCCTTGCCAAACAGGTGGATGTAAGCCTTCCGTTTCAAAACCAAGTTCTTCTAAGGTTGGAACTCCATATTTATCATCGTGATCTTCACTGATTGGCGTTACGGTGCCACTTAATGTTTGTTGGGTAATTGGAGGTTCCGGCATAGGTGGCGGGCTCATACAGGCGATAATAGCCAAGAACTGGTGATACGTAAGAGGAGCTCTACCGCCATTAATGTCGATGATGTGTTGAAGGTAATATAACGTATGAGAAACTCTTTGAATTACAGCAATACCTAGTTCTTTGCAAATGGTTGCGATATTATGATCACGCACTCGACCATAAGGTTCTGGATCTTCTTCAAAGGTTAACGTTGTGGTACCCCACTCTTTAAAGAGTTTTGGTAAGGCATCTGCCGGTTGACCTCTGATTACGAATAGTCTCGAATTTAATTTTCTAAGACTCCGATCTAGATCTTCTAGACATTGAAGTAAGAATCTGAAATTTATTAAATGCGTCATTTAGTAATAACTTTTTTTTTGCACAAAACCAACCTCCATTTATTAATTCCAACGTTAGATGAACCGGCAAACCATGGATCTAAAACGAAGACACAACGAAAAGTTTTCGCACCTCGTAGTCCTTCCCGAAAAGCAGGATTATCGTGTAATCGAAGCCCTTTCCTAAACCAATGCACAGTGTGCCTTTCTTGGCCAGCATCACGTCCTTCCGCTTGCTGACCAATACCTCCTAGATTTAATTTTCCACTCATGTACCCGTACTTTTCCACAACATTGTCGATATACCAAAAATAATTTTCTGAATATTCTGTTATTTCTTTGAAGATGGTTTTTCAATTTTTGAGGATCACAATGTTTATTATTCTTGAACTGTAAGCAACAAATAGATTCGTCTTCGTATATGTATAAAAAATAATAATCTAATTTAAATATTGATAAATATTAGAGTAAGTATTTATATTGTTATTGTTCTGTTGTTTGAAAAAGTGTCGTGTTAAGGTGCGTACACACTATGCTGCTGTGTGGCAATTGACAAAGCCAAGTGGAAATAGAAAACACTCACATCTGTCGCACAATGTTCACTGAGATGGATGTACAAATTGGTTCTGTTGTTTTTAATTGTGGTTGACTGAGAAGAAAAACGTCGCAAACAGCACAGCAACCATTTTGGGTACGTCCGAGTTTTCAAAGTAAAGTGCAATACGGAACAAGTGAGTTAATGAAGGATTTACTATTGGACGAATTTAATCTTAAGTACAGATCTGGATGAATTTTCACAATTTTCTTTCGGACGAAGGGCAGTGATTTTCAAGTCCTTCTGAATTTGATTGTACCAAAAATCAAGAAGGAAAATATGTAATTTAGAAGAGCTATTTCTGCTGTTGAATGTCTAGCAGTAACTTTGCGTTTTCTAGAAACGGGGAATTCCTATCATTCGTTACATGTTCAAAATTTGGATGCAAATAATTTCAAAAATCATTCTGGATGTTTGTGATGCTATAGTTAACGTTTTACAAGATTACATTAAGAGAAGAATAAATAAAAATATCTAGTCTGAATCACAAATGAAGCCGTGTGAAGCTAGTTGGTACGTCCTCACCTTTTGTTCTGATCGGCTTTATTTGAAGTAGACCGATACTTGAACGGATGATACGGGTGGGCATCCCGTTTGGCACGAATTTGCCAAAGGCTATGTCTACGTCGTTTTCGGCTTTGCTAAATAGCCTTGCCAACTGTCATACAGCGGCATAGTGTGGATGCGCCTTTACGGAATCACCTCGCACTCAAATGTCAAATATTGCGTAAAATGCCGATTTTTTAGAAATTTTGTCTTAAACGTAAACAACATTCTCGATCCCAAAACTACACTTGCGTCCCTCATGACATAAATAGCTACTTGCTCTTTTTTGCTGTTCTAAATCAGAACAAGATTATTTTTGTAATTTTGCAACATAAAATATTTTCTATATTGCACCAAATTTGGCAAAGAATTGAAAAGGTTTCTTTGTTATTAACAAGCAGTCATCAACATTTTTTTCAATAAGTTCAAGTTCTTTTTAGTTTTATTATAGCCCACGCTTGACTTCAGTCTACAGGAAAATTCTTAAAAAGCACAAGTTATTGTACATATTGATATGAATCTTGTGCAAACCTTTTTAGTTTTCTTAAAGTTCTTTTAAGTGGGAGTTTTCAGTTTAAGTTCATCTTACTATTAAATCAATATTGGCTTTTGTTAGAGAATAGAATAAAATATTGTTTCTATATATTGATACTTTAGGATATTAGCCTAATCAATAATGATTGATCTTTGAAGAATTATATGCATGGATTTTTAAAATGAATATAGGCACGTTCATAATGAGGTCTAAAATATGGAACTTCTATGAATGTAAATGTTAACATGTTAACTGGGTATTTTATCTTCTTCAACAGAAAGGTAATTTGACAAGTAGTATGATTTGCTTTGATATTTCATTAAATAATTCTCTATATGTCCCTGTTTCAAAAATGTTAATTACTAAATATTAAATTTTGAAAAGTTGATAGCAAAATAGTTTCCTTCTTTTATTAACCTCTTCAGGGACATTGACACATATGTGTACGTTTAGTTTTCTTTTAAAATAAAATTACTTCAAGTGAAAAAAATGCTCAAGGGCCACATATGTAGAAATCATTTTTTTTGTGTATATTTACTATTTCTTTACTCATTGAATTATCAACATAAAATGAACAACTTGTAATAAAAAAATAATTAAATGTATTTTTTTCACTTAAAAAAATTTGTTCCTGAAGAGAAATTATATTCTGGGCAATTTCTTACTATGGTATTGTAGAATCCAAATTAAGACGATTGTGATAAACAAACACAAAACGTTACTTTTAGCTAACGAAGTAATTTCTATTATTATTATTATTATTGTTACTATTAAACGTCACCAAATACTCTTTCAAAAAGTTATTGCAATAGCAACACAACCAAGAAATCTAGTATTAGCATCCGCACAAACCGAAAACACGCTTCTTTCTAACGAATGTGTATGCCTCGATAAGCATTTTCCATAACCACATCAGCAGCAACGTGATGTTGGAAATTGAAATCTTTGATTGGGCGTCGTGTATCACGTGGTACCTTGGTCACGTTTCCCTAGATGCTTTTTACGTGCAAGTATTGTATCCGACTCGGAGGTTGTGGGTGTGTAATTGTTTTCCATGCTAGATTTAAATGTCGCCGAGTGGCTCCAGTGCGTGCTCATTTCTTTTGAAATTAAGGGGTGTATAGTTACAGGAGCGGAAAGCATTTTCCAGAAATATGTTTTACACATTGTATATAATTACAAAATGAAAAGTTAATAAATAATTCAACCTTAAAATGAAATATACAATTTTGGTGGATGCGCCAGTAATGAAAGCTGAATGTAATTATTAAACAGGCATCAATAATTCTGCCGAAAATTATAAGGTTAATCGGCGGTATTCTTCCGAATTAAGGAAAAAATGACGTCTCATTGGTAATTCAGAGACTGTTTAAATGTTTGGAGGATATCAGTTGTTCAAGGAGCTAAGGAGCTAGTTTTAACTCAACAAAATATCATCTTCTTTATGCTGTTTGTGCCATTTTGTTTTATAAATCTATTCTTTTACGTTTTAAATTATTGTCTTTACTTCATTAACTATATTTAACTGGCTTTACTCTAAATTTTGGCTTATATGCAGAGGCGGAGGGGGGTCCCGTTATTACTTGTGCCTAGGGGCCCCGAAGGCTCTTAATTCGCCACTGCTTATATGTATGCATTTGATACATAAACATAGAATATTTCTTTATTTCGAGGCAAATCATTTAATTTTGGATTGTAAGAAAGTATTTTTTATGAATAGTCTGTTCAAAAATAGAAAAAATTTCTGTAAAGGCATCAATATAAACTAAGTTCCAACAAACCATTTGTTAATAGTCAGAATACTAATTCTAAAGTTGTTGTATTATTGGGCGAAGCGTCGGGTTGCGGAACACGTCGCACTTCTAGGTAACAATTACTGTGATCATTAGCTGACGTTACTAGAATTTTGTCGAATCCAGAAGTGCTCTAACCTCCAGCAGGGATTTTTAACGTGCCAAACATCGTATTGACACGTGACCTACGGTTTTACTTCCTTATCTGAGAAGGAGGCATACTCTAGCTTTTATTTGTAATTAAAATTCAGCAGTCCTGGCGGGGATTTGAACCCTCGTAAGGTTAAAATCTTGTTATATTTTCCTTACTATACTATTATGTACGAGCTTTATGGTATATACAATATTATCTTTCCAATTTGCAACTGTTTTTTTTTGGTTATTTTTTTGTTGATTTCCATTATTTCACATTAATTGAAATTTGAATGATGACAACTATCTATTTACTACATAGCCAGAAAACATATGAGGTTTTATTTTCCTTCTACTGTAAATATGGCTTTTTATTAATTTTAGGAAGTTTAGTATCTGAAGAACGGATTACCATACTATTAGCATGCAAAGATGTATTCTGTATCAGGGTCTTACCGGGAACTGCATCGATCGATATACGAAAGAGTATACATTGGAAAATTCCGAAAACTTGGTAATATATTATAGCCTACATGTATTATCACTTGCATAAAAATCTGGGATAATGGACACTATTATTACATTACCCATTTTGAACATGCCTTTTGTAAACTATGGAAAAATATGTCAAATTGTCTGTCAGTGTCAATCGTAAATGGATAAGTCACCGTCACAAGATTGAAAAAACGTCAAAAGAGTGAGTTTATAAGAATTGTCCCAGGTTTTTATGCAAGTGATGGTACTATTAAACTAAAATATTTTTAACAATCTGTCACATCCGGTTATCTGTCAACTTTGTTATTTTAAATAGAACATCCTATATATTATTACATTTTTGAATTATTCATTCAATTTTAAGGTTTGTTTGATCAAACGACTATGTTGCTATTTCTAACCATATTTGAAATATTTGCATTTTTTGAAAATTTTTGACAGATGGACGAGTGCATGTGAACTATTATAACTGTGAAAGTATTTAACTTGGAATATTCAAATTTTGCAGAATTATTAACCGTATACATTATGCAGCGTGTCCGACAATTACTATTAAAATTTCAAATGGAAAATGTGTCAATACGTAATTTTTTTAAATACAACTACTTATTTTATCTCTTATCAAATTGCTCTTACAAAAATACAAAAAAAATGTCATATTCATTACCCATCTAAAATTGATACTTTTCAAAATATTTAGGAAAATGTATATTATAGCACATTTTTTTATAAAAAACTAACTACTGAGGAGGATTGTATGCTCAGAGTAAGGCATCCATTTGAAAGTTTGAGCAGAGTCAATTAGAATGGCTACTCATGAAGTATTAATTCGGAGATGCGAAAAGTGCCTGAAAGTTCAAGGACGTGAATTTCGAACATTTGTTGAAATAAATATTACGTGTTTTACTGTTTATTTTACCTTTTCTTTTAATTTAAACACGATGTGTTTTGTTTTTACTGTGAAGTATGCTACATTAATTTCCATATTTGCATCATCAACAGTAGGTTTATGCTTTTGAACTTTTGTCTTGGCGGATATGAAATGTTTAAAATACCGTATTATTCGTTTAACTGTGTTTGGTAACGGCTTCTGTTTTTGTGGATACTGAGCGGCAAAGGTACCGCATGTTCTTGATATCACCTTTTTGCCTTCTCCATAAATAATAAACAAATTCAAATAAACTTCGTTCGTATAATTTAAACGTGCCGGCATTGTTTATAATTGAAGACTTTGTTGGATTGTTTCCTAATGGTCATGAGTCATGACCATTAGGAAACAATCCCGTTAGTCATGACTCATGACTGACGGGATATTTTAAAAAACTACGTAAGCTACATTCTTACACCGTACATACATTGGTGGGCACTTTTTTATAAAAAAATTGTGCTATACGAGGGTTGCCTTTTATATTTCGGGAATAGAAAACAAAAAAGGAAATTAATCATCGCAAATGGCTTTATTGTTTTTCAAAATAGTCTCCATCACACTTTTGCATGCGCTTGAACCATTTTTCGAAGCACTTTTGCCACTCCGACGGAGGTACCTCCAAAACATGTATTTTAAACGCATCAAACGGTTCTTCAGGCGTTCAAAAACGTTGAGCTCTTAAATTATTTTTGATGTGCGGGAATAAGAAGAAGTCATTAGGTGCCAAATCAGGGCTGTATGGCGGATGACTCATCAATTCGACTTTTTCGGTCCTCAAAAACTCTCTGGTTTGAGTTGTGTGAGAACTCGCGTTGTCTTGGTGGAGAACGATGCGTCTTCGGCGGTTGGTTTCTCTCATTTTTCCGAAGATTTCTGGCAAACAAATGGTTGTGTACCATTCAGAATTGACCATCCGACGTTGCACTAACGGTATAGTTGCCACATGTCCGGTTTTTCCGAAAAAACAGGCGACCATTTGTTTCGAAGTGCTTCGTGCACGAACAACTTTTGTTGGATTCGGCTCGTCTCTGAAGACCCATGCTTTCGACTGCTGTTTAGTCTCGGGCTCATATGCATAGATCCATGATTCGTCGCATGTAACGATGTCATAGACGTGTTTGGAAACACCGCAATCGTATTTCTTGAGCATTTCTTTCGACCAATCGACACGAGCCCTTTTTTGTGTGGGTGTCAAATTATGTGGTATCCAACGCGAACAAATTTTTTTGGTGGCCAAATGTTCGTGCAATGCTGGTCCCACTAATGCCCAAGGATGCCTCTATGTTACGATAAGCCACATGACGATCCTGCAATATGAGTTCATGCACAGCATCGATGTTTTCTGGAACAACAACCGATTTAGGACGGCTTTCACGAAATTTGTCACTGAGCGAATCACGGACATGATTGAATTCCGTATACCACCGATATATGGTGGTTTTTGATGGTGCTTCGTCGGTCGAATACAGTTATCGATGCACTGTTGTTGCGGTAATCCACGTCGAAAGTTATAAAAAATTTTTACCGAGATGAATTTTTCAACTCACTGTAAACAACACAAATGACGCCTGTACGTCGAAACGTTCAGAATAAAGTATACCGACAAAAACTCGAGCTTTACGATAGGGACGTTCGTAGATGGCAGTACCAGGATATTCCAGTCCCGAAATATAAAAGGCAACCCTCGTAATATACATTTTCCTAAATATTTAGAAAAGTATCAATGTTAGATGCGTAATGAATGTTACATTTTTCGTAAGAGCAATTTGATAAGACCTACCCTATACGGTTAATAGTTCTGCAAAATTTAAATTTTCCACAGCTATAATAGTTTCACATGCACTCGTCTATCTGTCAAAAATTTTCAAAAAATTCAAATATTTCAAATATGGTTAGAAATAGCAACACAGTCGTTTTATCAAACAAACCTTAAAATTGAATGAATAATTCAAAAATGCAATAATATATAGGGTTATATTTAAAATAACAAAGTTGACGGATATTTCCGGTATAACCGGATGTGTCGGATTATTAAAAATATTTTAGTTTAATAGCACATGTAGACTATAGTATATTACCAAGTTTTTAGAATTTTTCAATGTATACTCTTTCATATATCGATCGATGCAGTTCCCGGTGAGACAATCTGTATAATCTAATGTTGAAAGTAACGTGATTATAATCTTTATGAATAGCACATGTTCAGCGTTGTTCAACTACTAGCACTGAAGTACATTCGGCGCTGTATTCTACTGACGGGCTGACGTCTAATGAGTAGAGTAACCTAAACTTGCGGACTCGCATAGGCGTCGGTATTACGGGTTAATATAAGAATACGAAAAATTCATAAATAAACTAAACCGGTAGAGAAGCAGGCATGTAGTGTCGACCTTGAATATAAATCATGTTAAACCGCGCTGAGAGAGATTTCGTTTTAGTACCGGTTGAGCTGTTGCAGAGATTAGTCGAACGGTCAAGGTTATGTACTTACGTGTCGCTTTTGAAAATATAGCTGGTGTTTTTTTGTGTGTGTGTATTATACCAAGTACATAATTAGTGTATCGTTTCATATTGAACTAATATTTACATACCTAAGAAAACAATGCCTCGTAATAGATTTGCTACTACATACGTATGTGTCACTTTTTCCCCATTTAAAATATGACGGTAGTGCAGTTTTTTGCTTAATATGCAATGATCGTTTAGCTGCATTGGACATAACTGATTGCCAGAGGCATGTCAATGGTATTAAGCATATGGGAAATGCAAGAACTGAAATACCTTATACACTATTCCTCATACATTTATTAATTATGTTTACCTCTTGTAATCTTCCGTTGTCGTTGGTGAGAAAAGCAGCTTTTAAAACGTTTTGGCGACAATACGTTCCAAAGTACCCATTACCCGCACAAACACAATTACAGAATCATTTGCCGCGAATGAAAGAGATGCTAGAAAATGTGTGTAAACGTGATTTGTGTTCCAAAAAAATATGGATTACCGTGGATGAGACGACCGATATAAAGAAAAACAATATTGTGAATGTAATAGCTCGCGTTTTATCTAGCGAGAACACAGCATCTCGATGTTTGTTAGCTTGCAAACGTGTTCAACAATGTACCGCGGAAAATATTCAAAAAGTGATAATAAACGCTTTGAAAAAATTTAAAATTGCCCAAGATCAAGTTGTGATGATTGTGACAGATAGTGCAGCAACGATGTTAAGAGTTGGGCGATCCTTAAAACATATATTTCCTAACTTAATACATATAACCTGCGTGCTGCATGCTTTGCATTTAGTTGGTGAAGTTGTTCGACAACATTACGGAAACGTTGATCGGACGATTGGAAGTACTAAAGCAGTGCTTCGTAAATCTCCTAAACGTTTAAAAGAATTTCGTAAATTTTGTCCAGGTATTCCAGAACCTCCTGAACCAATTTTAACGCGATGGGGTACTTGGCTAACAGCAGCTTCTTACTATTTGATCCATTTTCAACAAATTCAATCAGTTATAATGCGACTTAATCGGAATGAATCCAAAGCAATTAGAGAAAGTCAAAGAGAATTTCAAATCCCTCAACTTTTAGAAGATTTAACAACAATATGTACCAATTATACAGTATTACTAGATGCCATCAGAAAACTACAATGTACTGAATTGTCATTGCAGGAATCATTAGACATAGTGGAGAGTGTAAAAAATAAATTACACACATTAAATGATACGCCAGGATTATGCGCTAGTCAAAAGTTGGCAGATGTTTTAAGGAAAAATCCCGATTTTAATACTTTAGAGGCCGTTTATACATGGAAATGTAACTTCCTTAGATGTGGAGAGATCGTTTTCTATGTATAAGAATATTGTTTCTTGTCGACGCACAAGGTTTAAAGAAGTAACTGTGGAAACATATGCAATGATGCAAGTTTATAGTAGTTCACATCCTGATGCCTCTAATTTGTTGAATAATTAGCAAGTAAGTTTATTTATGAATTTTTCGTATTCTTATATTAACCCGTAATACCGACGCCTATGGGAGTCCACAAGTTTTGGTTACTCTACTAGTGAGTTTGCAGCAGCTTATACAACCGAGTCTCCTATCTTTGGTCTCCTCTTCCTAACCGAGGAGTTTTAGTTAATAAATATATCTCCAGCTAACAATGATCCTGAGGAAACGAGAACATGTCACCTTCGTCCATATTCCTTCGTTCCAAATTCGCTAGAAAACGTGCACATTTCAAGATCGTAGATACACAACGATGATATAGTGCGATGATGCTAAATGGAAAACTCCAGCGTAATATTACAGTCAGGAAAGAAATATGTAATTTTAAATGAAGTTGTATTCAAAAGTAACGTAATTTCTGAATTTAGAAATTAAAAAGTATTTAAAAATGTAGTTTTAATTATATGGGGTCATTGGAAATTGTACAGGGTTTAAATACGTGGCGCATAGAACTGGAGGGGCCGAGTTTGTTGATACCCCTAAATTCCCGACAAATCTACGAAAAAAAAATCTATATTTCATCTGTTTAAATACCAGTTAACATTAGTGTTTGTAATATCTAAGTAAATAGTTGCAGAGAAATTTCTAAATCTCATGTAAAATTAATAAGAATAAGACATTTCTTTTCTTCAATTCCAAACTATTATTAGACATTTGTAACAGCAATTTTCACATTCAGTATACAAGATTTCATGCTAATTAACGATTTGTATCGCATCACTAACTTTCACGCGCAAGTTCCGATTACCTTTAATCTATCTTTTTAGATTATTCCGTGCATCAATTGTGTGCACCGTATGTAATACTTACTCGATAAAGAATGATAGGCTGGCGTAAAGTTTACTGATGCGTAAACTATGGCACGATTATTGCCGTTGCTTAAACCAGATCCGAAAGAAATTGCATGTAAATGAGTTGTTTCAGTTTAACTACCTTTTAAAACGAATACGAGAGCGACAAAATAATTAATAATAATAATACAGGATTAGTAAGGATCGTGCTCGGCAATGTGTTTGCTTTCACGTTAAATGCATACAAGTTACAATGTTTATTAACCCGTAAAGTTTATAATTAGTTGATTTATTGATCATGTTTTGTTATTTTATCACGCGAGCTAGTGTAATTCTAAAATTAATACAGGGGAGGTATGGAATAGAAATTGTAAATAATTTCGGAGTAAAAGGGAAATAATTTACTTTATTAAAGTTTACCCAATACACTGAATCACTACAAAAATATTTGTTTATTTATCAATTGAATTATCATCAGTTTGGTTTCAATTTCCAATGCAGGTCGGAATACTATAGAATTTACTAAAATTTTAGTAGGTTATATATACATTTACAGGGTGTCATCTCCGCGGGCAATTGCGTCTTTGTGAATGGATTTTTTCTTGTTGAGGTCCAATTGGGGGCATAGTTTAAAATGATATTAAAACATAAATGCATATCTACCCCAAGTTGTTTTTTTTTTAAATAGAGCACGTTACATACTATTATTTCCAGAATCCTTGTTAAATTCTGAGGCAAAATTAATGAATTACTATTGTCCTAAAATTAAAGGTTCTAGTGCCATTAGGGTTTTTTTTGAAAAGGTCGGCACTTACAGAAGCTTTTTCATTTTTTCGGAAGCTCGTATTAGACAGATACACTTTCCAACAGGTAACGCGAGGCAGGTAATATTGCATTAAGTTTAGATGACATATATTCATTTTTATTTGCTTTAGTTGTATGTAATGATTACACTGAGGAACAGCAATTTCGTTGCCTTAAATCTGTGACTTGTTTTCAACTAACTTTTGGCCTCTGGATCCAAAAATAACCGCAGTTTTTGTCAATCACGTCAACTTTTTAAGCTACAGGATACCCTCAAAAGTCATGCAAATTGTGCATATAAAGGAAAATAAAGTAAAAACCTACCAAATATACTGTTTATAAAGAATAATTTTATTCATACAAAGGCTATGATTACTGAGTTACTGCAAGTTAAATTGTGTTCATACAAATAGTTGCTTTTTATCGAATAGAAATTACATATTAAGGCAAAAATTTTCGCTTATAGCTTTTTCTGGAATGTTTAATCTGTGGACATTCTCGCTTGATGCTCCAACAATAGTCAGCCATCATATGTACATCCCATCTACCTTGATACAGTGCCTCCATAACCTTCAAATCCTGGTGAAATCGCTCGCCCTGCTCATCACTGACTGCACCGAGATTTTCCGGGAAGTTAGCAAGATGGCTATGTAAAAAATGCAATTTGGTGCTCATGTTGCAACCTAGCAGTTTGAAGCTCTCCGAGAGTTGCTGGACAATTTTGGCGTAATTCTGTGCTCGTGTATTTCCAAGGTAGTCTTTAATAACGTTTTTGAATGCCAACCAAGCATTCTTTTCAATTTCTGACATTGTTCCGATGAAGTGTTCATCTTTAACAAGCTGCCGAATCTGTGGACCATCAAAAACACTGGCCTTTATCTTTTCAAACGACAGGCCGAAATGAGATACTCTCCTTCAATTGGCAAAGCTTTAACGAATCGCTTCATGAGACCCAATTTTATATGCAGAGGTGGAAATATAATGTTCTTTCTGTCGATAAGTGGCTGATGTACAATGTTTGGATCACCAGGTTTCAGGTCAGATCGTGGCAGCCAATTCGACTACACCCAATGATTCTTACGAGCTCTGCTGTCCCACATACACAAAAAGCAGGGATACTTGGTATATCCGCGTTGCTGGCTAAGAAGGAAGCTAACCATTTTAAGGTCCATACAAATGATCCATTGGTGCATGTGGTTTTGCAACAAATCAATGACTCTCTTTATGTCTTCATATTCTTCACTCAAACATACTGAATGGCCTATCGGGACTGAACCAAATAAATTTCCATTGTGAAGGAGAACACACTTCAAGCTCCGCTTTGGGCTATCGATAAACAGTCGTCATTCAGTTGCGTTATAGGCTAAAATTCCCAACTCTTCCATTAAACCATGTACGTTATGGCAATACACAAATCCATCATCATTTCGAAAGTATTGTAGTGCACTTTCTCTTGATCGAAAATAGGATACCTTAGATCCCTTTTCAAGCAAGTTTTTCTCGTGCAGTCTTGATGCTAAGTGCTCTGAAGCTTTTTTGGATAGTCGGAATGGGCTGCACCGTTTCAGAGCGACACACAACGTCTCACTACAGTATCTCAGGCGTAACTGAACAAGCCCAGACAAGTATAAACCTCTCGCTGTTCTCCTATGCGTCGTTCACCCGGCGCCCATCGGAGAAGGTTTGTGTCAGCCAATAGGAGAGCAATAGTGCTTCCTATGATCCATGCTCGATTTCGCGGAGAGTGGTCACATTCTCATAAGGTGTAGAGATAAAACTTGACGTGGTAGAAGAAAACTAACTACAGTTTTGAAACCAGCGTGCCTAATTAACTATAAAACAGCTCAAAAACCAAACTCAACAGAAATTGTGTTACAAATTGTTCCCCAGTGTTATTTAACACTGAGAGAAATGAAATGGTTAATCCAACAATTTTTGCTGTGTTGAAAAAGAAAACATTGATTTAATACAACGAAAAAATAATGTTGAAATCCGCTCAACAATTTTAAGTTATTGATTTAACGTTATATGCTGTCGTTTCAATGTTCCAAGGAATGTTCTCTTTAAAATGTTAACTTCGGTTTGTCTAACACTATCGATATATTGATTAAGTGTCATAAACTGTACCTGTTTACTTTTGTGTAGTTTTCAAATATTGAATTGTGATAGGTAAAGGTATTTTGTGCTTGTTGAAAGCTAATGTTAAAAGTGTCAAACCCAATTTTTTATGCCTTTTTTTTCGAAAATGTTGCCATTTTAGTAACCTTTTGAATTTGTTTAGTGACATTTTACTTAGCACATCCCAATATTGAATTTGTTTTTAGTCGCCTCAGTGTTCTTATTTGGGGTGTTCGTTGATTATTTGTGTGTATAGGAAATAACGTAAATAAGCACAGTTTCTTTAAAAAATGTATTTATTTAGTACATACATAATAAGAAAGAGTAAAATAATGTTAGGTTAATCTATTTACACTGGTAACGGTAGAATTGTAGGTACAGTTTTTATTTCATGTAGATTTCACCACGCGGTCAACATCCAAAATGGCGGATATGAATAACTTGTTAAAAGAATGGGGTTTTGATGCATATATTGACACATTCGCAGGTAAGATATAGTTTTTCTATATACGTTGTTAATGTTTTATGTCCTAGCGGATTTCGGATAATAATTGCTCCAATGTTTTTGTCATATACACTGATAAAATAAATATTGACAGTAGTTCAGTTTCAAAAATCGCTATAACGAGAAAATGGTTGATTTTAGATTTAGTAGTAAGTTAGATTAGTAATTTTTTTGTCTAGAATTTTGCCAAGAATTCAAAATTAAAATAATATACAGGCTGTTCCATTAAAAAAATTACTTTAACAAACATAATATGTCGTACCAACTTAACTCAATATTGCACTAATCTCATCAGCAACTCAGAATTATATAAGCACTTGTGCGTTATGTCTCTTTATTCCTAATCTAGATACCAAAAATCACAACTGTCTAATACGCACTTCCGGAGAAATAACACGTTTAGCTATTTTCCCATTATTTTATATTTGTTGTTTCTGTCCATATTAGCGTACATAATGATATTTCTGCAAAAAGTTATCCATGCTTATATATTTTTATATCATTTACAGAAAGTGCCCATGCAATGCAAATATTTTGTCTTCCATATTTCTAGTTTTCCTTTTATCGTCCATATTTCCACCTTGTAGAAAAGTACAAATACCCAAAAAGATACATTGGAAACCAAGCATTCAAGAGTTTCAAGAAAGCATAATTTATCACGTGAAGGTACAATTATTATTTGGTGTAATATTTCAATATTTCAATAGTAGGATTATTATAAAGAAGTTATTATTTATACCCACAGAGAGCATAATGTAAAATTAAAGTATGTAATTAATTTGACTAAATATTGTTCCAATATCTCTACTAAGAACCTTTCACTGTCGGTGTGGAGTATCACTTGCTATTTATTTAATTTTTAATACTGTTGTAGATGCCAGGCGATATTGAGCCATATCTACAGAAGAAGAAAAACACTGAAGAGGGAAATATCCAACCCTATATTATTATTGAGGGTCCTACTTTGCACGATATTAAGAATTCATATGTAATAATTGATAATGTCATAATTAAAGCATTTAACGTGCTACAGTGCTTCGATTTGTTGTTTAAAACATTCCACGTCTTAGATGCCCAGTACCCTTTAGCATCCAAGCACATAGAACTAGAAATATATTTATTGTATTATTTTTATAAACTAAATTTTATCTTTTGATGATCTAATTAAAACTAACTCGCATTGAATATAGTGAATTGTGAACGTATGTTTGTGTTCTATTTATTGTATGAGTTGCAGGTGTACCTATATTGACCTATTTTAGAAAAAAATTGGAGACGGGGAATTTTTTCTAGTGTTTTATCACAGGTTACATTTTGCTGCACAAGACATATGGGCATTTTTTTCTAAACATCCAGAAATTCTTTAATAAGTTAATCATCATTGAGCAGTTTGGCTATAAGCCAAATTGACATAACTTAAGATTAACATAATTGTATGAATATGTTGATAAAATATTACCAATTAGTTATTAATAAGATTTCTTAAAATCTAAGGGTAGTATTTTTCCATAGATCTTAATTTATGCAATACATTCTATATCACTTTTATTTCCTTTTAACATCAAAGTATGAGTCGTTAGGTATATCTTTGATGTAAACCAAGTGAAGGAAAGCAATTGTTTTACTTTTTATTTGTTTGAAAGTGCTTTTTTTTACACCATCATCAATCTATCTAGTGCAGAAATCGTGTCAATGAGCGCTATCAATGTCCACAGCTAAAACAATAAGAACTGAACATTTGCGTCTATAGTAGGTCTTTACTTTCAGTAGGCCATGGTAAAATACGTAAAGGAAGTGAGAATAGTAAAATACGTAGACTTTCCAACAATTAATCGGAAGAGATTGATTATTGTAAAAGTTTTTTCAATCGTGGTACAGCATTACACATAATTGTTAAACTATTATAAGGGGAACGTTTTTTGTGTTGTGTATTTTATTGCTAAATGAGTTGTACCAAGTAAAACGAGAAATTATATCTAAATTGCAAATGATACTAGAAATTGAAATGTATAACAACGTAAAGATAGAATTAAATAAAACGCTTGATTGTATGGAATAGAAGTCTAAAACAGTCGTTTGTTGCGTGACTCGTCAGTGAATCTATATACCATATAATTTATTCATTTGGTGTCTGGATCCCCTATTACTAAATAGTCTATCGATTTTCAAAGTACGTTGACTTCGAGCCGAGAAAACGGTCTACAGGTGATGGAATGGTCATCAGTAGTCTGGGCAAACAGCGGTAACAGTCAGTGTAGTAGATATGTGGTGCGGAGTCGATGATTATTTATTTCACGCGTTCACAGCGTCAGTACTAAATCGATGCTGTATGCGAGTAGGTCTGTGTATATGTAGGCTGTCGTAACTTATTTCGTAATTGTACGCTTATGTTTGCTTTAAAAATGTCGCAGTTAGGTACGTCGCGAAAACGACCAACGGCAGACACGGTTAAAAACTTTATAGTGGACATGCCGGACTTAATTTTTGATGGCGCTAAAATTCAATGTCTAGTAGTCTTATTTTATGTAATCTATCGTTTCGTTTACTAGACAAAGAAGCATTTGTCTTCTTCTGAAATAAGTATGCGGACTGTAAATTACCTAGTCGGACATCGATACGAAATGTGGTGCCATTTGCTCGTGAACGGAATTGAAAGATAAAAAACTATGGTTGTGCGTGGACGAAACAACAGATTGTTAAAAACATTCTGTGGTTAATGTAATGGTACGTACAATGGAACCACATCGACCGTCATCCTCCTTCTTACTTGCTTCCAAAACAGTTATAAATTGTACTGCCGATGAGATTTTGAAGGTGCTGAACTCATTGAACAAATTTGAAGTTCCAACTAAGCAACTTTTAATGTTTATGAGTGATGGTGCCGCAAACATGCGTTCTTTGGGCCGATCTCTTAAAGAACATAGTGGTAACTTCTTACATGTAACGTGTAAAATCCATACTTTAAATCTTACGGCACAAACGATTCCTACATGTTTTTCACTAGTAAATGCATTGATTGCTAGTACAAAGGCAGTGTTTCTAAAGTCCCCGAAAGGTACCTGACTATTTCACAAACTGTGTCCTGATTTACCTGAACGACCACAGCCGATTGTTACACGTTGGGGAACATGGTTGCAGGCTGCGTTTTACTACAACAAATGTTTTGATCAAGTGAAGGTAGTTTTAAAATTCAATCCGACAGAAGCTGCAGCAATCAACAAAAGCCAGGAAATATTTCAAGATAGTCAGGTTAAAAGAGATTTACAAACTATTCACAACAATTACTTCGGACAAGCGGAGGGAAAAATTACAAAATGTTTCGATGTCGCTAGTGGATTCTGTTCAAATTGCGAATGATGTTCACGCACAGTTGTGCGCTGTAGAAGGCGAAACAAATTGGTGTGTAATACGAAAATTTGAAAGTGTTTTAGAGAAAGACTCCGATTTTCTTATAGTAAGACAAATTTGTGAAGGTGCGTGTGAAGATGCATTAAGTTGTTTCAAAGATTATTTTAAATATGCAAATATAACATCGCTAGATGTCGAACGGCCGTTTTCGGCATTAAAAAACATTTATTCTGCACGTCGTACTCACTTGACTGAAACTGCTGTGGAAACATATCTAATGTTTCAAATATTTAACAGATTTTACCCAGTTCGATTTCACGGAAGACTTTTAAAACGGTAAGTGTTTCAGCATGTTTTATAATTTATTTCTTACCTTCTATTTTATGTGTAAACTTTTATGCGCTCGCCACGCCTCTGGCTGTTACCGCATATTTGCCCAGGTTACTAATGACTAACCTGGGCAAATATGCGGTAACAGCCAGAGGCTTGGCGAGCGCATAAAAGTTTACACATAACGTGTAACAATCGTACGTTTCGGGGACTTTAGAAACACTGCCTTTGTACTAGCAATCAATGCATTTACTAGTGGAAAACATGTAGGAATCGTTTGTGCCGCAGGATTTAGAGTATGGATTTTACATGTTACATGTAAGAAGTTACCGCATATTTATTCCAGAAGGAGACAAATGCTTCTTTGTCTAGTAAACGAAAAGATAGATTATATAAAATAAGAGTAACATATAAATTAAATGTAAATTTTTCTCTCGTATGCCATTTTTTGCAGAAGAATGCTGTTTGCCTTCTATGACGTTGACAATGGCTTCTGGACCAACACATTAAAGGGATTTTACAAACTAGACATTGAATTTTAGCGCCATTAAAAATTAAGTTCGGCATGCCCACTATAAAGTTTTTAACTGTGTCTGCCATTGGTCGTTTCCGCGACGTACCTAACTGCGACATTTTTAAAGCAAACATAAGCGTACGATTACGAAATAAGTTACGACAGCCTACATATACACAGAACTACTCGCATACAGCATCGATTTAGTACAGACGCTGTGAACGCGTGAAATAAATAATCGCCGACTCCGCACCACATATCTACTACACTGACTGTTACCGCTGTTTGCCCAGACTAGTCATCAGTCATCAATATCGTTTTTACAATAAATTACTGAATTGAAATGTCTGTTTTTCGGAAAACGGAAGAAAAAAATATTTAAACAGACAGCAATGAGCAGATAAGTTGTGTTTTTATTGCAAGAAGCATTGCTATTATTAACGAAGAATCTACAAAAGATTTATTAATTGTAATACTTCGAAAAGCTCATTGTTTTTTTCTTTAGAGAGGAACAAGGATAGAAGCAAGTTAAAAATGTTATAGCATCCTTTAGAAATCAGAATTTAAGTAATAAACAATAAAGAACATTATTATAAAATATATTTAGGTACAACATTTTGAACTACACTGTTCCGCGCATAAAACTGTCGTTTCAAATAACGCAATGTTTGGAGGTAATATTACTTCCTAAAATGAGTTTCTCTCCAAAAAAGTGCCATCCCAGCATAAAATATTGTTGAAACATCGATTTGGCAAATTCAACAATCAACGAATATTCAACATTTAGTTTGAGTGATTCAAAAGTACCTAATCTGAGGATTCGAAAAAGTGATTGTTATTATTGGTCTGATGATCTCAAAACTTATCGTTTTCGAAGTTTTCCATTCCTTTCAAAAATAATAGTTAGATGATTCTAGATATGATCTTAAAAATTAATTATGACATGACTTCATTTTTGTACATTCTGTATTTATCAAGTGCTTATAATCCATGATATATTTGAAAATTGTACATAATTATTTCCGGTACCACATATCAAAATGTCTTAATCTTTTCACTTTCTTTTGCAATTGCAATACTCCATATAATAGCGCTTCCGGAGTTGGTGGACATCCTGGAACATAAATATCGACTGGAATGATTTTATCCACACCTCTTAGTACCGAGTAAGAGTAGTGATAATATCCCCCGAAGTTGGCACAGCTTCCCATAGAGATTACCCACTTAGGGTCGGGCATGTGATCGTAAACTTTTCTCACACAGGTTGCCATTTTGTTGGTAACGGTGCCGGCGACGATGATGACGTCAGTTTGTCTCGGAGAAGCCCTGAAGACAACTCCAAATCTGTCCATGTCGTATCTGGGTGCCGCTATGTGCATCATCTCCACAGCACAACACGCCAAACCGAAGGTCATTGGCCACAGAGAACATTTTCGTCCCCAATTGATGAGATCGTCCATCCTGACCAATGTCCATTCAATCCAACTTTTGGGATGGCCAAAAGGGGAATATGGCTTGTATTTTACCGGCTTAGACTTTTCTCGCTTTATTATATATTTCGGAATAGCTACATTAGCCGCAAATAATGTTCTTCTTGTTAGTATAGAATTCAAGCAGGTCATATTGAGAATGAAATGACATTCATAAGTGTCAAAAACTAATGTCAAATAATTGCAGATAATGCTAATTAAAATTTGACGTATTGAACATGTAATATAGTTTTCTTTAGTAATAACAACTATTTATTTATTTATTAATACTCCCCAGGCTTCTTCAATTAAGGTAGTGTTTTGCATATTTGGTAAAAAATTCTAATCTTTATACGTGAATAAAAATTAATTATCTTGATTAGAGATCGAATCTACATGATTTTGGTTCAAAGGTGGCTATGGTTACCCAAATTAATTGAAATTAAAATAGGCTGTGGATTTGGAAAACTTTCACAGCGCAAAAAAGTCAGTAGATTAATTGCACGTAATTATTTCTAGCTTCTTTAAGGGCCGTCTGACACGATGACAAATCTTTTTATAACATTTTATACAAACTAACAAGAATAGACTATGATCTTAAGTGTTTATTAGTTTTTATGGTAGTTCTCTCTTATTTCATAACAAATTTGTCATCGAAAATGTTACCGTGTCAGACGGCCCTAAGACTATAACATCAATATACCGTGTGGAGCAAAATGTTGGCACCAAGTGGAAGACTTTTATTGTTAATACTTCGGAGAATTGTTACTAATGCGAAACCTCCTGCATTCTTTGAAACCAAATTTTGAATTTTGAAATATTCAGAGTAAAACACCAGTGTTTGTAAAAATATTGATAAATATTGTGACTAAAAGTTATTTAGTATACAAATATCAATTTTCAAAAAGAATGTTTTAAAAAAGATTATCTGTTTTTAAAAGTTTTTCAAATATGATTAACACTTGAGCAAATATTTTTTGGAAATTGATAAATATTTTATGATTTAATGGAAATATTACGGGCTTTTTTGGTGTAAATAAAATAAAAGTGGTCCAAATAAAATAATAAGCTTTGATAACTAACTTCGCGTCCTATGGGCTTCTTTTGTATTGTATTCTTTTACAAAATGGAAAATGATGTTTTCTGATGAAATTCAATTAGGAAACTAATTATGTGCCAGTTATATTCAATACAAAATTCAAAAAAATTGCATTCTCTTCGAAAATTGAAGTTTGCACACGAAATCAGATTATAATTAACTTTTAGTTACAATGTTAATCGATATTTTTACAAACAAGTGTATTCTAACCTCACAACATTTTAAAATTTCACCCATTTCTGCTAAGAAAATAGTTTGCCATTTGTCGCCAACTTTTTACTCCACACGGTATATTTTTCCGTTTTTTCCCATTTCAAGCCAGATTGGGTCAAGAATCGAGCACATTATGCTCTACTTATGCCCAAAAGAACTATTCGCCCTTTCAAATGCAATGCACCTTTTAGAATCAAAATTGCCCCAATAATATTTGAATTTTTTAAATTTTTTATGTCTTTTTTTCCAATAGAAATGCTTACATGCTATTTCGGCCTTATGTAGGGTTCTATTTTTAAGGAAATTTCAGTTGAAATCGGGGAGATATAAAGGCAAGGACCTTGACGTCTTTCTAGAGTCAAACTTGTTATTTTGTTCTTCCAGTTGGTAGGTTTCTTGTTGCAAGTGAATTTTCTATAGGGGGTTCTCCTCAACCTCCTCCAGTACATCACTTATTCTTTTGGCCCTTGTTCTTGCTGGTGAATGGTCTTATGGCTCAACGACAGCTCTGACTAGTGGGTTCTCCGTCTCCTTCGCCCATTTCCATGTGTTTTTAGATGCTTCCTTCATGTGCTTTGTGAAGCTCGAAACGGCAAGATCTTTTCTTATCTACTTATTGCGGACAAACTATTGGGCATTAACAATCATTCTCAAAGTTGTGATTTGTAGGGCCTAAAATTGATCGGGGACACTGTGTATAAATTAGCAGCCTTGTTTTTGTTTCTGGCTTTTATATATTTATATAGCCCTAAGAGCTTCGACATGACTTCTCCAGGTAAGTTTCTGGTCAAATAATATGCGCAGATATTTGACCGTGGAGGACTACGGAAGAGGGCTATTATTAACATAAATGTTGTCTGCAAACAACACCCGATGCCAGGTGAAACGGTTAGCCACACACTTGCCCTCATTTATTTCCAATCAACCATTATCGGCCCACTCAATTAGGCCATCCACCGTTCTCTGAAAACCCCTTGCCATCATATCTACATTGCGGCCCGAGTGTCATCCGCGTATACTGCCGGATTGACTGCTGGGCCCTTTAGGATGTCACCCACATTAAGAAGAAATAGATCGCGGTATCCCGGACAAGATGGAGCGCCTAGAGGAAAGGCAACCCCCGCAACGCACCACCATCAAGGTGCGATGTGAGCAACCTCGTCAGATATAAAGGTATTAAGCTCTTAGATGGAACACATTGCATGCAACTGGTTTTTGACTTACTTCTAGACAGAGGACTATTTCATTGTGCCATTTAGAAATATCCCAACCCCTGGAAAAGAGTAAGTGCTGAAGGTACTATTGGCCATACACGTATTATCCAGAATAGTTGTTAGATGTCAGACATGATAAAGATTACAAAAGCCTTAATTTATGTGGCTAAAAATGTCCTCACAATTACTTGACTGCAATCTGTTGGATGTATGCGAGGATAATGTAATTGTATAATTCTGCTTTAGCAGGAATGTGACATCAACTCTTTTTTTGGGAGATCAAAATTTATGAATCAGATACTGAAATCGTAAAATTTTATCATAATGTTCTTCTGTTTTTTAATATTGTGGAAATGCGCAATGGAAAATTTTAAAACCACAAACATTTCTAGATAGTTCATTTTATAATTTTGATACAAATTTTGATTTATTATCGTTTACTTTTGTGTAACTGTTTTTATGGCTGTCTTAGCTTTTGCAAAGAAAAACATAAAACACTACACAATTATTCCTTTTTCAAATTCTCGTTTAAAACTTTTTTTAAAAACGTTTACTTATAGTGAATAATACATTCTTTTTCAGCCTACAAGAGCTACATATGTATATATTCTTGGTGAAGAACAAAAAAAGACGGTAGCGTTTGCTATGGTGAATGCACACAATACAGGTGTACGCATTCATTAGATAGTGGAGCTTCACTTCTGTGCGAGCAGTGTTATAAGCAACTGCGAAAGTGAAGCAAGAAAACAGTCTAGAAAATAATAATTTAGTTAGAATGAGTGATTTCAACATCCAAAATTTTGTTTTAAGAAACTATTGTTCTCTGTTTTGAAGTGTTTTGAAAATATTTGCAATTTATAGTGGGTAACAAAAATTACCTACTTGCCAATATCAGCAATATTGAAACCAACAACATTAGGCATTTTACTTAATCTTAGCCCAAATTTCTTTATTTCGGAAAGGCATATTTAGTCAATAGAAAGATTATCTATATATTATAAGGGCGTTGTTATTATTTTCATTTTGACGATCTAACAAGTTAGAAGAGCGTGTCGATACACTCTGTTGTGTTTTGTGGTAATGTAATATAATGTGCTCCAGTTGTCAAGGAAACCACCATCGCCTCAAAACGACGTGGTAAGTTCTTTACACTTAAATTTCTAACTTCTATTTCCGGATTTTTCGCAACATAAGCTTTTAGCGTTGCCGCACCAATAAGACACGAGTTTTCTTTTCCTTTAGCGTGACTAAATGGTCTGCTGCATTAGAAGAAGATATAATCTACTATTGAAATTATTGTGTAACGATTACAAAGGAATGTATATGTCTATTAATACACGAGCTTTCATAACGTGATATGAGGAATTTCTACCGAATTTCATTAAATGTTCTTATGATTTCGATAAGATGTTGTAGAATACCTGTAGTCAAGAAAACGCTTAGTAAAATATTAAAGAAATTAAAAAAAATATATATTGCATATTGTGTCACAACTAACTTACTTTTTTTTATTAAAAGCTTCTTAGAACGGTGTTTCAGAACCTGCAGCCTAAAGGAGAAATACGCCTCACAAGCTAGTCAAAGCCATGTCGTGGAATCTGTTAGAAAATAGTTTTTAGCCGATTAAATTGTGTCTGACTAGTTTGTAATTTCTGCAGAAACAACAAAAATACGAAAATCTTATCAACAACCATTTTAATTTCATACCTTTTATAAAAACAAAACCCATCATCATTTTATCAAATACATACTTATTGTTATACATCTTCAGTATTCGTTTTAAAAAAGGTTTATAATCAAATAAACTTCAGAGTATTAAAATAACACGCCTATGGTTATATTTTTCCTGACTGCAATCCCCAGAAATGTCTTATTTAATGTCAGATAAAAATGTTCGTATTACTATGTAAATAGTATTTGTGACAATTTGAATTTGATAAACTTTATCTCATACATAAAGATTAATTATTTTCTTGTAATTTGGTATGCCATTTACATAGTTTATAGGACTTTTGGAATTGTTATCTGTTAATATATGTATTTCTGTTGCAAATATACGGCATGGCAGCATAACGTCCGCATCATATGGGAACATTTCTATTAGTCTATAGGCAAACGGTGGCTTTGGCATTTATTTTTGCTTAATAGTGACGTCAAATCACATGTACACGAAAAATCTCGTGACTTTTTAATCAATTAATTTTTCGTAATTCTAAATAAACCGAATCTATGTAAAATTAATTTTTTATACATAAGACACAATTCAAATGTATTTTTGTTAATAAATATTGCTTTTTGCGTAAAAAATACCCTAATGAAACTAAGTAGGTAGGCAACAGGCGTTCTGGCTTACTTTAATCGAGCTTTTAATCGAGCTTTTAATCGAAGTTTGATTAGAGGCTCGCGCTTTTAATCCGCGGGTAATTTCACGGAATCGAAGTTTGATTAGCGGCTCGCGTTTTTAATCCGCAGGTAATTTCGGGGAATCGAAGTTTGATTAGCGGCTCGCGCTTTTAATCCGTGTTCGCGGCTATTTCAAGGTCGCGCTTTTTATTCCGCGGGTAATTTCACGCTTTATTTCGCAGCTAATTTCAAATTTGCACTTCCTGAATAGCTTTTGAACGGCTACTCAACAGCTTCTGAACGGCTCCTGAACAGCTTTTGAACGGCTACTGAACAGCTTCTGAACGGCTCCCGAACAGCTTTTGAACGGCTACTGAACAGCTTCTGAACGGCTTTTGAACGGCTCCCGAACAGCTTTTGAACGGCTACTGAACAGCTTCTGAACGGCTTTTGAACGGCTGCTGAACAGCTCTTGAACAGCTTTTGAACGGCTACTGAACAGCTTCTCAACGGCTTTCGAACGGCTCCTGAACGGGTATCCGTTCAATGACTATATCTTTTGGCACTAGGTGGCGCCAGGACTTTATTTCCGGGTGTGATACGTTCCGGCTGTGATATGTTCCGGGTGTGATATGCCGTATGGAAACTATTATTTGTGGAGGTAACTCATGTTTCAAATGTGTTTGGGGATCAGATAGGTAGTAGGTAAGGGGTCATCTGAGCGTAAAAAAAAACCGGAAGTAGGCAGCGAATTCCAGGAAGCGACTCCTTTGGAGAGTAGGTAGGCTATGCGGGTACGGGGAAGCGTGTGATCTTCATTATCTATTTACGATCCCACTCAGGTGACCCCTTACCTACTACCTATCTGATCCCCATACACATTTGAAACATGAGTCACCTCCACAAACAATAGTTTCCATACAGCATATCACACCCGGAACATATCACACCCGGAACGTATCACACCCGGAAACAAAGTCCTGGCGCCACCTAGTGTCAAGAGATATAGTCATTGAACGGATACCCGTTCAGGAGCCGTTCAAAAGCCGTTCAGAAGCTGTTCAGTAGCCGTTCAAAAGCTGTTCAGGAGCTGTTCAGGAGCCGTTCAAAAGCCGTTCAGAAGCTGTTCAGTAGCCGTTCAAAAGCTGTTCGGGAGCCGTTCAAAAGTCGTTCAGAAGCTGTTCAGTAGCCGTCCAAAAGCTGTTCAGGAAGTGCAAACTTGAAATTAGCTGCGAAATAAAGCGTGAAATTACCCGCGGAAGAAAAAGCGCGACCTTGAAACAGCCGCGAACACGGATTAAAAGCGCGAGCCGCTAATCAAACTTCGATTCTCCGAAATTACCTGCGGATTAAAAGCGCGAGCCGCTAATCAAACTTCAATTCCGCGAAATTACCCGCGGATTAAAAGCACGAGCCTCTAATCAAACTTCGATTAAAAGCTCGATCAAAGTGAGCCAGAACGCCTGTTGCCTACCTACTAAACTACATTAATTTGATGTAAAGTTGATATTATTGCGATTTTATTTGTTTATTTATATATTTATAAGTTAGGGGTTTATAGTGAATTATAAAAAATAGAATTTTTGTGTATTTTTTAAATAGTATCTATCTGTGAACTTAGCACATAAGGATATGTCTGCCGAGATGTTGCAATACGTCTACAGGCATCGATTAGCCAATAAATGAAACAACAACAACATATTACGGAAATTTGACAAAATGCAAAATGGAGGTTTCCATTAAAATAAATAAAGCTAATCTTTTTCACCAATTATAGCGCCATCTACGAAATTAAAAAAAGAATGTTTCAGACAAAAGTGACTTACTTTTTAGCGTAGAAATGCAATATGTAATAAAATATAGGGGTTTCCATTAAAAAAAAATAAAGCTACGCTATTTTCACCGATTACAACGCCACCTACGTTGTAATTAAAATCGTCATTTTGTGGCCTCCGATGAAACGAACATACAATGTTATGACGAACTTTTTCGTAAGATTCATATTTCTCGAGATATTCCTCGGCAATTTTACACTTTTATGTTCCTATTGTACGTGGTAGATCGGTCCACATTTTTCTTTAATTAATTTCTTAGAGTCTTCTCTATCTTCTATTTTTCTTCTCCAACTTTCTATCTCCATTTTTTGTATATCATCCTCCACTTCTTCCTTCCATCTTATTTTTGATCTTCCTCGAACTCTCGTTGACTGTGGTATCCATTCCGTTGTCATTCTCTCCTTCGTATGTGCCCATACTATCTTATTCTTTGTGCCTTAATTGTTCAAAGAAAATTATATGTAAACTTAAAAAGCCTTCAAATATATTTTCAGTGATTGTTTACTTAATTACATTGTTGGATTTATCAAAATCGACAAAGTTCTATTTTTGAGAAAGTAAGTAAGCCTTCTTGACCAATTATTTGATGGATTGGAAGGTTTGCAGAGGGTCCTCGGCTTCCGTAGTCACCACTTTTAACATTCCGTATTTTGTTGGAATAGGTACATGAGGAACCAAGCACAGATAGAAATATATGAAAGAGGTATACTAGGTGTTCAAGAGTAGGGACTATATTGAAATTTAATGTTTTGATGTTGTAACCAATAAAAAAAAAGTTTTCTAAAAAGATTTACATTGTTATTTGAAATCAAATTTTTTGGGAGAAAGATCAATTTTAAACAACGTTAACAAACTTCTTTCCTATCTCAAGTAAAAAGTTTGTTTTCCGCATTCTTCTTTAAGAATGTCATCTTTAAAGAACGTCATGTGACAATTTTTGTTTATTTCATTTATAATTCTCTACTACCCTAATACTAACTTATGCTACAGCTGAATCTTTTTAGCGGTCATTGTAAGTTCCACCAGGTTCTAGTACTTTTTTCGCTACCCAACGAATACTGCAAAATTCACTAAATTCTTATTCTAATTTAGTTTTTACAATTAGTATATACTTCGAGAAGTGTTTTGTAACATTTAGCCGTTATAATTTGACACATATTTCATTTCCTTATATTATATAACATCTCTAAATCATTATTTTTTTTAGGTTTTTGCATAGAAAATATTTCTTCTCTTAATACATTTCGATATGCGTTTCTACGCCATAAAAGAGGTTGTTATTTTTCGGTTTTTTCTAGAAGATCGTTTGCTTCTTAATTAAATTGTGCGTTAAAT
>JAROYE020000056.1:0-30000 GCA_029619315.2 Dynastes maya | reverse complement strand
GCAATGTGCACAAGCCTCAGAGTCATTTTACTTTCTGATTTTCATCCGTTCAACAATAAAAAACAATTACTTATTAGAAATAACTTTTTCAAAGTATTTCAAATATTATCTTCTGGCCGTTAACTCTAATTGTTGTTAGATATATTGGGTAGTATATCGTTTATTAAGAGAATTGGAATATAATAACTTCGGAGAAACACTTTGTCTGTTTGACTATTCTTTTTCTACAATTAATGTTTTGGCTTTGCTTGACAACAGAAAATGGTCGTGTATTGATTTCCAAAGAACTTTTAATTGTCCTTAAGCTAAAAGTAGTAGCGTAATATTATCGAGTTCACGTGAATGTGGTGAAACACGCGTATGCTTATGTTTTTCTAAATCAATTAAACATCATTTGTTTCACTTTTATGTAATCATATTTGAAGGAAGTGTGCTCAATAGGAGCGATGTATTACGAAAAATGTCGATTTTGTTTAAAATAATACATACTCCAAGTTAAACACAATGCATATGTACATATGTAGGTATGTTAACCATATTCACAACGTAATTTTATACGTCATTAAATAACACCACCCTATATTTTTACGTGAGTCGCCACGGTTACTTGCACATCCGCAGGTGTATCGTTTCCTCGCCATGAAGAAATCGAATTTTCAAGGCTTCCTTTCGGATACAGTCATTTAAATTTAAAAAATACAAGGTTATATTCGTCGCAAAAACATTATTACCCTTGTTATTCGATGCTTAATACTATTTGAGAAACAGGACTTTTATAAGGCGAATCTAAAGACTTCGAAATTCAAAACTGTCCAAGGTTGGCAACGAAAAAGTCCCTACGTCACTAATGTTCTAGTACAGATTACCTTTGTGAGTTTACAATGTTTGTTCTGTTTAAAGCTGTCTATTCACGGTCAATAGTACTGCTTTTTATAAAAAATAAATAACAATCATAATTCATGGAACTATATGTGTTTAAAATTCTTCCTTTACTCAAGATAGTTTATATGCTGATGTTTTCCAGATGTCCACAAAGTTCTATACAGTTACCTTAAAGTTAAATTGGTATTTCTTAACAATTAAAAAATCCGGCTTATTATGTCTATTTCATCTCTTCCCCATCGTTCATAAACCACGTTTCTACTTTAATTTCTTCAGGGACGAAATTCCAACATAAAAATACTAAGAAATTTTTTTTCAACTTTTATTTTACAAGAACGGTACAAAACTTTTCTAAATTTTGGTGGTAAGAATAACTTAAAAGAACATTCGTCCACATGCATGACAAGGCGCATTAATAGCTCATTTGCAAAGGACCTCTATGTATTCCGCACGCAGAGAAATGATTTGTTGCATCAAGAAAATAGTTTTTCTTGTAAAAATCAGTCTCTATTCAAGAAAACATATATTTTTGTAAAGACTATAAAGATATATAATATAAGCAAATAATTTTCTTGACATTTTATTTGGATTAAATAAATATTTTCGTAGGGTTAGAAAATCCAAGACAGAAAAATGTTTCTTCCATTTAGTTTTAAGTTAAGAAAATATCCATATTAAAGGTAGGAATGAAAAAATGATCCAGACTTCACAAAGTTCTATTGAGAAATTAGGCGACCAGTTTCGTGTTCACATCACAAGATTATCCGATAAAAGAAAAATTACAATAACGGAAAGAAAAGTGACAACTAACGAAAAAGTTTTTTTTATATGTTTCAGTATAATTATTTCTTTAATAATGTGATTAAATAGGGATTATTTGTATGTAGTTTAATAATTAATGAGCGAATATTTGAGTTTATTTATCTCTTTTTTATTATTATTTATTGCATATTAAAAAATAGTTAAATTGGTGCACGAGGTAAATAGTAAAAAAAAAAGAATATTACATTAACCGGCATCTTTTGAAAATCTTTTAAAAATCTTTTGATATGTTAAAGGTTATATCATTTTATGAGTAAGTATGGTATCTGTACTCTGGTTCAGTCGCTACTATCTAGGACAGCATGGCTATAACTACTGGCACTAGATGGCGCCAGGAAATATTTCAGTTGCTGTTTTTGAAGATTATTGGCATAAACTGAGAGATGTAAGAGCAATGTGGCCAGGAGCAAGAAGCTGTAATGCTTTTCTCTTCTCATACTGTTTTTGCCAGTAGTGATTCCATCAATATCAGTAGCTATTTATTAACATTAGCTTGGTTAATGCCTCTAGGCACATTTTTCATGCGTGCTTCTACATTAAGTTCACTTTTGTTTGAACATTATTCTGTAGATAACGCCTCTACTTTAGTCTTTTTAAAATCACAAGCAATGTGAATAATTTACTGCATTATGTACGGATATGTTGTACTGTTTTTACCAAGGTAAGCGCAAATAATGATGTGCATATAAATAATATGAATTTCAATTTCTTTTAAATGTTTAGGAAATTTACGAAACACTACTTTAGTACTTCCAATCATCCGATCAACGTTTCCGTAATGTTGTCGAACAACTTCACCAATTAAATGCAAAGCATGCAGCACGCAGGTTATATGTATTAAGTTAGGAAATATATGTTTTAAGGATCGCCCAACACTTAACATCGTTGCTGCACTATCTGTCACAATCATCACAATTTGATCTTGAGCAATTTTAAATTTTTTCAAAGCGTTCATTATCACTTTTTGAATATTTTCCGCGGTACATTGTTGAACACGTTTGCAAGCTAACAAATATCGAGATGCTGTGTTCTCGCTAGATAAAACGCGAGCTATTACATTCACAATACTGTTTTTCTTTATATCGGTCGTCTCATCCACGGTAATCCATATTTTTTGGAACACAAATCACGTTTACACACATTTTCTAGCATCTCTTTCATTCGCGGCAAACGATTCTGTAATTATGTTTGTGAGGGTAATGGGTACTTTGGAACGTATTGTCGCCAAAACGTTTTAAAAGCTGCTTTTCTCACCAATGACAACGGAAGATTACAAGAGGTAAACATAATTAATAAATGTACGAGGAATAGTGTATAAGGTATTTCAGTTCTTGCATTTCTCATATGCTTAATACCATTGACATGCCTCTGGCAATCAGTTCTGTCCAATGCAGCCAAACGAACATTGCATATTAAGCAAAAAACTGCACTGCCATCATATTTTAAATGGGGAAAAAGTGACACATACTTATGTACATTAGTAGCAAATCTATTACGAGGCATTGTTTTCTTAGTTATGTAAATATTAGTTCTATATGAAACGATACACTAATTATGTACTTGGTATAATACTACAACACACAAAAAACGCTAGCTATATTTTCAAAAGCGACACGTTAGTACATAACCTTGACCGTTCGACTAATCTCTGTAACAGCTCAACCGGTACTAAAACGAAATCTCTCTCAGCGCGGTTTAACATGATTTATATTCAGGGTCGACACTACATGCCTGCTTCTCTACCGGTTTAGTTTATTTATGAATTTTTCGTATTCTTATATTAACCCGTAATACCGACGCCTATGCGAGTCTGCAAGTTTGGGTTACTCTAGTTATTACTGTGCTGAATAAACAACCACAAGATGTTGCCATACTAAAATTGGTATTATCAATTACCGCCTCTTTTAAATAGTCACTGATTACTTTCTCAAATAATAAAATTTTTTTTAGCACTTATTTTGGTCTTAGTTGATCTTCCAATGTTGGTTTTAAACTCTAATGCGAAATGTGCATGAATAAGCTGTAATCGTTATTTATGTTGCTGTTTCAAACACTTGCTGGACCGATATTTTAAGACACAACAAAAATATTTTAATCAATACTGTATAATTCCGGATTTACATTTCACCCCACATTAATATTTTTATCACAAAGGTTACTAAAAAATCATAAACTTTACTTAAAAACTTTACTTCTATATTTTTCTAACAAAAAAATCTTTTTATTATGGATTAGTCGAGAATAGATTCTGAAATACGTAGAATATTAGTTGCTTTCCGTTGGATTAGTAATTTGTAACTTTCTTTTTTACTTTTAAGATCAACTTATTAAAAGTACTTTAATTTTACAGATGATGAACAATGGAATTGTGGCAAGCCATCTTAATGCTATCCATCATTTTTACACGTGGAGTTTTAAATCAAGGTAACGGAGTTGATTTTATCGATTCTTTCACTACTTTTTTACAGGAAAATTGCAATAAATGCCAATTAAAGTAAAAATTTGTTACTATAAAGAGATTAGTCAAATTAAATACTTTCTATTCGAAATATAATCTTTGCTAACACTTAGAAATAGCTGTGTGGAAGTCTTTTATCAATTAAGCGTTCCTCATCGAAGATTTAAGAGTATATATTCTGTTAGAATTGGATTTAGAATTGACAGACCGACAGAATAACAGGATAAGTGAAATTTCGACGAGTAAAAGTGACAATTGAAATATTCGATTAGTATTACTCTCGCTTTGATTGATGTACTTATACTATAAGATAATAGTTCACATCCTTTGTTATACCATACTATATATCGCGATATTTTTTTTTTTCGAAAGGAAAGGTGTTATCGTCTATACATCAACGAGAGGATACTTCGGTAAAATTGCGAATGACGTCACCGTAAATGAGGTCTTCCTTAAGGTCGTTATTTGTAACCGCTGACCCTAGACGGAAGGTGGTCTCCAAAGCGTACATCCTTCTGTTGTAGATCCGGTCTTTTCTTATTATTATGTCGAGCATTCATGTAAAGCTATTCATTTTTTTTACCGGCTGACACACCCAAACTTAAAAAAGTGACAGCGTATTAAAATAATCGTTTTCATTCAATTGTAAATAAGCACAAGCTTCAAATGTATATTTGGTAGGAGTACTGCTGTATTCCGTCAGGACACAAATCTGGTAAGTAACGGGGTGAGACAGCGGGTAATGTTTTTAATGAAACTCCTTTTTAATTCATCAGAGCTTTCGCTGTTTATTTGACAGCTTCTTCAGTGATTAGTGACTGATTACTACAGAAGTGTAAAAAACACAAAAGTTAAACGACAATTCAAAGTTTGATTTGGTTATAAAGTAAATACTTAAATATATAGAAGAAAGATAAAAGTTATTTAAAATTCTGTAAAACGTATCTACATTGGACAATGTATAGGCTTGAAATGCGAAATAGCAGTGTTACAAATATACATTTTTTTTTTTTTATTATATTAATATTTCTTATATATGTAAGAACAACGGCCAAAAATTTAATGTACATCCTCTGTCAAAAATCCCACAACGAACGAAATTACAAGTCAGAAATCGTTTGAGAGTCTAACACATTGTTGTTTTTGGTGTTCTTGTCTAAATGCAAAAGTAATGAATAAATCGAAGTAAGGCTGTTTATATCTGTACGAAAATTGATGGTATTCTGGTTCTTACGAATATAATAGGTTCGTTCCAACATGCAGTTTGTGTATCGTACATGTACATCCGACTATTCGTACATATTTCAGTCAGAAGTTATGTTGGAACGCCAAATTTGCTTTGCGCATGTACCCGACGATTCACAAACTGGTTTGCTGGTGCGTTGGAACGAACCCAATACATTTCTAAAAACAGTCTCTTAAAGTAATTCCGCTCTGTACACAGTATTTTTGCATTGCCAAAATCTAAGAGATGATTGTTATCTACATGATGGCAACTAAGGGCAGTCTTACTAAATTTAGAGTCACAATCATAACGATGTTGGCTGATTCGTTTCTTTCAGTACTGGGAGCTTTGACCTATGTAAACCGAAGAGCAATTGGAGCAAGGTAACAAGTAAACTGTATTTATTGATCGATCTTTTGTTGTGGATTGTTTGAATTTTGATAAAATTGACGAAATGGCCTTTAAATTGTAGTTAGCTATTCGGAAGGGATCCTTTATGAATTTCTTAAAAATACTTTTTACACATTTTGAGAGTCCTGGTAAAAAAGGAAACCTGAAATATTTGTAAGATGTCTGTAAATCAGGAAGTGTGTCATGTTCACGAATTTTGTGCCTTTCTTCCCTGTGTGTAGTGTCCCTGGATTGAGAGTTGTAGAGTAATCTGTTAACTAATTTTGTAGGGTAGCCATTATTTGTAAAGTCATCGAAGAGGATCCTCAAGTTCTTTTCGTGGAAAGAAACATCAGAAAATTTTAAAACCCGATTCTTCTGAGCTAAGATTAAATTAATCTTTTGGTTAAATGTGTGATTGGAATGGTAATTAATGTAACGACCAGAGATCGTGGGTTTTCTACACCAATCTCTAGATATTCTTTGGTTGTTGTTACGAATACATAACGTGTCTAAGAATGGAACCGAATTATTCTGGTCTCTTTCCACACCAAACTGTAAAGATGTATTGGTTAAAAGTATTTACAACTAGATCGATACTATCTTGTGGTACTGAAGTAATTCCGTCATCGACATACTTATATAAAAATGGCCTTAATCATAATGGATGATCTGTTTAAAGATCATTTCGTCAATTTTATCAAAATTCAAACAATCCACAACAAAAGATCAATCAATAAATACAGTTTACTTGTTACCTTGCTCCAATTGCTCTTCGGTTTACATAGGTCAAAGCTCCCAGTACTGAAAGAAACGAATCAGCCAACATCGTTATGATTGTGACTCTAAATCTAGTAAGACTGCCCGTAGTTGCCATCATGTAGATAACAATCATCTCTTAGACTTTGGCAATGCAAAAATACTGTGTACAGAGCGGAATTACTTTAAGAGACTGTTTTTAGAAATGTGTTGGGTTCGTTCCAACACACCAGCAAACCAGTTTGTGAATCGTCGGGTACATGCGCAAAGCAAATTTGGCGTTCCAATATAACTTCGAACTGAAATATGTACGAATAGTCGGATGTTCCAACATAAAATTTGACGATAGCCGAATCGTTCACTGAACGATCGAATCGATCCGCAGATTTTTGTGGAACTGCTAGTCAGAAGCATTCGCAGAATATAATTAGCTTATTCTATTTCTATACATGCAATAAATAACTGCAGTTTGTAACCTGCAAATAACGCGATTGTTTACTATTGGTATTTATTTAAGAAACCTGTTAAAATGAGGAATTTGGAAGGATTCGCCGATTTCTTAAATAGTTTTTCTTGTGATGACGATTTAGGCGTTCAGTTAGTGGTTCCCAAAAGAAATAATGAAATAGTTTTCATTATTTCTTTTGGTAACCTATATAGTTATAGGTAAACTTAAAGTTACAAACAGGTCCAAATTCAATAATTGTCCGAATAGTCGGATGTACATGTACGATACACAAACTGCATGTTGGAACGAACCTATTATATTCATAAGAACCAGAATACCAATAATTTTCGTACAGATATAAACAACCTTACTTCGATTTATTCATTACTTTTGCATTTAGACAAGAACACCAAAAACAACAATGTGTTAGACTCTCAAACGATTTCTGACTTGTAATTTCGTTCGTTGTGGGATTTTTGACCGAGGATGTACATTAAATTTTTGGCCGTTGTTCTTTCATAAATAAGAAATATTAATATAATAAAATAAATAAAAAAATGTATATTTGTAACACTGCTATTTCGCATTTCAAGCCTATATATTGGCCAATGTAGATACATTTCCGGATGAAATTTGGTAGGAATATTCACCTATGTAAAAGTAATAAATGATCAAAATTTTGGAGGAAAATCTTTATTAGTTAATCAAAATTTTATAATAATTGTTAATAATGTGCGGGGCCGCCTCTCTGATTTACATATTCATTTACACGCCGTGGCATTGATTGAATAAGGTGGTTTATCTCGTCTTGGGGTATTGCCTCTCATGCAAGTTGCACCTCATGTCTCAAAGCCTCCAAAGTCAAAGGAGGACGCTGCAAGTTTCGCAACCTTCGACCCATTATGTCCCATACATGTTCGATGGGAGAAAGATCTGGAGATCTTGGAGACCAAGGCAAAAGATTAATCTGGGCCTGTTCAAAGAAGTTCAAGGAAAACCTTGCTACATAAGGACGTGCATTATCTTGCTGGAATAATGGATCTTCAAGCCCTTGTAAGTATGGCAGAAGATGTGTTCCAACCACCTCCGTAATGTACCGTTGTGCTGTCATATTGCCTCAAATGAACACCAAGGGAGACCTGCTGCCATAAGTAATCGCATCCCAAACCAGAACACCCACGGTGCGGTGTACGTGCCTCTCAACGCTAAATCGAAGATTCCGTCGTTCCGTCTTTTTCTGACTCTCTGACGACCGTCGTGCATGCCTAAACAAAATCTTGATTCGTCACTAAACACAACACGACGCCATTCAAGATTCTAATGAGATCTTTCATTGCACCATTGTAACCGTTGCTGATAATGTTGATATGATGTTAACCCAAAACTTCGAATTTGGCGATAAACTGTTCTAAGGGTTACCTGGCGACCTCCTACACCAAACCATTGGTCACCAATTGCCCGAGTAGAGGAAAATCGGTCTCAGCAGGTAAGAAGTGGACGCCCCATCTGTAGCCAGCGATAAACTCGTGTAGAAAATTAACGGAAAGATCCGGGAAAACCGTTGGATCACGATACCCAAACTGTCTTTACACTTTCCTAGAATTTCTCGGACTATTTTCTGGGAAGTTGTAACAGAAAAGTTGGGACACTACAAGTTCTATGAATCTCCTTACTGAGGATCACAAAGCACACCGAATAGTTGAATGAAAGAAAAACGGTTTCTTAATAGAATTGTGAATGCCGATGAGACCTGGGTGGAGTATATCAACACCGAAAGCAAGTGGTGTCACCGACACTCGGCAAGACCCAAAGAAGCTCGACAAACATTTTATGCCAGACGGCTTATAGCAACAGAGCGTGGTTCACTTCGGAAAACGAAACGTGAAACGAGCCATCCAGAATAGCAGTTCCGTTTGAATGTTTTTAATCATCCTCCCTATACCCAGATTTGGCACCGAGTGATTACTACCCCTTCACGCTTCGACGATCTCAAATGCGCTTCATGACGCTGTTACAGAATGGCTTCATTCCTAGGCAACAGATTTTCTTGAAAAACGTATTTTAAAACTTGTTTAACTTTATGACAAGTGCCTGAAATGTGTATGACGATTTTGTCGAAAAATAAGATACAGCTGTAGTTTTACTCTCGTAAAATATGAAATTTAACGTAATTTTGTGACATTATTAAAAAAGTGTAATAAATAAAATAAAAATAAATATAAACTTTAAAATGTTACCCTTCCTGCTTTGGCTCTGGAAAATTGATTAATAAATTTTTCAATGTTTATTTGATCGCAATTATTGATAGGTTAACCGTTCTTGCGGTAATTTTGATTGAAGATATGTTTTTATGAGTTTTAATATCGAAAAAGATCTTCCCCCACTTGCAAGTGTAACTGGTTGCGTCAATAATATTCTTAGTACTATGCATATATTCACATATGTTTCTAAATTATTTCTATATTCTAGAATTTGATGGGTAACTCAGCCCCATAGAGAGTTATTCAGCATAGATTACATCATCTTTTGAAGGTTACCGTATCGTATGTATTCACAATTTTTTGGAGAGATTTGAACAATAGATGCAATCTAATCAAGCAATTATTAATTAATACGTTTAATAATTTCATAAATAAACAATTTCCCGACATTTGAGCACCACGTTTTGCTGATACCAGTTCAGCTGAGAATTTCACAAAAATTTCACAAAAAAATTGGACCAAGGTCACTTGAAAAATGCTATTCATAACATACATCAGATTCCTTGATAAAGAACAAAATAGCGGACATATTCAACATTTAATTTGCAAATATATCTTTCCTTTTCTTTTACTACTTTAAAGAAGCTTTAAAATGTTTCTTCGTCATTATATTTAATATTAGACAAATTAATTATGTTTAATTCATTTAGGTATAGCAGATAACAGATGCTATCTGGAAAACGGCGCTTCTTCCGAAAGTTTCTTTGTCTCTGAAGACCTTCCGGTTGGAGCATCCATTGGTCAGATAAGGGTCCATGGTAATCCTAGACCAGGAGGAACGGTCGCTCTGTACTTACGGGAAACCGATAGTCCAATTGCCATTACTCCCGGCACAAAAAATCTCACTTTGCGAAGTCGTCTAGATAAAGAAGGAATTGACGGTCCATCTTCGGTACTCATTAATCTAATTTGCGAACGTCTACATACCTTGGATCCAGTATTTGTTATACCAATCAACATAAGAGTGTCTGACGCCAATGATAATGCCCCGGTATTTGTTAACGCTCCTTACGAATTGAATATTTCTGAAGTAACCGTGGTCGGAACGAGGGTTTTGCAAGGAGTGCATGCTGTTGACGCCGATCAACAAGGACCGTTTTCTAGTATTAGATATACCATCCTTCCAGGAAGGCATTCCGATTATTTCGAATTTGAGAATGAGCTTGAAGGGACGTTAGTATTAAAGAAACCATTGGATTATGAAACGTTAAAGCATTTTGACGTAAAGATCAGGGCACAGGATCACGGCGAACCTCCCATGAGTACCGATGCAACTTTAACTGTCCACGTCGTAGATGCAGACGATCAAAACCCGAAATTTTTAGATGATAGGTACATGGCCGTGGTACCCGATTCAGCGTTAAGAGACGAAGCATTAAATATTAAACCTAGAGACATAAAAGCTGTAGATCAAGATTTAGGCATTAATGCCGTGGTTTTTTACACTTTCAATGGACTAGGTGGAGATTATTCGCTGTTTAAAATAAATAGGGAAAATGCTAAAGTGTTCTTGCGAAGAGATTTAATAGACACTGATCTGTTACATCCAGCAACGTTAGTGATCAGAGCAACGCAACAGGATAACCCGGATCGTTACGCTTTAGTTACTTTGACCGTATCAAGAATGGTAACGAAAGGTTTGAGATTTTTGAAGAGGATATTCTACATTAACGTTGCCGAAAGTCAACCACCAGGAACGACTGTTGCTACTTTCTCCAATAATAGACCTGGGCAGGCTTTGAGGTACTTCGTTTCTGAGGAAGGGCTACTAAAGGTGTTTGCGATAAACCCCAGAGGTGAATTAAGCTTGAAAAAGCATCTAGATTATGAAGAAAAAAGCGAATATTACTTTAAGATATTCGCTACAGATGGTATTACAGTAAGTTAATAATATTACTCATTACAATATTGCTATATTAAGTTATTCAGTCTTATGGAAATTATGAATCGTAAGGAGTAGTACTGAATTTGAAAGAAATTATAATTACTTAAAAGCAACAATATTGCATAGTATCTGATGCAATATAGAAATTCTAAATTCGAATAGTGTTCTTTCCATATTCCAATGTCATTGGTTACTTTCGCAAAAGAAGTTAAGGTAGATTACTTGTTCCAAAAATTATCCAGAACGTAAAGAGTACTCACATACGTGCGAATAAACAATAATACGAAGCTGATATTGAGAAAGTGTCTTTATATTCAGTAATTAAATACATGTTTCAGAAGAACTTACTATAAGACCTCCAAATTGATTTAATTTAGGTACTGGCCACATGACATCTATTGATTGGGATGACTTCACTAACATTTATTAAGTCCAGTACAATTCTAACACGTCCGCATTTGTTGAAAATCGTTACAAGCTTTGCAAATTTTCAAAGTTACTGGTAGGATAAATATGCTTGGGAAAAAATTTAACAACAAACAAATACAGCGAGACATTACATCTAATGGATTTGGAGGAAAGTCTCCAGTATTGGCAAAATTTTCAGTTAAGCTTTACTTGTAGAGTATTGGATTTCTTATTCTTTGTAAAATATCCAAATATGTAAATAATATTTCTAAACTCCTTCGACAAAAGCATAAATTCGTTTATACGAGGACGAATCAAATATTAACCGGGCTTTTCTTTTTAACGCTCCCTAGGTGAAGTGAGTAACGTGACGTGTTGATATATGTTGGATGGGGATGTAAAGTGGAGGGGAGTAAATCGGTTCGGCTCGCCAGAGCAGATTGGTTGTTAGTAGCATCATGTCTGAGTAAGAGGTGCACACGTCTGTTGAGCAATGCATTATAATTAAGGGGAGGGCGTAAAACCTGTCGAAATTTTGTGTCGACTAACTGCACAGTTCGCTGAAAAAACGCTTTCAAGGACCCAAGTCTACGACTGGCACAAACAATTTTCCGATGGCCGAGAGTCAGTGCAAAATGAGACCCATGCACGCCGACCGCGAACAAACACCAGTGAGATGATTTTTTTGGGATTGCAGAGGCATATTGCTCGTTGATTTTCTCCATGGACGGCGTACAGTTAATGCTGCGTACTACTGTCAACTGCTTGATGAAGTGAAACTGGCTTATCGACGAAAAAGGCGAGACATGCCTATTCGAAGTGCGATTTTGATCCATGACAACGCTCGGCCACACACAGCTGCATTAACCCAAGAAAAATTGGACAAAATTCATTGGGAAACACTGGAACATCCGCCCTACAGGAGGAGATTATATAGAAAAATAAGGTGTATTCAAAATTTTATTTACTGTACTAATAAATGTTCTAAAACAAAAGCCCGGTTAATATTTGATTCGCCCTCGTACTATATAATATAAATATTTTTTAAGATGCCTAATTCCAGTCAGTTTAAAGGAAGTAATAATAATAATGTTTATTTTCAGAACTTCAAATCATAAAATTTAAATTACGAGGTAGGCGCCATAAATTCTCGGCCTGACAGGCTTAAATGTCTCAAGTAACGAAAATTGAGTACCGCGCGGTCATTAAATTTTTAACAAAAGAAGGGCATATGCCTAATCACATTAAACAACGTTTACACGGCGTTTATAATGATTTATCTCCTTCATATTCCACCGTAAAAAAGCGAGCGAAATATTGCCGTTTGGGACAAAAATCCCTTGCAGATGATGTCGGCCAATTGAACTGATAACGCCTCAATAATTGAAGAAATTGTATTAGCAGATCGCCGTTTGAAAGTGAAGGAATTAGCAGTGATTTCTGAAGTGGTCTCTGAAACAAGTATTCACCGAATTCTCGTGTTCGACTATTGCACGACAATGTATCCGTCTATACTGCCGCCATCTCACACGCTGCCATCCGTGAATGCGGCTTTCAAGAATTGGAACACCCACCGTAAAATCCGGACATGGCTCCAAGTAATTATTATTTATTTTCTCATTTAACGAAGAACCTTAGGGGATGTCTTTTTGAGGAGGGAAAAACTTAGATTATTTTTACAAGGGTATAAAATTATTAATTGATCGTTGCAATAAATGTATTGAAGTTAGGGGAGATTATATTAAAAAATAAAAATTGTTATATTTTACCAAGTTTATTTTTTCTATATCAGGTCGAGAATTTATGGCGTCTACCTCGTAACTTTTGTTCAACCATTTTAGAAGCATTTTTTTTACATTATATAATTTTTTTTTTCTTTTATTTGTGATTCTTAAGTAAGATATACTTGAAATAATTTACGCTAACGTTCTAGAACGATTCAGCCGTAGTCAATGTCACAGTACAAGATGTCAATGAGTGGGACCCAAGATTCCGTCAAACGCATTACGAATTCTTTGTCAGCGATGACTCCAAACAAGTTATTGGTCAAGTGGAAGCCGCTGATGGAGATAAAAATGATATTTTGACATTTACTTTAGTTGGAATGAACGCATCCATGTTCAGCATTAAACCAAATGGAGAAATCATCCTAAACGAAGTTGGAAATTATTATGGAATAGCTAGTTTCACGATTTTAGCGACGGATAATGGAAATCCACCTCGTAGGGCATCCGTTCCCGTTACCATACATTTTCCACCTATGCCAGATGCGAATGGAATAGCTAAAGATAAGACAGGCGGAGCATATTTGCTTTTAGCTGGCTTAGGCGGAATATTACTTGTTTTAGCTTTCGTAGTTGTATTGCTTACAGCCTACATTTGCACAACGTAAGTGGGGCATTTACATCATTTAACTTGGATTGTAAAGCATCTTTTACGTAGGAAAAAACGAAATCCAATTAGGGCACCATTACCATCCCTTCCATCAGAAAAATCGCCAACTTCATCCAGTTCTTCGGCGGGAGACAAGATTAGCAACCCAATGTTTGCTGATAGAATGAAATCGCCAACTGCTACAGCAATGGGTGGGGTACCAAACGATATTGCAAAATCGAGAATACCAAGCCCAAAAGTGCATCCGGCTCCGCAACCTCCAATTTGGCCTAACTCCAGTTTAGCGAACAGGGTTAAGAAGCTGAGTTGGGGAGATGATAAGGTAATTAAGTACAATTATAAAAATTGTATAAACATTTTATCTTCTTTGCTTTCAGACTGATTCTGATAGTACGGATAATTTGAACAACATCGATATACCATCAAGAGCTGCGGAAAGTACTAACTTAACGGTATACTTTTGACAAGATTTTATAAAAAAGTATTTTAACATGGTATTATATAATAACGTAATACTGTTTATATTTTTATAATTTGTGTATATACCATAGAAAATAAATGTAAATAACATTGTTGTTTGGTTTTTTTAATATATATGAAGACGTTTTTAGTTGGCATTACAGTACCGTGCAATCGAATTAGGGCCACTTTGATTTTATACAAATATTTGCTATTAATATTATAATAACCAAAATTTCTAAATATTTTCGGCAATAAAATGTTTTTAATTGTATTTGAGATAATCCTCTTAAGTAGGTATAAAATTCTCGTTATTATAACCCCCACCAAACATTCCTTTCTATCCAAGGTACATTTAGGGTCGGTAATCGGTGACTGGCTTTACCTGCTTCAAGTTAGTTTTGATGGTGTAAAGTGCAAGTATTATATTTTCGTACTATAATATTCGTTTTACATGTTGTTTTAGTGTAATTAAATTGAAATTTCGTGACGTTTAGTTTTCTCTTTTTATTGATAAATTTTGTGAAATGGGCAAACGTAAAGACATTTCAAATGAGAAAAAAATAAGAATTCAAGTGTTATTAGAGATGGGGCTGTATTCGCATCGGGAAATAGCCAGAAGAGAACGAGTTTCTCGTCAAACAGTCGACAGGGTAGCGATGTCAAAGAAAGAAAATTTACCAGCGACTTCAAGTGGTCCTTCTCATTGTCGCGGTATTCGCAAAACTTCGCCACGGGAAGACAGAATTATCATAAAAAGGGCATTAGAAAACAGGCAACTGTGCATTAAAGAACTTCAGCGTATATTGCAGGCTGATAATATAAAAATATCAGATCGAACATTAAAATCGCGCTTGTGTGAAGCCAATATCAGAAGTAGACGCCCTGCAAAAAAGCCGAAACTTACTTTAAGGATGAAAAACGCAAGATTGCAGTGGGCGCAACAGCATCGGCATTTTACTGTTGAGGATTGGAAAAAAGTATGTATCGATATTTTATGTATATTTTCAAAATTTGGAACATTTTTAGTAAATTCGAAAATGTAATGAAAATTTCTGTTTCTAACGGTTGTTTTTAGTGACGAGTCACGACTAGAGGCTGTAACTGAAGTTGCTCGTTTCGTTAGAAGAAGACCATCGGAACGATATGATGAAAGCGCAGTGGTAAAAACAGTGAAACATCCACCGGCAGTCATGATTTAGTCCTGTATATCAGGGGATGGGCTTGGACCGCTCTATTTTCTAACGGGTACCATGAATCAAATTCAATATAAACAAGTTATGGAATCGATCTGAATCCCGTATATGACATCTTTAGACCCTGAAAATTACTCTTACACATTTATGCAAGATGGTGCACCGTGCCACAGGGCAAAAAACAATTCTAAAAATGTTTTCAGCAAGAAAACTGAAGATATTGCCATGGCCAGGCAATTCCCCCGACCTGAATCCAATCGAAAATGTTTGGAATTCTTTAAAACGTACAGTTTATGCATCTCCCAATACAACAGTTGACGTTTTGAAAGCAAACATAACAAATAGCTGGCAAAATAATGCTCACCTTAAAGAAGTTGCAGCAGCGTGTATAGCAAGCATGCCAAAAAGAATTGCTGCTGTCGTAAAAGCAAGGGGTTGTTCGACGAAATATTAATGTACGTGTTAATATAAATATATATACATAAATAAATAAAAATTGTTTTTATCAAACGTTAATACTTTGTATTATTTATTAAGCTAAAACTCAAATTTATATAGTGGCCCTAATTCAATTGCACGGTACTGTAATAATGTTATCGTTTTAAGAGAAATTATTAGATCTCTTGCTTTCGGAGTGGGCGCGTTAACCACTACGCCGCGATGACCTATGTGAGGAAGTTCACTATTTAATGCCTAGATGTTACTTCATTTGCAAATATATCGTAATATCATGGTTCTCGTAAGTTACTTGTCTTAGACCAGATTCCAACGTCATTTAATAATAAGAAATATATACAGCGTGTTAACCTAGTGTATGGGAGGAAGTTTATTCCTTTTCTGAGCAATTTAAAGAAAAAAATATTCCGAGACAAGTTTTTCTAGTTTAGAAATTAAATTTGCCCAGCGAATGGTGTGCAATATGCTTCGCAATTATTTTAAAAATTGAATTGGTCTGCAATTGAACTGCTATAGGAATTTGATATATTTTTTTCTTTACTTAAATGCATTTTATTTTGTTGAACATGTGACTTATAGATCACATAGCAAAAAATTAGTAAATTCTTAATAGGAAATGGGCGAAAATTACCATAGGAAGGTTTTTTGCGAAAACTTTGGACCAGAGATCTTTCGACCATTGGGTTTAGCAAAAAATAAATTTCACTAACTTATTAATATATATTTGATCAACGGGAAGTCTCCCAAAAAGGTTACATTGTATATAATATATATAACAAATTATATCAAAATAACAGAACTAACCCAAAAGCAAAAGAAAATCTTAAATTTAATTTAGGTAAGGTTCAGCAACCTAATTTGGGTGGTAAATTGCTTACACGATAGTTGAAAAATATCAATATTTTTTGGAAGACGGTTTAGTTCCCTAGTAGCTAAATTTAAAGGGCAGTTATACCCATAGGAGTTTTTATGGAAAGCCAACATGAGAAGATCGTCATTTCGGGTATGCACTCCAGGTATTCGAAAATAGAAATGAGAAAGTAGATCGGGACATTCTATTATGTTACGTAAACATTTATATCCAAATTTCAGTAGGGCAATTTTACGACGTTCAAACAAAGATTGGACATGTACCAAGTTCAAACGTTCAGAATAAGTATACAGATCTTTACCTATGTTTAGCTTAAACAAGATGTAATTTACAAACTTCCTCTGCACTCTCTCAAATTTATCCGAGTGGAAAGCCGAATATGGGCTTCACACCGTAGAGCACTATTCCAGAATGGGACGCACTAAACTGTGAAATAGGGTAATAAATCCAATAACGTTCTTAAAGTCGTAGGTTTGTCGTTTAAGAAATCCACGTAGTTTAATTGCTCTACACGTAATATTATCAATATGCAGGTTAAAATTCAGGGAATTTGATCTACGCGAACGAGTGCAACACCGCTAATCGAATGCATAAAGGATAGATTCCCTACTCTTTTTGGTGAATGAAATGGCTTTACATTTGACGATGTTCAACATCATATTATTATCTTTACACCAAGCAGAGATGTTGTTAACATCCGCTCGTAGTTTAATGTAATCGGATGAAGAGGAAATAGAAAGAAATAATTTTAAGTCGTCTGCGAAGAGTAGGAATCTAGAAAAATGTATATGGTATTTAATGTCGTTTATGAAAAGAAGAAATAAAATCGGACCCAAATAGCTGCCCTGTGTTACACCGGAGCTTATTCGGATTGGGGCGAGTGCGATCAGATCTGATTCGAACCAAGACAAAAGGATTCCCATAATTCCATAAGCGTTTAATTTCCAGCGTAGTAACTGATGATCGACTCGATCAAAGGTTTTGCTAAAATCTGTATAAATGGAATCGACTGGGAATCCGTTCTCCAGTGATTCAGGGATAAAGTGTTGGTAAACTAAAAGATTAGTTTCAGTGCTTCTACCGCGAATAAAACCATGCTGTTCCGGAATTAAATAAGGTGTAAAGGAAATCATTATATTCGTAACAAGTGACTCCAGCACTTTGCCTATAAAGCGCATATTTGGCGATAGTTACAAATGTCCGTCCGATCGCCCGACTTATACAGGGGTACCACAAAAGCAGACTTCCACTGATGGGGAAATATGAATAAAGATGGACTACAGTATTTTAAAAAATAGGGAGGAATATCGTCTGGTCCCGAAAAAAATGAGTTAGATAGAGCGCTTAGCTTATCGAATACGATACCAGAATTAACGTTTATATTGTTGATTACAATAGAGACCAATTGGAAATAGTCAGCAAAATAAATAATAAATAATTATAAAATTCCAAAAAATTTTAGGATTTAAATTTATATTGTTTTCTGTAAACGAGAGGTAGCGCTTGTAATCGTTGGTAATGCTAGACTTAGATAAGGCTCGAAGGTTTTTGAAGGTGTTGTAATATGGATTATCGTTTTTCCTGCATTTCCTAAATGCATTATTTTTCTTCTTTAGTAACCGTTTGGTGTCACGAGAGAACCAACTAGGATAGTTACTGTTACATACATAATACTTAAGTATAAATCATTCATAAACATCGTACAAAATAGTATAGAACACATTTACACATTCCGAAATATCGTAAGTACTAAACATTTCAAACCAATTGAATGTATAGAAGTAATCATTAACTAATTGATAAGGCGCTTTCCTAAGTTTATATTTCCAACCAAAGTCGTTAGTAACACAAACCACTTCCCCACTCAGTAAGGCGTTTATAATCAGCGAAGGATGGTGAAGATCAGATGGTACCAGATCAGTTTCGCTACTCTTAACATCAACGTAAGAACCAAAAACTAGATCTAACATGACATTGTTTGGGTTCCGTATAGCACTCACTTAAAACAAGTCCAGAAACAGAATCGAATCGCAAACTTCTATCTTCCATTCGGCAGCTCCAGTGGTAATAGGAAGTAAACCAACATCATCGTTACGACAAGACAAACCCGGCATATTATATTCACCGGCAACGCAAAGTCATGTTTTCGGATAGCGTGTTAATAAAAAATCCAGAGAAGATATATGATGATAGTATGTAGCCAGGGTGGCATCAGGAGGTAAGTAAACATTGCCAAAGATGTATTCGTTGTTATGGATATAGATGGCACTTTAATTATAGATGAAGGCATATTGCAGCGCACAACAATCAGAACGCCATCGCTGCCACGCTGCTTTAAACTAGTTGAAAAGTCCCTATCTTTGCCATGCACCAAATAATCCGAACCAACTATTTCACTGCTCGAGATGGAATCCACTAGCCAAGTTTCCGTGAGAATTATGATATCGTAGTTAAGATTAAAAGATTCTAAATAAACATCATGTATAGTTTTGTTCAGAGCCCGCGAACATTTTGATAGAAAACACATAGTTGTCCAACTTTTTTCGAGGTTAAGTTTTTTAAGTCAACCTTTTTGCGGTGCACCGTTTATGTACCTGATGGTTTTATTATGGCCGTGATCGTTTAACTCCTTCAGTTCAATTCTAAATTTTCTTTAATTCTCACGCTGTTCCATGGTTTAATCGGCAGAAATGGAGAGAGGTGCCAAGGATTTGTTCTTCTTGGCCTTCAATACCTTTAAAACATCATCGCTGCTGGAGAGAGTAACTTTAACTGGACAAGAAATTCCTGGTTTGAAGATGCCGACTTGGTTCTATTTTAACTTTTCTGGTACATGCAGAATCTCAATTCCTCATTTTTTTTTCAAATTAACCCACTATTAGGTTTTATATATTTTTTCTTACATCTTTTTTTTCTAAACTGGAATTATTTTTGGTAAAATATTGTTTATTATTAAATTTTAATTCAGTTATATAAGAAATATTTAAAAAAAATTTGGTTACCATTAGAAATTTTTAACCAGCCATAATCAGAAACTGAAATAAGAATATGAAACATCAGGAAATATCTATTTCATTAAGAATGTGACAAGTTATTGTTGCAGAAAAGTAATAAAACCTTTTAATGTTGCCACTAAGTATTATTTTATGTCACCAAGAAACCTTCACTTTTTAAGAAAAGCTTTTACAGCCTGCAGATAATAGAACGAAAATCGCAAAAATTAAATATAAAATGCAAGAGATTTGTTTTATATCTATGTATCTATATGTAGTTACCACATTGTATGTCGCGTGCTGTATAATGCGTATTACTCATAAGGAATAACCCAAAAAGTATATTTTCCGGTATATGTTGCAAGAAAGTATGTCAAGAGGTCGACATCCGGATCTACACTGACTTCATAGGTAGGTAAATAAATCAAAAATAATTTCTGTGAAGACGTAATAAATAAATGCACGCTACAAAAGAACTAATGAAATTCATACTTTGTTATTATTATTTAATTAATATTACAATCACAACTTTTAAGTATATTTTGTCTAACAATAAGAAAAAAAAAAGATGTTCATGCGATGGTAACTAAGAAAGAGAGAGTTTTGGAGCGCCTGTTTGATGATTGTAAATTAGTACAGCGTGAATCGCGGACAAGTGAGTATCCGCAGCATTTTTCTTAAGAAATGAGACGGCTGAACCTCGTATGCGTGCTCTTCGTGTGTATGCACCAAGTTATTTGCACGTTGTCTACAAACACTTCGAAGAAAATTGAAGAGAATCCAACTAAACGGGCCGAGGATGGAATTTGGGGATCGCTTTTAGAAGATCTAGCTTTATCAAGCAATAGCAGGTAATTTTCTTTCAATCAAATTACATTTCACTTAATATTTATGCCCAGACTTTATTCATATTTAAAAGAAATTATAGATTAGGAAAAATACCTAAAATTGTTCAAAATTTGAAACATCGAATCTATATCTTTCTAGAGAGAAAAGAATTTTAAAACTTATTCCAATTAATGGCGGTTTTGTTGCTGAAGATAGACTCTCGTCAGAAGACCAAGAGGTTAAAGAATCAAAAGTGGTACCTGGAAAAGTTATTAATAAAAAGCCAACTCCTTTAACACCACAACTTCCAAGCCCTGGACGACAAGTTTCCGAAACCGATTTATATTTACTAAACGCCATAGAAAAATTGGTGTTTCGTATGGATTTTATAGAAAAACGCCTTAGGAAGGTGGAAGAGATGCTTTACTACGTAATGGCCGGTAATAGAATTGATAGAGGTTAGTAAGCAATAATAAATCGAGAAATATGAAAAAGTAAATGAATTTTTCATAGATCCATGCCCAGAAAATTTCACTAGGGCTGGTAATAATTGTTATTTATTCCATGGAAATGCTGGAAGAGAATTAGATTGGAAAGCTGCGAGCAAACAATGCAAGAAATATGGCGGTTCATTGGCGGAAATGGAGACCATCGAAGAGAATCAAGATGTTATTGCCTATATTCAGAGCATGCCACATCTACGAGGTAACATTTAGCAATACTTCAGTAGCATCTATAAGAAAAAAAAATATAATTTTCAGGGAGAGATTTCTGGACCGGTGGTCTCAATCCTGGACTCCTTTGGATTTGGAGCAATAGCGCTCGTCCTGTTGCAAATCCTGGATCAAATAACAAGAAGAATCCGTCTGCTAACATATTGGGAGAAGGTAGATGCCTGAGACTTAGCTTCGATTCATCTTTAAGAACTTACTCGTACAAAGGGACCGATTGCGCAGTAAGATATCATTATATTTGTGAATATCAAGAAAATACATCCAGTAATGAAATAAGAAGAATTGGACGTAGTAAACGAATATTTACTGATGAACTTTGAGAAAAAAGGTCACCATCATTGTATATATTGTATCGGTTATTATATAATGAGTAACTTATGAATTAAACACAATAATTTTATGTTTATGATATTTTGTAATAGGCATAATATATTTTAAAATAAAAAAATTGGTTATTGTAATTCTTTTAGTTTAATTGTGGCAATTTCAACATTCTTTTGAAGGCTTTTTATGCCCAGAACACGTTTTATTTTACATAAAATTCATATTTCCTTTAATCAAGTTAGCGTAAGCAGAATTCCCGGTTCTCAATGCAATTGTGTGTATTAATTTCCAAAATAATTAATAATTCAGAGTGTTAAATAAAAAGGCAACTGATTTAACCAAACGTTAAAACATGTTGCGCATTTTTCTGTTTTATCACACCATTTTATTGGGCAAAATAAATTTTTCATCTTTCAATCATCTTAAGAGCTGCTCTAATAACGTCCAATGTAAATTTGAATTTAAAAAATATAAAGAAGTCAAGTTAGCGCTGAAATACGACGTGCAATTGTTTTTTCTCAACACCATTGTGATCAGCGGAAAAATTACTACATCTTTGGTGGTTTAACCAACATAGTATATATACGACAGCACTACAAGCCTTATAGGCTCATGGCTTCAATTGTTTTTGCTATTGACTTCCACTTCTTCCTATCCATCGTTTTGCCTTATACACTATTCCTCATACATTTATTAATTATGTTTACCTCTTGTAATCTTCCGTTGTCGTTGGTGAGAAAAGCAGCTTTTAAAACGTTTTGGCGACAATACGTTCCAAAGTACCCATTACCCTCACAAACACAATTACAGAATCATTTGCCGCGAATGAAAGAGATGCTAGAAAATGTGTGTAAACGTGATTTGTGTTCCACAAAAATATGGATTACCGTGGATGAGACGACCGATATAAAGAAAAACAGTATTGTGAATGTAATAGCTCGCGTTTTATCTAGCGAGAACACAGCATCTCGATATTTGTTACCTTGCAAACGTGTTCAACAATGTACCGCGGAAAATATTCAAAAAGTGATAATGAACGCTTTGAAAAAATTTAAAATTGCCCAAGATCAAGTTGTGATGATTGTGACAGATAGTGCAGCAACGATGTTAAGTGTTGGGCGATCCTTAAAACATATATTTCCTAACTTAATACATGTAACCTGCGTGCTGCATGCTTTGCATTTAGTTGGTGAAGTTGTTCGACAACATTACGGAAACGTTGATCGGATGATTGGAAGTACTAAAGCAGTGTTTCGTAAATCTCCTAAACGTTTAAAAGAATTTCGTAAATTTTGTCCAGGTATTCCAGAACCTCCTGGACCAATTTTAACGCGATGGGGTACTTGGCTAACAGCAGCTTCTTACTATTTGATCCATTTTCAACAAATTCAATCAGTTATAATGCGATTTAATCGGAATGAATCCAAAGCAATTAGAGAAAGTCAAAGAGAATTTCAAATTCCTCAACTTTTAGAAGATTTAACAACAATATGTACCGATTATACAGTATTACTAGATGCCATCAGAAAACTACAATGTACTGAATTGTCATTGCAGGAATCATTAGACATAGTGGAGAGTGTAAAAAATAAATTACACACATTAAATGATACGCCAGGATTATGCGCTAGTCAAAAGTTGGCAGATGTTTTAAGGAAAAATCCCGATTTTAATACTTTAGAGGCCGTTTATACATGGAAATGTAACTTCCTTAGATGTGGAGAGATCGTTTTCTATGTATAAGAATATTTTTTCTTGTCGACGCACAAGGTTTAAAGAAGTGACTGTGGAAACATATGTAATGATGCAAGTTTACAGTAGTTCACATCCTGATGCCTCTAATTTGTTGAATAATTAGCAAGTAAGTTTATTTATGAATTTTTCGTATTCTTATATTAACCCGTAATACCGACGCCTATGCGAGTCCGCAAGTTTTGATTACTCTAGTCATCAGTTTCCGTTTGTCCTTCTAACTTTCTGTTCAGATCTAGTACAAATGTCTTTTTATATTTTCGTTTTTTAACTGTTCAGCGTCATACCGCTTTAGTTGCTTGTTTTTCTCCTTATGTTTACTAGGCAATTCCTATTCAAATTTCATTACCACTATGAAATGGTCCGAATTAATGTCTGCACTCCAATAACGTCTGGCATCTTTCACTGTTCTTGCGTGTTTACTTTCTATCAATATATGATTTGATTCTTCGTACGTGAATCTGGGAGATCCATGTGATGTTATGAATATATTTATGACCAACATAGTAGCTCCAATAATAACAAAGTCAACAATAGTGGCCCCATAACTTTGAACAATCTGTATACAATAATTTAAAAGCAATAACGAAATAAGTTGTAAGAATTAAAATAATTTACACGTAGGGTAAAACAAGGCTGCATTTACGCATATTGTGTTTATTAGAACTTGTTATCAAAGGATTTGCACTATGAGAGGCACTTCATATGATTGATTAAAATGTTTGAAATAAATTCATAATTCACTATCTCATTTGACAATTTCATATTACATTATACCTACTTATTATTATAAATATATAAAATAATAAATTATATTAGAGAGCTACTAAAAAAGTTATTCTGAAACACTAATTTGTACTTCTTTAACAACGTTAAAGTATAGGATTTATGATAAATTTGAAAAAAAAGTAAAATTGTGAAGGGTAATGACATTGATGTTAGTGATATCTATAAATGATAATTTAAAGACGTTGCACATTTCGTTTAATAAATTATTTGAAGGACATTAGCTTAATGACTTACATATTTCTTAATTATGAATATGTGTTTTCGGTTATTTTTATACTGTATAAGTATTATAATAGAATAAAAATTCTTTTCTGAAGCTTGCATGTTTTTTAGTTAAATCACAATGTGCCGTTTGAAAATCTTTATTTCTGTGACATAAATAGTCACATATATGGAGAATAACAATAAAGACACTTGGCCCATTAATGAATGAAATCCAGCGAATTTAGATGTCGGTTGTTACTGCGACGCTCATTCTCAACCAAAGGAGGGCCGCTATTTGGCGCCGCGCTCATCCCTAAACCAATTGAGGACCGATTTCTGGCACCACGTGAATACTACGTTTTGAAAAATCGGCCAACTGTTGTTACTATGTTCTCGCAAAACTGTGATATTATGATACATTTCGATAAAATTATATAATAATTATTATTAAATTTTTAATCCAGTGACTTATAAGTAGTCTGGGCAAACAGCGGTAACAGTCAATGTAGTAGATATGTGGTGCAGAGTCGGCGATTATTTATTTCACGCGTTCACAGCGTCAATACTAAATCGATGCTGTATGCGAGTAGTTCTGTGAATATATAGGCTGTCGTAACTTATTTCATAATTGTACGCTTATGTTTGCTTTAAAAATGTCGCAGTTAAGTACGTCGCGAAAACGACCAATGGCAGACACAGTTAAAAACTTTATAGTGGACATGCCGGACTTAATTTTTGATGGCGCTAAAATTCAATGTTTAGTTTGTAAAATCCCTTTAATGTGTTGGTCCAGAAGCCATTGTCAACGTTACATCGAAAGCAAACAACATTCTTCTGCAAAAAGTGGCATACGAGACCAAGAAAAATTTACATTTGATTTATGTGTTACTCTTATTTTATGTAATCTATCGTTTCGTTTACTAGACAAAGAAGCATTTGTCTCCTTCTGGAATAAATATGCGGACTGTAAATTACCTAGTCGGACATCGATACGAAAAGTAGTGCCATTTGCTCCTGAACATGTAGAAAAAAGAATGAAAACGGAATTGAACGATAAAAAACTGTGATTGTGTGGACGAAACAACAGATCGTCAAAAACATTCTGTGGTTAATGTAATGGTACGTACAATGGAACCACATCGACCGTCATCCTCCTTCTTACTTGCTTCCAAAAGAGTTATAAATTGTACTGCCGATGAGATTTTAAAGGTGGTGTTGAACTTATTAAACAAATTTGAAGTTTCAACTAAGCAACTTTTAATGTTTATGAGTGATGGTGTCGCAAACATGCGTTTTTTGGGCCGATCTCACAGTGGTAACTTCTTACATGTAACGTGTAAAATCCATACTCTAAATCTTGCGGCACAAGCAATTCCTACACGTTTTCCACTAGTAAATGTATTGATTGCTAGTACAAAGGCAGTGTTTCTAAACTCCCCGAAACGTACCCGACTATTTCACAAACTGTGTCCTGATTTACCTGAACCACCACAGTCGATTGTTACACGTTGGGGAACATGGTTGCAGGCTGCGTTTTACTACAACAAATATTCTGATCAAATAAAGAAGGTAGTTTTAAAATTCAATCCGACAAAAGCTGCAGCAATTAAGAGAAGTCAGGAAATATTTCAAGATAGTCAGGTTAGAAGAGATTTACAAACTATTCACAACAATTACTTTGGACTAGCGGAGGGAATAGAAAAATTACAAAATGTTTCGATGTCGCTAGTGGATTTTGTTCAAATTGTGAATGATGTTCACGCACAGTTATGCGCTGTAGAAGGCGAAACAAATTGGTGTGTAATACGAAAATTTGAAAGTGAAGACGCATTAAGTTGTTTCAAAGATTATTTTAAATATGCAAATATAACATCGCTAGATGTCGAACGGCCGTTTTCGGCATTAAAAAACATTTATTCCGCACGTCGTACTCACTTGACTGAAACAGCTGTGGAAACATATCTAATGATTCAAATATTTAACAGATGTTACCCAGTTTGTGATTTCACGGAAGACTTTTAAAACGGTAAGTGTTTCAGCACGTTTTATAATTTATTCCTTACCTTCTATTTTATGTGTAAACTTTTATGCGCTCGCCATGCCTCTGGCTGTTACCGCGTATTTGCCCATGTTACTTATAAGCTGGTGGCAGTGGTGGCTCGTCAGAGGTGGGAGCGAAATAGAAGAACATTTAAATTCTATTAAATGTTTTTAGCAACGCGGAATCTGAACTTCAGTTGCAGTGTAGGGATAGCCGCGTGGGTTTGCTTATCCCGCCGCTTTGTATCATGTTGTATGTATTCGATATCGCACTTATTCAGTAAGTCAACTTCAAGCGCACAACTATATAGCTTTTAAATTAAAAGTTCGATTCCTATGATTCCGGAAATAATCCACTTGATATTAGTGGTTTCGGTAGGCACTGCCCAAACATGGCCGAAACTACCAACCTAAATCATCCGCGAAATTTAAAAAGTGTCTGGTGGGAAAAATAATGCAGCTAAGGTATTTCCATTTACTTTTTATAGTAACGAATCGCGAGAATAAAAAAAGGAAAAAGATCCACTATGCATGTAAATGTAATTTTTCTATTTTTACAAAAAAATAGCGTTTCCTTACAAAATCTCGTACACAGGTATTCTATTTGTTGTACAGGTAGATACGTATGAAATTTTTAGAATTTATAGAATTTTATTTTTAACGTAACTACGTGCTCTATAAGAAGCAAAGCAAATTAATGTATTCATATCTGTTTGAATAGATACAATGCAGTTTTGCCAAATAAATGGTCTTTCACATGCAAATGTGCTAAAAAGTCGAAGAGTATTTGGCGATTGAAATCCGCTCTGCGAAAATTTGCGTATTTTTTAGATCTGATTATAATTGATTATATCGTCAATTTAGCGCCTCCCAAGCATATTTGCATATGTCTCTTATATTTCACTGATTTACACTAAAATGTTATGCAAATATTAAATTTGAATACATGGTGATTTTTTTTCCGTTAGAATTCGATCAAAGTAATGTACTGTCAATTAGTATAGTATATGTACCTACACAAGCATCAATTATTATCAATAATTAATCCTTTTTATTGATATTATCTGGGATTTGCATGTATTGAATTACGTGGGACCTGTTTTCTCCGTAAGCACATGAGTTCTAAATACGTAAAACCTATTGAAAACGTGCGTAATCCCAATCATATTATACTAGGATGATTCAGATATGTTCATTCAATTGAATTCATACGGTATATCATATCACACCACATACAAATTACAATTTATTGGACTTGATAAACGTAATGTGTTAAAACCAACCTTTATTTTGATGATAAACGTATATTATACGAAACAATGTCAACTATTTGCTGACGTCGTTGAAATATTTATTATGTTTTACGTCAAGATTTTATTAGTCCTTTTTATGTCTACGACATAGCGTATATACCATCGTCCAAAAGTATGATACAGATCGTAGTGTAGTATATTGTCTGCTAGGCAAAGTAAATTGCGTCATTGCTAAAAAGTTCATTTTGTGAATGTCCACGTGTGCTTATTAACAAAACTTATCATATCAATCAAAATGTATTGATTATTATTATTATTATTATATGGCTTTGGCGGACGCCACTGGCCAGGTACCCCAGTCACCTAACAACCCGAATGAACACAGGTATCAAAAACACAGACACACTTCACATCCGAGGCCGATCGGGTGGCTCACCAAAATGTATTGAAATTATATAATGAAGACATTACTATAGTAATAATGACTGTTAGCTCCATCCCGCACTCTCCATCCCCGTCGGATAAATAGGAATAGATGGGGAGAAACTTCCAAAGGTATCTTCGATTACGGGGTACATTTGACGATTACGGGAGCGCTGGGGGACTATTCTTTGGCCTTCGGGCCGTTCCTTCTGGCATATTTCGTTCCGTTAGGCCCTACGTAGGCCAAGAAATTAATTTTCGAAGATTCGGCCCGCCAAAAAATTCGAACGCGAACGTATGCGCGATACAGCGATCGATATTCAAGATGGTCTCGAGGAATTCCTCCAAGATGGCCTACGGCAAAGGTACGCGCGTTTTTTTCTACAAAAACTAGAACCGGAATGCACAAGAGCATGCCAGCGGCGGATAGTCAGGTAAAATTAGCGCCTCGATTAAACTTAAATTGACGAAACGGCGCGGTTACGATATCAGGTTACGCGGGGCAAAAGCAAAGCGTATATTGACACGCTAATCCAAAAATTCAAACATCTAGACGCCAAGCAACTTCCAAAACAGCAGAGGCGGTAGAAAGGTACTTTAAAAAGGCCTAAACGTTTAAGGAAAAGTTCCCCACATGATCCGCACAAGCGAAACTACGGTAACGGAACCCAAGGCAAGCGTGAAAATTATTATACCTATCGCAACGTATCAAAAAGAATTATTTTATTTCTAGGAACACCAGTAAATGCGAGCGAAGTAAAGGAAGGTGATGAAACCAATCTGATGCAGAAAGAAATGGTGCTGTGCATTTGTATACATCCGAAACAAAAGACGATATTCAGAAGAGTAGCTATACAAGAATAGGAAATTATCCATATATACATACGGTAAGTTGCCTAATGAAAAATATAAAACGTAGTACTTAAAATATTAAACTTAAATTAACAGAATGACATGGTTATGATATCAGGTAATGCAAGGCAAAAGCAAAGCGTATATTGACACACTAATCCAAAAATTGCCAAGCAATTTCCAAAAAATCAGAGGTGGTAGAAAGGTACTTTAAAAGAGCCTAAAAGTTTAAGGAGAAGTTTCAGATATGATCTGCACAACGGAAACTAAGCGAGCGGAACCTAAGGTAAGCTTGAAACTTATTATACCTATTGCAACGTATCAAGAAGAATTAGTTTATTTCTAGGAGCATCAGTAAATGTGAGCGGAGTAAAGAAACGTAATGAAACCAATCGAATGCAGAAAGAAATTATGCCGAGCATTTATATACGTATATCCAAAACAGAGTACGATATTTAGAAAAGGAGCTATTCAAGAATAGAAAATTATCAATGCATACATATGGTAGCTTGCCTAATGAAAAATATAAAACATAGTACTTAAATTTAAATTAACAAAATGACACGGTTACGAAATCAGGTATCCGAAGTAAGGCATAAAAAGTAAAGCGTATATTTACACCCTAATTTAAAAATTGAAATATCTAGACGCCATGCAACTTCCAAAAAGGCAGAGGTGGTAGAAAGGTACTTTAAAAGAGCCTAAACATTTAAGCAAAAGTTCCCGACATGATCCCCACGAGATAAACTAAGGATGGGGAACCTAAGGTAAGCTTGAAAATTATTATACCTATTGCAACGCATCAAGAAGAATTGTTTTAGTTCTAGGAGCATCGCTAAATTTTGATAACAGAGGCAGCTGATAGACTTCGATACAGTGTGTTGCAAAATACAA
>JAROYE020000055.1:82500-234150 GCA_029619315.2 Dynastes maya | reverse complement strand
TTGCTCAGTACCGCCAACGAGCAGTAGCGGAGGTTCGATACAACCCTCAGTATAACTGCGAGTCTCCTGTTGTGTATACATGTACACTGCCGTAAATACTATTTCGTAGGCCTATGTTTGTTTTAAAAATGTTGCCTATGTCGCGACAACGACTAATGTTGGACAAACTTACAAAATTTATAGCAGAAATGCCTGATCCAAATTATGATGGCGTTGAAATTGAATGCGTAGTTTACAATATGTTGGTCCAAAATGGATTGTCTACGTCACGTGAATAGCAAACAGCATTCTTTAAAAAAAGATTGCACACGACACTATGAAAAATTTTAATTTAATTTATGTGTTACCTTTATTGCATGCAATCCACCGTTTAATTTACTAGACATGGAAGCATATGTCCTCTTTTGGAATAAATATTCGGACCGCAAATTACCAAGTCGAGCATCCTTACAAGGAATTGTGCCATCTGCTCATGAACGTGTTGAAAAAAGAATTAAATCGGGGTTGAAAGATAAAAACTATGGTTATGTCTGGACGAAACAGCACATCGTAAAAAACATTTTGTGGTCAATGTAATGGTACGTACAATGGAACCACACCAATCGTCACCTTCAATTCTATTAGCTTCCAGACGAGTACAACAATGTACTGCCGAAGTAATTTCAAAGTTAGTGTTAAATACATTGGAAAAGTTTCAACTTTTAACAAACCAACTGTTGATGTTTATGAGTGATGGTGCCGCAAACATGCTTTCTGCAGGCCGGTCTCTTAAAAAACATTGTGGTAACTTGTTACATATCACGTTTGAAATTCATGCTTTCAGTCATGTGGCAGATAGTATTAGAAAATGTTATCCTGAGGTAAACGCTTTAACAGAGCATACAAAAGCAGTGATTGTCAAATCCCCAAAACGTATTCGCAAATTTCACAGAGTATGCCTCCGTATGCCTGAGCCACCAGAACCTATTCTTACACGTTAGGGAACATGGTTGCAGGCCGCGTTTTATTATGATAAATATTTTGGGAATATTAAGAACGTGGTTTTACAATTCGATCCAAAGGAAGCTGCGGCTATCAAGGAAAGCCAGTCGAAATTTCAAGATAGCTAGGTTAAAAAACGGATTTAAAAACTGTATTACAGAACAATTATTTCGGACTAGTGTAAGCAATAGAAAAATTACAAAATCCTTCGGTGTCGTTAGTGGAATCTCTGCAAATAGTGCAACATGTTCACGCACAGCTATGCGCGGTATAGGACGCAAAAAATGTTTATGTTCTAGAAAGGTTTGAAAGTGTTTTAGAGAAAAATTCTGATTTTGGCAAACTAAGACAAATTTGTGAAGATACGTCAACAGAACCATTAAGTTGTTCCAAAGATTATTTTAGTTACGCAAATATAACGTCACTAGATGTAGAACATTCGTTTTCTGCATATAAACACATTTTTCCTCACGCCGCACTCGGTTTGCCGAAATAGCTGTGAAAACATATCTAATGTTGCAGATATTTAACAGACATTATTCACTTTGTGATTTCACGGAAGACTGTTAAGACGGTAAGTGTTTGAGCACGTATTATATTTTATTTCTGACCATTTATTTTGTGTAAACTTGTATGCGCCCGCCACTGGGTGTTGGCGCAAATTGAGCAACTCTAGTGATTGGAAGGACGTATCTAGAACTCGGAGGTACGCTACAGCATTTATTTTCTTGCTTCTTTGTGGGAATATCGTTTCTGGCATCTAAGGCTACCTACCTAATCAAGTATCGCATCGTTTCCCGCCGTAACATTCACCGGATGGGGAATTCCTAGTACCGAGCTAAATGCTGACGTCATACCGCCTTCACATAAGTTTTTTCGTTCGAATTCCATTTTCTAATCTTTTTGTCTCCTTTCGGGGCCCTTATCCTAGCACTAAGAACTCGTGTGAGCAACCAAAGTTCGCCCTGTACGGCTCGTGAACGACGCTCGAGAATAAAGCTGGCCACGAGCGGTACCGCGCAGTAGCGTAGAGTCGACCAGGCCTCGCGTTCCATTAGAGTTATTCTGCTAATAGAGATGTTTGCTGCCGCAAATAATTTCGCTCATCTTTTAAATAAAAATTAAATAACACGTGCTCAAACACTTACCATTTTGAGAGTCCTCCGTGAAATCACAAAGTGAATAATGTCTGTTAAATATCTGCAACATTAGATATGTTTCAACTGTTGTTTCGGCAAAACTAGTACGGCATGAGGAAAAATGCGTTTATATGCAGAGAACGAACGTTCTACATCTAGTGACGTAATATTTGCGTAAGTAAAATAATCTTTCAAATAACTTAACGATTCTGTTGACGCACCATCACAAATGTGTCTTAATGTGCCAAAATCAGAATTTTTCTCAAAAACACTTTCAAATTTTTCTAGAACAGAAACATTTTTTGCGTCTTCAATCGCGCATAGCTGTGCGTGAACATGTTGCACTATTTGTAGAGATTCTTCTAACGGCACCGCAGGATTTTGTAATTTTTCTATTGCATCTGCTAGCCCGAAGTAATTGTCGTGAATGATTTTTAAATCCATTTTAACCTGACTATCTTGAAATTTCGACTGGCTTTTCTGGACAGCGGCAGTTTCCTTTGTATCGAATTGTAAAACCACGTTCTTAATATTGTCAAAATATTTATGATAATAAAACGCGGCCTGTAACCATGTTCCCCAACGAGTTAGAATAGGTTCTGGTGGCTCTGGTATACGGGGGCACAGTCTGTGAAATTCGGGAATACGTTTCGGTGATTTGACAAATACTGCTTTGGTATGCGCTATTAAAGCGTCTACCTCAGGATAACATTTTCTGATACTATCCGCCACAAGATTGAGAGCATGAATTTTACACGTAATGTGTAACAAATTAGCAGAATGCTTTTTAAGAGACCGGCCTACAGAAAGCATGTTTGCAGCACCATCACTCACTAATATCAAGAGTTGGTTTGTTGAAAGTTCAAACTTGTCCAATGTATTTAACACTAACTTTGAAATTACTTCGGCAGTACACTGTTGTATTCGTTTGGAGACTAATAGAATTGAATGTGCCGATTGATGAGGTTCCAATTTGCTTGCCATTACATTAAGAAGAGAATGTTTCTTCCGATCTGTTGTTTCGTCGACACATAACCACAATTTTTGATCTTTCAACTCCGATTTTATTTTTTGTTCAATATGTTCGCGCGCAGATGGCACAATTCTTCGTAACGATGTTCGACTTGGTAATTTGCACTCCGAATAATTATTCCAAAAGCAGATAAATGGTTCCTTGTCTCGTGAATTAAACGGTATATTACATGCGATAAACGTAACGCACAAATTAAATATAAATTTTTCATTGTCTCGTGCGCAATTTCTTTTTGAGACATGCTTTTCACTATTTCCGTGTCGTAGACAATGTTGTCTGGACCAACACATTAACGGGATTTTACAGATTACACATTTAATTTTAGCACCTTCATATATTAAGTCTGGAATTTCTGCAATAAATTTTCGAAGTTTGTCCGACCGCGGTCGTTTTGCTGACGAAATCATAATTTTTCTAGGACAGATAAACAATTGTGCAAATGACCGGCAGCGAAAATGTCCGTACTGCTCCGCAGACGAAGTAATACTACCGTTCCTCTCGATCCGAACTGATTCTACGCCGATGCGCGGTACCGCTCGTGGCCAGCGTTACTCGAGAAGTTTCGAGAACCAGTACGTGGTTATGTTTGAGAGCTGTATATTACAAGGTAGTTCTACACTGTAACATTTTCGTCCACGAATATAAACCATCCTGTAGCGCTTCTAAATTTTGTTTATGTGTTTTTGCAATAGTTTATACAGTTTTGTTAATTTATTTGGTCATATCGCTACAGAACGGATCCTTAGTATATAAGGTTCAATTTTATATATCGTTCAATTTTGCATAACCGTTATTCCCGTATTTCTGGAAAAGACGCTATTACATCATCCCTTTGTTTTGCTTATTTACTGGTAATTATTTTCGTATTTTGAATATACGTACTTATCTATTCATTTTTGTTTCGCAACTACAGTCACTACGATTTGTGTAGTTATTTGTTTAAATATATTTCACAGCTGCTTATACGTTTGTATTAAATATACATGTCACATGTTTACGTATTTTTTTTTATTTTTTCAATATATTTAATTTTGTTAAACGTTTCTGTGTATTTTTCTTGTACTTAATGTTTAGTAGTAGCATTATCAACATACAGGGTGACAGCAAATTAATGTCAAATTATATTTGTAACAATATTTGCGTGGCTGTTCAAGTAGTCTGTTATTTTCATACTCAGACTAACCTAACTTTTATTATTCGTTATCCTGCGACGAATTTCCCTATTTTGGCGTCGCTAAACTAGAGGGCGGTCCCTTCATATTACTTGAATAGGGTGGCGCTTATCAACCCCCACGCCAGCTTCGGCTGGGCTAGGGCAAAGGGAACCGTACCCCATAATCACCACCGTTTCGAATATGTAAAGGTACCCACCATCTTAATTTTTTTTCCGAAAGGTTTATCATCCTTCTTTTCCGCGCGATATTTTCGGGATAGGCGTTAAGCGTGGCAAATATTGATGTCATCTGTCAGTTTCAGCTATTCGTGAGCTATCCCTTGGTTTTATTATGTTCTTCAGTATTTTATTTTCACATTTTGCCTTCATTTCTATCTATTAATGAGCAAATCAGTTGTTTATAAAAACTACTGCATCAGACAGTTGCGAAAGTTATATTTTGCCATATTATGTTTTTTACATGTTTTCTGATGCCTTGTTTTAGAGTTTAGAAGAAGATATGTGGAAATCAGACGAAAGGCAGGATGACCCAATTTATTATACATTTACCAGGTTCATCTTCATTGCCAAACATATCAATTGATTAAACTGATTCTTATAAAATTATTTGTTTTAATAGCTGTAAACAGATCGATTTCTCGGATTAATAAGGAGTACTTGTTTTATTTAAGGTTGACATGTGAAAATACATTGTAATTTTTTGTAAATACACCTGTTTGAATCATTTCACACTGTATCTTGTAAATGTATTAATCTCTGAAGCAATAAATAACATTTAACTACTCTGCTTGTGATTGTCTTATGAATTTCATTTTGGTAGATTATCGTTCTGGAGGTGTTCGTCGTAAGTTAATTTATTCTCATGTAAATTCAAAAATAAGATTGACAGCTAAAAATTATAACCTTCTAATAATAACAATGAAGTTAGAGTGATTATACAATATCAACCTGCTATATCAAAATATCTAATAGCCTAAATTTGGCAACGCTTACTGTTATTCCCATAAGCGCAATACTTCGAAGCTAGGGTGAAACGCGCTATAGTAACTTTTAACTGCTATAGCTTAAAATAATATTTATGTACTTAAAGTTTTCTTTCTTAGCGAGGCGGATACGAAATACGTGCATGTAGAAAATTATCTTCACTGGTGTTCGTTTTAGAAATAACTAAGGTTTGACAAACGAGTGCAACGTCAGAGGCGTATCGCGCAAAAGTAGCTACGTGAGATACAGTATTACTAAAAAATAATATATTCATACCTTTTGCTGACGTCTTGATGTCCACTGCGACAAAATACTACTGCCCCAAGACGTCAAGAAGAATATACTTCTACTATTTTTTAATATTACTGTATCTCACGTACTTACTTTTGCGCGATACGCCTCTGACGTTGCACTCGTTTGTCGAACATTAGAAATAACACATCAGTGACAGTATTTGACATTGACAGTAATGTTTGACAGCTGATCGATAAAACCATATATGAATATAGCTAATTTCGCACTACAGTATGTGAACGTTACTTAAATGAGTTGAGTTTAATCTCAACGTAAGTACCATCGCTTTCATAAAAATCTGGGACAACTCCTAGGGTCTGTTTATAGTGAAGCTACGATGATCGATGAGAGCAGTGCGGTAGCAAAACGGGCCAATCAATGAGCGCTGTATCTTTCTGTAACCATGGTTACAGAAGCGAGCTATGACATTCGCTAAGAGCAGCGATAATACCGAAGCGGGTGTTTATGTTGGAGTTATGCGCCATCTGTGGGCAGCGATAAAGAATAAAGGTAAATTAATCGAACTGTGAAATTTTGCTTTAATCCACTGTAATCAACTATAGGAATGGATATCGAAAATTGAATCACCGAAATGTACCTTAGGCCCCCAATATGGGACCAAAAAATTCAAAATCACCACAATCACTGCTTTAGATAAGCTATGGCATGAAGTAGCAATTAAATTAACTAGTACACGTATGTATTGAAATATCTTTCTCAGGGTATTTACTCTAAATTTTGTAAAATTTTCAAATTTGACTCTATTAAATGATTTTGAATGAATTTGCAACTTAGTAAAAACAAATTAACGAATTTTTAAGATTTTAAAATTAACTAACCTTTAAACTTTCGAACGACGCCAATGTATATAAACACTCTGTTTAAATACACACCACAGGAACTGCCTGTTCTGGATATTTAACCCTATTTACTTCTCTGATAATGACTTTGAATACACAACGAACACTTATCTTTGGATTGGATTCACGACAAACTTTGATTCAACCAAGGCCGAATAAAGATTGATGATAATTTAGGGCGTCGCTCCTCTTTCATTTATTTTAAATCGCGAAAGACCGGCGATTGTTTTCTTTCACAGCCAATTTTGATAATTTACCCAAATAGAAACTAACTTTTCGATGATCAAATGATATTAGTATACGAGAACGAATGCAGTGACTTAACCAGAAGGTTGTTTGTTGATGATTCTGTGATACGAATTGTCACCAACAAGCTTTAAAATAGAAAATCCACTGCTAATTTATAGAAACCTTTCAGATAAAGATTTAATTGATGAAATATAATCTGTTGTGCTTTTAAATTTACGCTGTTGCTTATTCCAGACGATTTTTACATTAATTTGGAAGAAATAATTGAATAGAAAGCTTAATAAACGAGTAGATTTGTCCATGATACCCCACACTCGTCATTATCTGGACTTATAATTAAATTCTACCGTCTTCGCCTCAAGGACGGTTGGCTGAGGGGGGATGGTACCGAAGAAATTTCCCATTACCCCGCAAGAGGGATATTTGGTTGCCAACGAGTGGCCAGCCTGACATTTGGTCAGTACCGCAGTGACAACCGAGAGAAGTAGTTGTTGTCGTAAATACAACGTTGAACGTAACATAACAGTATGTATGTGTAAAATATTCATTCAGTCAATTGATTTCTTGAGAGCCAGTGCTATTTAAATTATTCATATTGATTTAATAAAAGGCTTATATTCCTCTTTGTTTTTATTTACCTAATTGGGATCATCAACCGCTACTCAGACACAATTGGACTTTGATGGCAATTACACCATTCTATATCGCATTCGTTAGGAATATATGATAGAATGTAATCGAAAGTTTCTATATTCATTCGTGTATATTCGCGGAATTTTTCTAGGTGCTCCCTTAATTTCAAATATAGGTAATGAAATTGTCCAAATGTACATCTTTCAGTATTGAAAAGATGTGCAGGATATCTCTGCCGAATGCCTTTACTAATATAATATTTTACGGCATTCGAAATTAAAAACGTTACTTCATCAGAATCAGTAATTTTTGTTGTTTTAATATTTATTTAACAAGCTTGTTATGTAAATATTACGGGATCAAAAACAACAAAATCAAAAAAGAAAGATACAATGAAAATATTTTAACAACTGGCAAAGTGACGCGCTCGTCGAAGCTTCATAAACGCCATCTGCGATGTATAGTTTTCGACGCCTCCATTGCTGCTCTTATCACAGCTCTTATCGACCATTGCAGCTGTCATCACAGCTCTCATCGCAGCTTCACTATAAACACACCCTTAGGATGTGTAAATTGAAGTTTTGGATGGTAATTGTTAAATTGATTTGAAATATAATCTGCTAGGTTGGGGGTTAAACAGACAACATAATCATCAACGTAACGTCTATAAGTAATGGGTCTGAAATTAAATTGAGGTAAAATATTGGTTACTAGGTCATTCTTTTTTCCTTTTTTTCCTTCACACACTGCTGAAAAACCACGAGGTACATATATTCTGATTATACCTGTATACAGCCACGAAGAAATTACTTAATTGAGTACATAAGTATATACAGGTAGGCATTATTGTATCTTATATGAATACATTCATATGTGCCTATATGTGTGTAAACATGTGTGTATGAGGATGGGTGATTGTGGATGCGTGTCCATATGTGCTTGTAATTGTGTAATTCTGTAATTCTTAGGTGTATACAGGTAAATAAGGACAGGTGTCATTGCTAGCAAGTTTTTATATATGACAGAGTGATGGGCGAGTCAACAAAAGATATGGGTTCGAGTAACAAGGAGCAATCGATATTGTTTGCCATTAATTTGAATAAAAACTTCTTATAGAATATTTCTCTCGCTTGCTCAAGGGTACCATTTGGTAACGAAATAACTTCATATCACCATCGTTTTTGTAAAAAACAAATGTTAGAAATTTACGCTGGATGTGTACAATGGCTAAGGTGTCTGACATATACAGGGGCTATCAAATCGACAGAGCATATTCAATCTCACTAAACATATAAGCAAGATATGCAGACCTGAGTAAAGGTATGTCCTTAAAATATTTACGTAGAAATACGCGTTATAAGATCCAACAATTTGTTGCACGTACTTCGGATAAATGGGACTTGAAAATTATATTTGAGTCAAATAGCACTCCTATATCCCGAATTTCAGATTTGCGGCTTAAGCATTAACCATCCACATAATATACCAGTGATAAAAGGGTATAAAATTATAACAATCATCTTTTCTAACAAATCTTTAAATTATCATGTGATTTTATTTAACTTTTGTTTTGTAAGTTCAACTTTTATTTGGTAAATTAATTTTGGAAATCCCTGTATACTATTTTTGAATATCAGTGTATATTTTTCATTAATTAAACCGATTGAAGTTGTGTAACGATGTCTTAACGAATGTTTTACTTGCACGCGTCACGTAAAAGGCCACAGTACGTCATAAGCAGAAAGTGCAGCGTCATGGTCAAGAATTGTATATGAACCATTCAGATTTACATTTCAACAGACTCTTGCGTGGCAAGTCGGCGGTTACGCTGACTACAATAGGCCAAGCAATACTTTCGTTAGCTTCACTTTGCAAACACTTGACCGTAAATGAACTTTTGCCAATACCTGTAACAAACGTGTGACCATTTGACATAGTAAGTAGTCTAAGCAGACACATATTGCTTCACTACTTGATATCTTTTATTGAGAAAACATATTTTCTGTTAAACGCTGTAAATAGTCACGACCAAACTAAATTTTATGTTATTTTGGTTTAATTTATGTATTACGTTTGTTCTATTTTAAGTTATTTTGCTAGGGCTTGTAAATAAAACCTTGTAAATATGAGTTACTTCTTTTCATTCCGACACTGAATTTTGGACATAAGAAGCTAGTCCCGGCTGACGATAAATGGACATCGTGCTCGATACCGCCGCATCACAAACACTTCACCATCACCAAAACCGTAAATATCGTAGTTAAACAACACCCATGTGTCTTAGGTTTTAAAATAATCCAAGTAATTTTGACAGTTTTTAAAATTACATTAATACTCTTGGCAACATCTATAAGCCGGATGCTTCAACTAACTTGTTGAGCCCGCAAGTATATTCACCCACAAGCGTTTGACGTTTTACAAAATATTTAGGAAGCGTTTTATTTTCATCCTCGTTCATAAGCATAAAATAAGATAGAGGGCAACCTAAGTTACGCCCTGTGGTACATCAGATGTTGAAATAAACTTATTGGAAAGATACAATACAGAATCATACAGTTTCTGTCGGTTGAACGACCTGTGATAAAACCATGTAGAGATGTACGAACGAGTGCTGTTGTAAATGCTGGAATAAACAATCTTCGCATATACTTTAGCAGCAAGTTAGATATTAAGCTGTATATTCACATTTTTTTTTCTTATTGGGCAATGGCGTCATCAATTTGGGTAACTCCTCTCCTGTTGTAGGTGTGATAAAATACGAAAGAGAGTTAGTTATGACTGGAATTAGTAAGCGGGCAGTATTGAGAATGTGCAAGTTGATGGGGAAATATTCTAGTGACTGACAATATCATCGGGATTTTGGAAAGCATTGCCATTATCATCAAAAAGTTTGCCAGGAATTCTTGCTGCGTCGCTTAGCACGAAGAAAACTCCACAAGTGAGATAGAGGCGCCTTAAGAGAATTTTCTTATTTATGCAGATGAAGAGTGCAACCGTACTGTATACTATAAAGAGTAGGTTTTTGGTTTTATTCCATTTCTGATGATACTAGTGTTTTGTTTTGATGTTAGCGATAATCCTAGATGAGAACCGTGGTGGTTAATCAGAATCTGGTTTAAGTTTTACCGCAACTGAAGAAATTTTGTTTTATGGTTTTATGTTCATGAATAATAAATATGAAAACAAAAAATTATCATAGCTTTAAATACTTACCATTACACAGTAAAAAAATCTGGTCGTATAATTTTCGTATAGTGTATAGGTAAAATACTTAGTGTAGAATCAAAGGCACTCCTTAGTGCTGAATATAATCTATGCAATACTACAGATGAAAGTAAAATCTACTACAGTCTACATAATTAATCACGTTAAAATTGCTAATTTTACTATTCTTAGTGTACAGTGTACACTGTCGATGTAGGTAAACGTATATAGATTTTAAATCCACATGTAACTCTATAAAGTTAGTACAGTTATCTATGATTTTCATTTTTAATCTATTTTTCTTGTCTTTAGGTTTATATTACGCCTATGATAATTTACTTGTTCTTCTGTTTTTGTGAACTTTATTATGTCGTCGGATCTAAAGGTGCATGTGCTCTGAAATTGTATATTTTCATTTGTTAGTATATAAAAATGCTATGTGCTAACCCAAACCTGCAATACAACACAATGGTTACTGGTTCCTCGGTATGTATTGTGTCACATAACTTATGTTAGTGCCTTACCTGCCTTAAACTTTTTATGTAAGCTTTTTGTCTCAAGTAATGAGAATTTCCTTTTAGTATTTTTTTCTTTTGTTTTCATTACATTGCAAATAGAATAAACAATTGAATATAAGAAGGTTAAACTTATGCTTTCTTTTGTTTTTTCAAAGTACTGCTGTTATATTCATGTTTTGACATCATGGATATGTTAACTTGTTCAAGTAATTTTCTGCTTTATTCACACTTTTTGTAACGAACGTGTAGAATCACATTGAGGATGAAGATCGACGCCAAGGTAAGTATTCCCTCCCTTTCAAAGTACCCTCCACAGGATTCGTTATATACTAGATTGCAAAGTAATCTGACAGCTTCCTTCTGAAGGGTAAATACTCTGGTTGTTTCTGTCGTGGATCTCCAGAATAGGACCTCATAACTCAATAGGGAGTGGAAAATTGCAAAATAAGCAGTATTGGCAGCCTTTTGGGTTATCTTCTTTAGTCTGAGGGCGTACAGAACCGATGACAACCTCGAAACCAAAGCGTTGACGTGGACCGTTCAACTTAATTTTTCGTCCAATTAGGATTGTGAATGTGAGGATTATTTTCTTGCTTTCTTGAGGTAAGTATTTTGAGTTTTTTATTTATTTATTTTTAATTTGTTCGTTTCAAACCAGTTACACGCCTCGTTTACTGCGTTGGTCGATTTCTTCTTCAGTTCCCGGAAGGTCTCCGCGTGGACAACTAAGGACGTGTCATCGGCGTACTGGCATGATTCAGCACTGTGGACATTAGCAGGTAAATCATTGACAATTATGATAAACAAGAGTGTGTCAATTATACATCCTTGGGTTAGGCCATATTTTATATCTCTGACTGCTCGTTGTTCCATACTGTCACCTGCTTTCTGCCGTTGAGGTGGGAGTTTAGTAAATTACCATAGTGCTCCAGCTTAATCATAAATATATCCAGGTCCACAGAGTCAACAGCTTCTGATAAATCTAACATGCTCATGTTCATGATATTATCGAAAGCAGCTTCGTGACTATAGCTTACGGCGTCCAGTATCCCTGATACTACAGAACGTCCCTTTCGATACCATCATTTCCAAAATTTTTTAGAAAACTGGTAATATCCTTATTGGGCGACAGTTTTGATATGCATTTACATCTCCTCTTTTAAACACCGATATCACCTTCACTATTTTTAATTTAGAGGGACAGATTCCCTGTTCTATACATGCATTAAATGGATGCGCCAGGATTTCGCTGATTTCGTCCTTCACTTGTTTCAATAGTGACGTTGAGATGTTACAAATATCTTGCTTGTGTTTGCTGAACCCGCTATTATGGTCTCAATCTCGTGTGCGGTGATTGGTTTAAAAAAAAAGAAAATAATGCTGATTGTCCACTTTCAGGGTTCTTAGTTCACACGGTGTATCGGAAAATTGAATTTCGCGAGCCACTTCTTCACTAATGCTAAAGTATTTATTTAACTCATTTGCTGATATGTAATTCAGTTTCGCCATGATGTGGGGCTTTTCGTCTGGTCTCACCAGCTATCACTCTCCAAACTGCTCCCATTTTATCAGATAGGTGTAGATTCACCGTGGAAGTTTCAGTGGATGGTATCTTTGGTTTACTGAACACATTGTCAATGAGGGTACAGGAATATTTTGTAACTCTGGAATGTTCAAAGTAGGTTTACCCCAGATTGAAGCTATTAAAGACATCAATAATTTTTGTGAGGTTTAACTTGTATCGTCAAATGTGAACATTAGGATTTCCTGCGACAAAAACTATTTTGTTTGTTTTGTCCTAAGTTTAATGTCTCAACTGGCTCAGTGCATAGTTCAAGACTGCCTGATGGAGGTCTGCATATTGTCACAACTATAATCTTATAATAAGTTAAGTCAACAGCGCTTATTTCTCTTTCTTTTTCTATGGATACCATGTTAACATGATTGAAATCATAAAACCACTCTTTCTGACGGTGTCAGAATTATTGAATTTTGACACCGTTGGCGCCAATAAGAAATAATAAAGTTGATGATGGCCAGAAAGAGACGAAGCGTCACATAAAAATTGGGTGTATACCATTAGATAGAAGATTTAGTTTTCCTCTGCAAGGCCAAATAAAGATGGTAGAGGTAGGAAAAGAAAATTAGCATTTTTCGTTAAAAAGAAATCTCGAACGTTACTCGTCACAGGTCCATTTCCTCTTCGGCTTCATAACAAACGCAAAATTTAGCAACTTTGTAAAATTTAAACCTGCCCTCTATCTCCAATGATAAGCGAGATCCCCATGGTGAGGGCCGAAAATGAAACAGACTGTACACGCTCGATGTATGTACTATAATTTTGTATAAGTTTTAAATTCGAATTTCCCCGTACACACGCGAATATTAATAAAAAGGACACGTGGTAATTGCTGCACAACGGGATTTGATACTGTTGTCTGAGTTCTTTCCTAGTTGAAAACCGGCCCCGAAAACCCTTTGATATGCAAAATACAAAATCCACACATACATTTCAATATATTCTCCGTCGTCATTTTTTTTTGCTTCTGTCCGAACGCTAGTAAATATGTAAAGCAGCATCATTCAGCTGTCCCGAAGTTTGAAATATTGATTGTGGATGACACAAATTGAGGTTTTTTCTATGTAGATTTTGTGCTAAGGCTAAGTTTTTCGGCGGTCTCTGCGAAATCGGTGTTTCATAATCGCTTACTGCTTTGATATTTTCTTTCCTTCATGTATTATTGGTATAGATTCAAAAAAGTTGTAGTGAGGCAGAATAAGATATTTGTTTGGTATCATGCCGCGGTCCGAAATTGAAGAAGATGTTATTTTCTCCTGTTATTCTCGCGGGGATCATGGTCTGCCTACGTTAGTAAAGAGGAAAGAGATGTCTCCTCTAGATTCGGTTAGACATGTCGGAGGTTTTCGCAGAAATCCTATTTCTCCTCTAACGCTATTAGTATAGTAAACTGCGCGGTCATTTATAGCTTTCGGGTGAAGTTCGCTCAAGTATAAAATTTAACAAACTTCAACAAGTTCCTGCCCAGTAATAAGAGCGAGGAGGGAATCTAAGTGAGTGGGTAAACGAGAGCGTGGCTGAGTTTACATTAGTTTAGTTTCCATTTTCAATTCAAGTTTGCTAATTTTAGGCGAATTTACTGAATACGGTCCACAAGAGCTCCCGTGCTGATTGGTCGGGGTCGGTGGATATTTAACGCGTTTGTACGGTCTGCGGAGTATTTAGCTGGTTTCAGTGATTGGGAAATTGCAACGTAATATACTAATTTCATCTTGGTCTGATAAAATACGCACAAAGCAGCTTTATAGGGATGGAAACCGTAATGAAACTGAAGCTATAGGTATGTATGTATATGTATGGAAATAGTAATATACACAGAGTTAGTTACAATCTCGTAAGAAGAAGTTGATTGTGGAGGGCGAGTCTACGGTTTCACAGGGTCCACTTATTCTCCAAATAATGATAAAACCAAAATTTGACTTGCATGTAGATGTATACAGTGAGGTCCTAAAGTGTTCTCCTTCCATGCTAACTTTTGAATGACAGAAGCTAACGCTTTTAGAAAAAATAGATCGATTCCTAATTTTTGTGAACTAACTTTTGCCGTTATTGATAGTTCAATTGTATTTCCGGTGTTATCAAAAATGACATCAACTTACTTATTTTAAATAGAATACCCTACATATTTTTACGTTTTTGAAAAAATAATCAAAGGGCGAATTCAACGATACCACATATATTATACTTTAACTTAGAAAATATGACGATATGCAGCAATAAATATTTGCGAATCTGTTTTTGTTACTACGCAAAGTTGGCTACAAAAGAGTGCCAAAATGTTTCTTGTGACTGATCTAAAGAGCTTCTTGCTAAGCAAAAAAATCATAACAATTAGCAAACTATCAACTCTCAATTCCAAAAGCGTAAATTATTCCTGTTGTTTATTGTTATTAGCTCCTGCATTTGTCGTCCGTTCCTTCTTTGTTAAAGTATAACGTATGTGGTCTCGTTGGATTCGTCATTCGATTACCTTTCCAAAAACGTAAAAATATACAGGACATCCTGTTTAAAATAAGAAAGTTGACGTCACTTCCTGTGACACCGGAAGTACAATTGAACTGCCGATAACGGCAAAAGTTAGTTCACAAACCGATCTAGTTTTTCTAAAAACGTTAGCTTCGCGTTCAAAAGCTACAATGGGGGAGAACAATTTAGCTCGTCACTGTACAATAATAATTATTGAGTGCATGTTCAAAAAAAAATTTGCAACTTCACAGGATTATTATCTAGAGAATGTCGTAAATAAGTTTGTTTTAATAGAAGTAATTCCCTGTATATAATAACAATAGAATTTATTGGCGAAATGTATATACTAGGGTACGTAAGGATTCATTTATAAGCGCGACTCCAATGCATATCGCGAATACTGTTGCCACTTGTACTGAAGCGTTCTTGAGTCGTTACGCGCGCTCCCCACATAGCAGGCAAACGTTGTAACACTGTCCATATATTTAAGCGGTTGACTTTAATATGGCACTTACGAACGCGGTGTATTGTTGTGATATTTGTTCTACATTGTTGAAAAGCGTTTTGAATTCACAGTTTAAACTATTTTAGTTCCATATTTTAACGAGGCAAAGCAGTGTTGTTGACCTTTTCCCTCTATATTCCCCTAGTTCGTTATCTTTTCTCTGTCTCACACATGAAGACACAAGATTATTTCGTTAAAAAAAAGAGTCAAGTCAATAACGTACACAATGATACACTAATTTTGCCAACGGAAAATTTAAATTATATTTATATAAAAACAAATAAGGTATCTAAATGTATTGAGTAGGCAATTGCTAATCGTATGCAATTGATGGATTTTAAATCATCGTTCACATGGAAACCACATCCTATTACACCGTACCTGGCAATACAGTACCTACTGTAACCAAGGAAGCGGATGGTATTTCATATGGTCATTGAAAAGTCAAGATTGATTTATCCAAAAATAGTTAACTGGGGCTCTAAACAAAAACAATCAGAGACGATGTAAACAAAGTTTTCGACACACAGAAATTTTCCAAATTCTTCTATATTTTTATTAAAAACTTGAATAAACATGAAACTTTTCTAAAATAAAACTACAGTACATCATCAAAAAAAAACCTTTTTCGACGTAAAATTTGAAAACTGCAATCCAAGAAGCAAGTCCCCAGGACCAAGCTATCTGGTTTCCAATGAAGGCTCGTTACAATTTCAAAAAAGGGGTAGGGATTGATTTAGGTTTTTGTACATTTATTGTTCGCAAGAAATATAATTTTTCCAATTTTATTTATTTAAAATTCCAAATAAATCCACTGTCTCTTTAAAAAAGACAAAATCGTTTCATTTCTCTTATCATTTGCTGATTTGCAGAAAAAAGAAACGTTAAGTGAGATTTCCCACGATTAACAAATAACGTTAGCCCTAAGATTAATTTAATTCATTTGACTCATTTAATTCACATTAGCTTTATTTTCACACAAATATCATTACAATATCTACATATATGTATATTGTAGCGATATTTTTGAATGAATATCAATTAAAATTTGTATTTTAATAAATTAAATTAAACAAATTATGTTAAATTATTTCAGGGTTTACTTTTAGTTGTAAAAAGTATCAAACTATTAGATAGAAAAAGGAAACGATTCAATAATTTTTTCAACTTTCAACTTGATAAACGAATATCACAACAATATATAACAAAATACATATAACAAAAAAAGCAAAAGAATTTATTCACTATGAAATACATATTGTCTTTGCCAAAAATATTAAGTCGCCTAGTTACTCATTTAGCAATGATAACATTAGCGTTCTGCCTTTAGCCTACTTCAAAAAGAAAAGGAAAAACATCACAAAAGAGAAATACGAAACAAACAAAAACAATAATATAGTACATATATACGTACTAATAGAGCATATGTACAATGCAGAGTAAAAAGGTGATTGTATGAATGAGTGCATAAAGAAACTGGTCGCTGGAGGTGTGCGCAGGTAACGAGAAATTTAGTAGTACTGGGGGTAATACTGAGGTAAGGAAGGTTCCTGTTTGTCCAATAGAGTTTTCTTTAGATAATAGTATATGTCATTTTTATATTCTACACTACATATTTTTTATTGCATAACGGATTTCAGCCTTAACCCAAATTGTTCAGCTTTTTAATTGAACGGACTGTATATTTTTCAACTATTCGATAGTAAATGAAACTATGTGCAAAATATGTTTATAATACTATAGTCCTAATATGAAAAAGAAAACAAATGCGATGAAATTTACATTTACCAAATGTATTGAAGGTTGTAACAAAAATAACCTGTAAAAATGTATTTACGTACAGTAAATGTTCCAAAATATTACCATTTTGCGCTATGCATTTTTTACATCTTTTATTGTTTTCACAGACTGTATTATTATACGTCTAGGTGTCGATATTATCTATAGTTTCTCTAATTAACCCTTACAAAAGGAAATCCACGAGGGATAGATCGGAGAGCGCGCTGGCAAGCTAACAGAAGAAATTGTCTAAAAATTCTTCTAGCACACCAAATGAATTGCAATACATCGTTCTCCTGTAAGAGTACCTTCATGAAAATATGAACCGACAATTCGGTTTTTATTGAAGCTGCACCAAACATTCGAACTAAATTGATGCTGTGGTTGTGGAATAAGGGGGTTTACGATGCTCCAATAATACGGTTCTCAATTACTCACACCGGAGTTTGAAAAGTTTGTTTCATCACTCTGCAGAATGTACCTATAATTGCAGTTATATATAAAATTTTCTAAAAAGAACCCACAAAAAGTCATCGCTGTTCCAGATCCGTAGGAACACTGGTCTGTATTTAAAAGCATGTCTGGTGTTACGTTTACATCCATCCCTTCATTTATTATTACGCTTTTCTTAGATCACTTAGCTTTAAAAGTGTTTTCGTTCTCGCGAAAGAGTCGTAGAAAGTATGTTCTATTAGACAGCACCCTATCGGAAAATGTTTCACTATAACGCTGTGGCTCTTTCGCAGTTCCTACTGCATGCAAAATATGCCTCTGTATGAGTAAAAGGCATTGTAATAAGAATAAAATAAACGACAACAGAAACTATAACAGTAACAACAAGAATCTGTAATTAGTTTTTACGTAAAGAACGGTAAGTATTTTTAAATAGAAATCGTTTCTTAGGTTATTATTTGTCGGAAATTAATAAATATTATCAATAACAGATGAACGAAAGGACGCTAAGACAATCGACGACTTTACCGGTAGACAGAAGCAAGCTCTGATTAAATGTAGTTTTAAATGTGAATAGTGAGTAAAAATTATTTTAAAATTCCATTTTCATCACCTGCAGTGAATTGCAATTGAAATGTTAGTGTTCTTTAATTTTATTTATCAAACTGCGGAAAGAGTATCAAATCGATACTCTCGAATCCACGGGAAAGTCTACGATATAGAAAAGAAAAAGACATGTATCTTATCGTCTAAATCTCAAATAACGGCATTACAGTACATACTGTTATGTTATGTTCAACGTCGTGTTTACGACGACAACAATTTCTCTCGGTTGTCATTTCGGTACTGAAGTAAATGTCAGGCTGGTCACTCGTTGGCAACCAAATACCCCTCTTGCGGGGATAAGTGGTAATTTTTGCGGTACCATTCCCCCCCTAAGCCAACCGTCCTTGAGGCGAGGACGGTAGAAATTAATTATAAGTCCAGATAACGACGAGTGTGGGGTATCATGGACAATTTTCCTATTCAATTACTTCTTCTAAATTAATGTAAAAATCGTCTGGAATAAGCAACAACGTAAATTTCAAAGCACAACAGATAATATTTCGTCAATTAAATCCTTATCTGAAAGGTTTCCATAAATTAGTAGTGGATTTTCTCTTTTAAAGCTTGTTGGTGACAATTCGTACCACAGAATCATCAACAACCTCCTGGTTAAGTCACTGCATTCGTTCTCGAGTACTAATATCATTTTGATTGAAAGTCATCGAAAAGTTAGTTTCTATTTAGGCAAATTATCAAAATTGGCTATGAAAGAAAACAATCGCCGGTCTTTCGCGATTTAAAATAAATGAAAGAGTAACGACGCCCTCAATTATCATCAATCTTTATTCGGCCTTGGTTGAATCAAAGTTTGTCGTGAATCCAATCCAAAGATAAGTGTTCGTGGTGTATTCAAAGTCATTATTAGAAAAACAAATTGGGTTAAATATCCAGAACAGGCAGTTCCTGTGGTGTGTATTTAAACAGAGTGTTTATTTACATTGGCGTCGTTCGAAAGTTTAAAGGTTAGTTGATTTTAAAATCTTAAAAATTCGTTAATCTGATTTCACTAAGTTACAAATTCATTCAAAATTGCCACAAGGGTATCTAGGGATACCCCCGAACCTACGAAAATCATTTAATAGAGTTAAATTTGAAAATTTAACAAAATTTAGAGTAGAAACCCTGAGAAAAATATTTCAATACATATATACATTTTAAAATATCCTTTTACATTAATCTAAAATGAAATTCTGCACTTTACAATTAATGCTGAAGTGGTAACTTTGAATGTATTTGTGCAAACTACTTACTCAGTAACCTTCAATATTGTTTGTACGGCTGCTACTCTTCCCCTCATAGAGTGGAAATGCAGCGGTTTTCATGCACTTAGATGTTAGTTCTTTTTCTTTTAACAATATACACGGTGGTTAAAAAAAGACACGGGGGCGTTGAAAGTTTTAAAGAATGTTGAATTTCTTGAAATATTCTTGAGAAAATTCAACTTGACCACTCTGTATAAGGAATTGTGTAATGTATTAAGGAATTTTTGACACGTGTGTAACACATTTGGGGATACACTTTTAACGCGGAAAAATTTATTGACACAGCATTTCCAAGATTAGTGTATCTTCAGATCTGCTGTAAAAAAAATTCAAGTAGTCCAACATATCAAGACATCTTCACATACTGCCAAACAGAAAAATTGCAGAGTAATGAACCAGTCAATTTTACAGTGTATTGAATTGGGAACAAAGAAAACCGACCAGAAACTATTTAATGAAGAGCTATGTCGCGCTTTAGTTGCTGATATTCCTTAATAAGTTGAAGAATACAAACTTTAAATCATTTCTTCAAAAATACTGTACACATAACATTCCCGATGAAAGTAACTTAAGAAAAGGTGAAGTGAGTAGTACTTTTACTGACACAGTAAACGAAATAAGAAAATTAATCGGAGACAATCATTGTTTTATGGTAGTCGATGAGACAACGGATAATGCTGGGCGTTACATAGCTCACCTTCTGATTGGAATCTTGAAGGAAAATATCTATACATCATGTTTAATTTCTTCAAAGCAGCTTGAAAGGACAAACAATGCAACAATTTTAAGATTTATTCAAGGATTAAGTAATTTTTTTTGCCTGAAGCAGTTGCTTTAGGGAAAGCATTACTTCTAGTGTCAGACGCGGCACCATACATGGTTCGAACTGCGTACAATTTGAAGATGTTCTATCCCAACTTACTTCATGTCACATGCCTTGCTCATGGCCTCAACAGGGTTGATGAAAAAATACGGAACCGATTTCCTCTGGTCAATGAATTAATTAGTAATGTGAAGAAAGTGTTTTTAAAGGCTCCGCTACGTATGCACAAGGACCGACTCCACTTCCTCCTCAACCTGTAACTACAAGATGGGGACATGGTTGAATGCTGCCATATTTTATGCGGATCATTTTGCAGAAATAAAGACCGTCCTTTCGGAGATTTCGGATTCTTCTCGATGTGCTATGGAATCGCATAGATTGTTCAACGAGAAACTACTGCTCCAGCAATTGTCATTCATTAAATGCAACTATAGTTTTGTTCCAGCAACTATTTTGGCATTGGAGGACACAAATTTGAGTTTAACAGAATCCGTTGAATTTGTGGACGAATTTCAATAATCAAGTGCTAAAGTGCAGGGTAAAATCGGACCATAAATAAAAAATGTGAAAATGTGATTTCGAAAAATACGGGATACGGTATGTTAAAAGAAGTTGCTAACATACTGAAAGGTGATTTTAACGAAACATGTGGCTTAAGTGCGGAAACAATATGTAGACTAAAAAATGCGCCAATAACTTCAATAGATCCGGAAAGGACATTTTCAGTGTATAAACATATGTTCACAGATAAACGACATAATTTTTTAGTAGAAAATTTTGAGAAATATTTAGTAATAAAGTGCTTTTATAATAAAAATTAATAATAAATTAATCATGTTTGTTAATATGTGGATGTATTTTAAGATCTTTTTAGAATTTAGTGCAATTTTAAATGTATTAGTTTGTTAATATATTATCTTAGTACACCGTGTTTGTTTTTAATAAACCTGAATTATATTTTTATTTGGAATTTTCAATTGCATATTTGTTCGGTTTTTTGCATATTTTAACGAAAAAACGCGCATATATATACGCATATTTATAGTTTTTTTGTGCATATAATCCGGTCTTTAGTAATACCTGTCATCTCTTATTCAGTCGTGAGCATTACGGCCGCGTAAAGATAGAATAGAGGACGAACGGAGCGATATGGAGAAAGTTTTGCATCGCTATCCGCTATCTAGACATCTTACAAGCGACACGAAACACGCCCCGACGATGGGGCCTATTCTCGAAGCTTGCACTAGGCTGGCCCGAATTTAGAGAACAAGAATTAAAATTTCTATGCGCTGAGTTTCGCTTATAGGATCCATACTTAGTGAACTTAAAATTTTTTTTTATTAAAAATTAGTATTTAGCTTATGACATTGTGTACAATCGATTATTCCGTATTTTTCACTATTTTCTCGACCCGTAACAAATTTTTTACTAGGCATTTTGTTGGCAGTAAAATTTATGAACGGGTAGATAGCATTTCGAACATTTGATATCACGCAAACCATCATTTAATTTCTTGAATAACAGCATTTATCGTTGCTTTTTTCAATTGATAACATTTATGTTTTCCAGTTTTTGAATGGTTTTATATTTCCAAATTTTATTATGTGTTGTATTACAATGTTGATAGCACCATTTAGACAACTACATAAGTGATGTATCAAAGTAACAAAAAATCGGAAGTTATTTAAAAATATTGTCGATAAACAATATTTACAGGGTACGTTCAAAATACGTTAAACGAACTTCAAAATGCTAACAAAAATAAGTGGGCATTTTATATTTTAAAATAGAATATCTTCACGTGAACTTTCATATACTTAATTGTAAAGATTCTTCAGTTATTTCCAAAAATAGGTTTCCCTGTACAATTTAATTATGTTAATTACTGGAAATACAAAAGGAACAATTTAGCAATTTAAAAGGAAACGAAACTCCAGAACATTTAAAGATTAGCACATGGACTACTTTATCGTATGTCATACTAATTGGTATAACTACCTATATTTTATACATATTATATATTGTTAACTACATAGTAATCCGAATTCAAAGTACGTTTACATATATATTTTCCGGGATCGGGCACAGATGTCGATATTCTAGTGATTGTAAAATAAAATCATTTTAAATTCAATTAGTATAAAAGAATTACAGATATTTACCCCATAATATTTTCCGTCGTAGCTAATGCCGTCACTTTTTTTCATATAATTTGTTTGTTAAAAAAAATCGTTGGTTCACATTAAAGTTTAAACAAATTTAACGTACAATGTGAATGACATATTTATATTTATATTTAACATATGTTAAAAATTCATTAAATGTTATTCAGATACATGTATGTAGTGGATTAAACGGATACCCTAAAACTGTGGCACTGGAACACTGAAACAGTTCACTAAAACCCTTACCACAACACTTAATTCGTACTGGACGCATGTTTCGATAGCCAAGCTATCATCATCAGCAGCAAGACTGAACAGTTCAGTCTTGCTGCTGATGATGATAGCTTGGCTATCGAAACGTGCGTCCAGTACGAATTAAGTGTTGTGGTAAGGGTTTTAGTGAACTGTTTCTATGTAGTGGATGTTTACAAACTCATAATAAGAAATACATATGAAAAAGTTATATAATTTCTATCAACATTAGATATTAATGCTTTGTAAATCTAACACCAAAGTCCAAGTAATAAACGAGAACCATCAAATTTTACAAATTTATACACATACATTTCAAGTGTTTCTCTCTTAAGCATATTAATAATTTTCAGAAAAAATAACCCAATTAAGAAAAATGGTTTGTTCTCTTTTTTTTATAATTAGACATCACTCGGTTTATCTGCTAGAAAGGTTCCTAAACAAGCACAAATGCCTTAATTGTTTTTTAAAGTTAAAAACTAAAACCTTTCCCATTTGGTGCCGACTTTGTGCTAGACAAATCCATATTCCATTCACCATTGAGCGTAAAAGCCAAGAATTGCTAAGTATAAACACATATTAGATACGACCTATCGGTAATAAGCGTTTTTCATACTCGCTGCGGGCAGTTTATCGATGCTGTGGTTATGCATAGTATATATTGTTAAAAGTAATAGGTAACTTGGGCAAATATGCGGTAACAGCCAGAGGCGTGGCGAGCGCATAAAAGTTTACACATAAAATAGAAGGTAAGAAATAAATTATAAAACGTGCTGAAACACTTACCGTTTTAAAAGTGTTCCGTGAAATCACAAACTCCACAGCTGGTGTCAGTCAAGTGAGTACGACGAGCGGAATAAATGTTTTTTAATGCCGAAAACGACCGTTCGACATCTAGCAATGGTGTATTTGCATATTTAAAATGATCTTTGAAACAATTTAATGCATCTTCATACGCACAAATTTGTCTTAGTATAAGAAAATCGGAGTCCTTCTCACTTTCAAATTTTCGTATTACACACCAATTTGTTTCGCCTTCTATAGCGCATAACTGTGCGTGAACATCATTCACAATTTGAACAGAATTCACTAGCGACATCGAAACATTTTGTAATTTTTCTATTCCCTCCGCTATTCCGAAGACATTGTTGTGAATAATTTGTAAATCCCTTTTAACCTGACTATCTTTAAATATTTCCTGGCTTTTCTTGATTACTGCCGCTTTTGTCGGATTGAATTTTAAAACAACCTTCTTTACTTGATCAAAATATCTATTGTAGTAGAACGCAGCCTGCCACCATGTTCCCCAACGTATAACAATCGGCTGTGGTGGTTCAGGTAAATCAGGACACAGTTTGTGAAACAGTCAGGTACGTTTCGGGGACTTTAGAAACACTGCCTTTGTACTAGCAATCAATGCATTTACAAGTGGAAAACATGTAGGAATCGTTTGTGCCGCAAGATTTAGAGTATGGATTTTACACGCTACATGTAAGAAGTTACCACTGTGTTCTTTAAGAGATCGGCCCAATAAGGCATGTTTGCGGCATCATCACTCATAAACACTAAAAGTTGCTTAGTTGAAACTTCAAATCTGTTCAATGATTTCAACACCACCTTTAAAACTACATCGGCAGTACAATTTATAATTCTTTTGGAAGCAAGAAGGAGGATGACGATCGATGTGGTTTCATTGTACGTACCATTACATTAACAACAGAATGTTTTTGACGATCTGTTGTTTCGTCCACGCACAACCACAGTTTTTTATCTTTCAATTCCGTTTTCATTCTTTTTTCTATATGTTTACGAGCAAATGGCACTACATTTCGTATCGATGTCCGACTAGGTAAGTTACAGTCCGCATATTTATTCCAGAAGGAGACAAATGCTTCTTTGTCTAGTAAACGAAACGATAGATTACATAAAATAAGAGTAACACATAAATCAAATATAAATTTTTCTTGGTTTCGTATACCACTTTTTGCAGAAGAATGCTGTCTGCTTTCAATGTGACGTTGAGAGTGGCTTCTGGACTAACACATTAAAGGGATTTTACAAACTAGACATTGAACTTTAGCGCCATCACAAATTAAGTCCGGCATGTCCACTATAAAGTTTTTAGCTGTGTCTGCCATTGGTCGTTTTCGCGACGTACCTAACTGCGACATTTTTAAAGCACACATAAGGGTACAATTACGAAATAAGTTACGACAGCTTACATATACACAGAACTACTCGCATACAGCATCGATTTAGTACTGACGCTGTGAGCGCGTGAAATAAATAATCGCCGACTCCACACCACATATCAACTACACTGACTGTTACCGCTGTTTGCCCAGACTAGTAATAGGACTAACATCTAAATACGTGAAAACTGCAAATCAGCATTTTCAATCTAAGACGGGAAGGTTCAAGGTTACACGTCAGCGCTGATTGTATACAAACCGAATGAATGCGCTGTTAGAGATAAGTAAAGACCGGATTATATGTAAACAAAAAATTATAAATATGCGTATATATGTGCACGTTTTTTCGTCAAAATATACAAAAAACCGAAGGAATACGCAACTGAAAATTCCAAATAAAAATGTAATTCAGGTTTATTAAAAATGAACATGTACTAAAATAATATATATAATGCAGGTAACAAATTAACCCATTTAAAACTGCACTAAAGTCTAAAAAGATCTTAAAATACATCCAAATATTAACAAACATGATTAATTTATTATTAATTTTTATTATAAAAGGACAGTGGGCAATAGTGGCCCGATAACTTCGAACAACATGTTTATACAGTTATATCAAACACAAGTGTTTACAACGCTGTTTATATTTCAGCGTTATTCAAAGTCTGAATCGTGCTAGGTAGGTTACTACCATTAACGGGCTTGCCATTATAGAAGTTGTTCTAACTAAATTGCTAAACAAATTTCTATATATAACAGCTTGCTTTTAAATAGAACCAGCCGTATATTTCTATGGATTTGCAATGGTTGCCTTAATACCCGCAATAACTTTTATTCACCATATGCTACACCTGTCTGCAATAGCTTAATAAATATTTCTATTAAATTTATTACGCTTACTTGCAGTTGTCTAGGCAGCTATTGAAATAAAGAATGGCATTCAAATAGTATATGAAGTTAAACCCGTCTGACACCATACTGTTTGTTGCCTAGAATATGGCATATACATAGATATAGTTTGTCTACAAAGATTTTTGCGTTTAAAATTAGCGCTCTTTCTATTACACCAATATTTACTTCATATTTTTTTAATATATTGTTGTCACATATTTGGATTATATTCATTCTTGAGGTGGTCCTTGATTTATCCCACTGCGACCTTTTCAGGTCTATTGTTGTTCTTCTATCATTAGATCATTTACGCTAGCTTCGCCTTTTTCACCAGTCTTGTGATCCCTCTGCTAGAGCACTGCACGGGCTAGGAAAAGCCTGGCCCGGCTAGCGGGCCGACAATGTTTTACTAAATACGTCAAATGAATATAACGTATGCAGTAAATGCTGTTTAGTTTTAACGCTATCGTTTGTATGAACGATTTTAATGTATGCAATGTTATGTTACGCTTTCTTTTGGTTTCATACAACATAGTAAGTAGGTATGCTATGCCGGTTCTGGACCACTTTTGATTGAGTTTTTAATTGACTTTTAATTCGCGGATGATTTCGCGGAATTTTAGGCAATTTCGTGGAATTGATGTTTGATTAGCGGCTCACGCTTTTAATTCGCGGATGATTTCCGCGGAATTTTAGGCAATTTCGTGGAATTGATGTTTGATTAGCGGCTCACGCTTTTAATTCGCGGATGATTTCGCGGAATTTTATTTAATTAACGCCCAATCTCGCGGAATTTTATTTAATTAACGCCTAATCTCGCGGAATTTTATTTAATTAGCGAGTAATCTCGCGGAATTTTTTTTTAATTAACGCCTAATCTCGCGGAATTTTATTTAATTAACGCCCAATCTCGCGCACTTTCAAGGCCATTCGCGTCCCATAACTTCATGCATCCGCGGTTTAAATTTCGGGGTTTATTTAAAGGTCACGCCCTTTAATCCGCGAGCAATTTCCTGGAATCTAAGTTTGATTAGCGGCCACTCCTTTAATCCGCGGGCAATTTCCGGAATCGAATTTTGATAGCGTCCTCGCGCCTTTACTCCGGGGGTAATTTCGAGGAATCGAAGTTTGGGTTTAAAGGGGCTCGCGTTTTTAATCCGCGGCTATTTCAAGGTCGCGATTTTATCCGCGAGAAATTTTCCCAACGCTTTATTAGGAAGCCAATTTTAAGTTTGCGCTTTTTAATCCGCGGTAAAGATGACAGTCGCGGAAAGATGGCGTCCGCGACTACGCTAATCAGTGGTTTCGTTTCGCGGCTATTTCAAGGTCGCGCTTTTTATTCCGCGTATGATTGCGCGGAATCGAAGTTTGATTAGCGGCTCACGCTTTTAATCCGCGTTCGCGGCTATTTCAAGGCCATTCGCGTCCCATAACTTCATGCATCCGCGGTTAATTTTTCCGGGAATCGAAGTTTGATTAGCGCTCACGCTTTTAATCCGCGGGCAATTTCCTGGAATCGAAGTTTGATTAGCGAATCGATTTTTTTAATCCGCGGGCAATTTCCTGGAATCGAATTTTTGATTAGCGGCTCACGGCTTTTAATCCGCGGCAATTTCCCTGGAATCGAAGTTTGATTAGCGAATCGAGTTTTTAATCCGCGGGCAATTTCGTGGAATTGAAATTTGATTAGCGACCACGCCTTTAATCCGCGAGCAATTTCCTGGAATCGAAGTTTGATTAGCGACTCACGCTTTGAATCCGCGGGTAATTTCGCGGAATCGAAGTTTGGTTAGCGGCTCGCGTTTTTAATCCGCGTTCGCGGCTATTTCAAGGTCGCGCTTTTTATCCGCGTTCGCGGCTATTTCAAGGTCGCGCTTTTTATTCCGCGGGTAATTTCGCGATAAAATCCGCGACCCATTAGCATTAATTACTACAATTAGCATTTAAATCGCGACCGATGACGCAGTAGTCTTAATGTTAGTATTCTTGGAGTAGAACGAAATACTGACATCGCGGATCGTTAATTAATTTCGGGGTTTTTATATTGTCTTAATGAAAATGAACCTTTCACAAATTTTTAAAACACGTCCCAACCTTAGTCTCTTCCATTTCGAATAGACGTAAATAGAACACAGGTAGAAAGTACCCTTTAGTGATTCTCGGAATTTTTAACACGTCCTATCATGATAATGAAATATTGTGAAATATTACCATTAAAACTTTATTAGACGTAAATAGAACACAGATAGAAAGAACCTTTTCGCGTTTCTGGGAAATTTTGCATAACCGTTAAACGAAATGTAACAAGTCAGGCAGGTAGCCACGCTTTTAATCCATGGCTAATTTCACGCTTTATTACGCAGCCAATTTCAATTTTGCGCTATTTAGTCCCGCGGTGAAGATGGTAGTCGCGGAAAGATGGCATCCGCGGCTAGGGTAATTAGCGTATCGTTCGCGGCAAATTTCAAGATCGTCCCTTTTAACCCGCGGCTAAGTTCACGGCGAATTCGAGATTTGATATCGCGGATTCCGCGAAATAAAATCCACGACCCTTAGCATTAATTACTACAATTGCATTTAAATCGCGACCGATGACGCGTAGTCTTATGTAAAATATTCTTGGAATGAAACGAAATACATGTTTTAGAACCTTTCTCCATCGCGGATCGTTAATTAATTTCGCAGTTTTTATATAGTGTTTAAATGAAAATAGAACCTTTCAGGAATTTTAAACACCGTCCCAACATGACTGGAACTTTCCCCCTCATTTCGAATAGACGTACATACAATTTATGTCACACAGATAGAAAGAACTTTCGCGATTCTGGGAATTTTGCATGACCGTTGCGCATGTAAAAAGTGAGGCAGGTACCTATATTGTGTCTTAAAAACAGGTCTCAACATGATGTACCCTCCTTCCAAATGACAATTAGTCGACAGGCAAAAAAATTATTACATTCTTGAAATTGCTCTTTCAATCTTAATTATTGCATTCTTGACGATAAAAAAGGGGTGTTTTCTTTCTATCCGTCACTGCGTTCGAGTTTCTAGCTTCGTACATCTCAGAGCTCTTCTACGAGTGCAACTTTAGTGCTTTATACAACGTTTCGTGTAAGTAAATATATTTTTTAATATTTGACTTTTTCCAAATTTAAATTTTTATAGTTGCATATATTTCTTTCATTAACTTTGAATTATTTTTGCAAGTTTTAAATGCTTATTCAATATCTTTCTGTTTAAATTTATGCTTCTTCATTATAACTTTCATCCAAATACTTTTTCTACGTCTTAAATAAATTTAAATGAAATAGTTTTTCAAAACCCATAGTGCTTCATACATCTCAGAGTCCTCCTCCTAAAATTTTTTTGCATACTATTACATGTAAGTACTTTTAATTTAAAATTTCTTTACTTTTGTCATTTAAATTATATTAAAGTTTTGTTTTAGAAATTCTTATGTATTTAATTAGCTTTCATTCAAATATTTATCATTATAACCATACAAACTTCTGCTTCAGACTTGATTTTTCAAATATTACAGCGAAATGGATTCTCAATTTACATCGGCCGCGGTTTTCTCAACTTACCGATGAGTTGTACGCGACCGACGATAGCGCGATATTGAAGAGCATAGAGATGGACATAAGGATGATGGAGACTGTGGGTGGACGATATGGAAGAGATGGGGGATTGCAATGCATATTGAAGAAATATTGAAGAGGATGAAATCCATATTCGTAAGAATGAAGGATCATCCCAGGGCGCAGGTGTTTACTGCCTAGAATATTAATATATTGGAGGGCATCCATTTCTATTCGTAAATTATCCAGAATGTATTATTAATGCGTGTATAAGATAATTTTCTGATTGTGCTTTTAATTGAAACAAGACATTTGCTTTTACTTATTTGTGTACAAAGTTATTGCTAATACGGCTTAAAAACACTGACCATAAAATAATTTCAATTTGTGAAATCGGAAGACTACAGCCCGAGCCCTCAGATCTTTATTAAATTGTATTCTCTTACAATAAAAAATTGCAAAAATAAATATAGAAGAGAGTATGGAAGAAGAAATTGGGCCGCCTTGCAGACTATCGACGAAATTGTGGAAGATGGACGCAATAGACGCAATCTTACATCACTGCTTTCTTTATATGTCCTACAAAATAAAATATATCGACTCTTCCTGAAGCAGAAGTGGCACCTCATACTTCAAGAAAAAAGAGCCGCACTTTCAAGACTGCTTCCGTGCTACCTCCATATAGCGGATGATAAATTGGATGGGCCACCACCAGCCATAAGAAACTGTCGGGATGCAACAAATATTTAAAATTTATATATCACACACATGTATTATCTAAAAATTTGAGGTGACGTTAAATAAAATGCACTACGTATAACTACAATTCTTTTTTTTTTTATCTAGTAATACATTAGGTAGATTTAAATAATGGGATAACATATAAACGTTTGATATAGAACAAATTTTAAGTTCATCGCGAGGGTACATGCAACATTCACCCAGAGTTTTTTTTATTGTAGGAATGACTTTCATGTATTCTAATTCACTATTGGTACATAACGAATTTTTTAAACACATCTGCTTTCTAATGTCCTTTAACATACATTTTTGTATAATTAGCGCAAATGTTAGATAGAATCTATAAACGTTCTTTAAATCTTACATAGCCATCCTTATACCTATTTAATATTTTAAAATTACGCTCCAACCGCTTGAAGAGAAGATGTAGTTGCGTTTCATCCGTATGCTCATTTCTTTAGGTGTGAAGTCAGGAGCATTAAATCCCTGCGTATTGATTACCGGGGATGCCTCGAATCGCTAACGGTAATATTTTTTCTCTTTTGTCAGGAAAATAAACTAAGCTTAAAACCCCTTTTCCCAAATTCTTAATTCTGTTTGCAAATCTTTTTCTATCGGCCGCCATAGCTACCCACTGCGACCTTCGATCTTCGTTGGGTATTGTATAATCGTGACTCTCTCATCAAACTTCACCGACATTTTCTTTAAATGATTTTCTTGAAAATTCCCGTACTTGATAATATTATCGTGAAGAATGAGGCGATAAGCTACTGTACCGCTTTTTAAATTCCTCCTAACACTACACTTCCAATTTTATGTCGACGGTTGAGGATTTGGGCGATTAATTTTGTTAATTTTTTTGAATTTAGATCATGAGGGGATTTACTAAAAAAATCAATATTACTTAAAAGTGCCCTATGGGCACACAATTAAACACCTCAAATATATTCGGAAATTTCACTATGAAGAAGAGAATGAAACCGAAGTAAAATGCATAGGTGCAATGTTGTACTTTACAGCGGTACCTCGGTTTACAATTTGTGAACTGAAAGAACGTTTTCGATGCGGGAAAGCTACTAGCTTCAAAGAAGCCTTTTTTACTGCAGAAAATATAAAACCCTTTCTTGTGGTAATGGCTAAACCCTTTTTTTATTTCCCACTTGACACGTACCGTACGAGCGAGCGTACTATGATAAACCCAATTTTACCTGTTTAAAATTTAGAGATACAATTTTGAGAGAGTGCAATGTATGTCCGTTCACCGAGGCGATGGAATCTCTTACGCCTGCGCAAGAGTTGGAAGTACGCTCCATTTCATCAAAACTGCCACATATGCAGGCGACCCTTTGACGTTCGTGACGTCAGAGTTCGCGACCATGATCACCTTACTGGCTAGTATCGCGATACGACACATGAGGATTGTAATATTAATTACCAGGATAGTCACGTGACTCCAGTCGTTTTCATAATTTAATTGGGTATGACTCTCATTTTATCATCAAAACCTCCCTAAAGATTTCGAACGCCGCGTCGATTTGCTTCATATAAATAAAGAGGCACACATCTCCTTTACTAGAAATATAGACGATAACCAAATAAAATTCAGATTTATTGATTCCTTTAGATTTTTGGCATTCTCTCTAGAAAACTAAACCATACCTGACCATATTTTCAAATTGAATAAAATACGTTACGTAAAATTATAATGGTTTTTTTTTTTATTTTTGTCTTTCACGGGATTACCAACCTCTACATATTTGACTAATTTTAATTACTAGCATTGTCAACACAAGAAAATTACGTTTCTTACTTTATTAATATTATTATCCGATCAAATGTTGCAATACCTAATTCATTCGCATAATTATGACATACATTTTTTCCACATTTCTTGCCCTTAAAAATGGGTGATTTGCATGATAACGTAAAGATTTTGCTATGTAGCCACTTTAACTCTTTAAATGCTTTTTGTATGTTAGAGGCTATAAATCCTTTTATCAGTTCATTTTATACAAGAGCAACTGCCTTGCCAACACACCAACGACTCAATATCAGTTGGAATCGTTTAGTCAGCCAGCAGCTTTATGACGACGGCTGGCCGTTCAAAGATGTGAGAAGCCGTTGCATAACAACGGATACAGATATATATATACAGGCAGGTATAACAGGTGGAAGAATCGACTTTAACTGCTTCACCAGGCTAGGTGAATAAAATCTTACATATTTTTAAATAATGGTTTTATTTACAACCTAGATTTTGCATAAAAATAAGTGTCACTGTTTCGAACGCCATGTATACCATTGCTGCTTTCGGAAAGTGTGCACAACGCGTTGCAAATTGCAACAATGTATGTATCAGCCCGGGACCCCTACCAACCCTACCATCGTTTATCGCTGTATCGTATGTATACTAGCCGTACCTGCACTGTTGCCGGAATACACTTATTTATAGCTCCTATCTACATTTCAAAATGCAACATTCTGTGTGGTTAACATTTATGTTGGGCCCATAACAGCATTATCAGCAGATCGAGGCTGAAAAATTCTATTACTAGAAAAAAAGCGGGTCTCCTAAATAACGCTAAACAAAAAAGTTCCTATAGATAAGTATGCTTGTAGTAAATACCTTTATCATTCATTTCATATAAAGAAAATTTGCTGTGTTAACCAATAAATAGTCCCAACATTATTTTGGAATCGCTTCATGACAACAGGTAACCGTTCAGAAACCTATTCAAAACGGCAGTTACAAACAAATACCTGTTCAAAAGCTGTTTGAGCTGTTTAGAAGCTGTTTTAAAAGCTGTTTTGAGCTGTTTAGAAGCTGTTTTAAAAGCTGTTTGAGCTGTTTAGAAGCTGTTTTAAAGCTGTTTGAGCTGTTCAGAAGCTGTTCAAGAGCTTTTTTCAGAACCCTGTTTGAGCTGTTTTTAAAGCTTTTTTTAAAAGCTTTTTAAGCTGTATAAAAGTGGGGGAGAGAAAACTTTAACAGCTTTGCCAGATATTTTTGACCTGCTTCATCAACCAAGTTTATTAAAACTATAATGCTTATGAGGGAAACCGATGGAGAATATTTTGTTTAATACTTATGAGGAGGACAGAGGGGAGATAGTTGTTTAATACTTATGAGGAGGACAGATGAAGAATAGTTGTTTAATACTTATTGCATGCTACTTGTCTATGGCAATATTTAATGTTACATCTAATTTTAATTCAGAGAATATGTCACGGGACCTATGACATCATAAAAGGCGATATTTGAAATTAAATTTGTTTTATAGCAAATACGTTTATATTACAATATGAATGACTCAGCGAAAATCATCTAATCCACTGCTGCCTTTTTTCAGGCGTGCAGAAAGGACACTCGAGAATGTTAATAACGCATAGCGCTAGTCAAACGGGTCCGCAGAGGGTATGGCGCGAGTTCAAACCCTCGAAAGAGTTTTCGGACTTGCACATTTCCTTTCAGCTCCCTTCGACGATAAGCGGTTTCGCTTACCCCACTTCCCCGGGACATCTTCCCCTAGCGCCATTATAAGTTACCTCTATCATTCCAGCTGTTACAGAACTATCGAAGATATTCATTTCGTGTAAGAATAAGTGCCTTGTTAACCAAATAAACGATCAGTTGAAATCGTTTATAACTGAATAGCTGTTCAAAAGCTGTTTAGAAGCTGTTTAAGCTGTTCAAGAGCTGTTCAAGGGCTGTTCAGAAGCTGTTTAGGTTGTTCAAGAGCTGTTCAGAAGCTGTTGAAGCTGTTTAAGCTTTTAAACGATACGTTACAGGTGTGATACGTTCCGGGTGTGAAACGTTTCGAGTATGATACGTTCCGGGTTAATACATCGTATGGAAGCTGTTTTTTTGTGGAGGTGACTCATGTTTCAAATGTGTTTGGGGGTCGGATAGGTAGTATATGGTAGGGGGTCAATTAAGCGTGGGATCTTCATTATTTATTACGAAAACCCCCGCTTAATTGACCCCCTACCCTACTACTACCTATCCGACCCCCAAACACATTTGAAACATGAGTCACCTCCACAAACACAGCTTCCATACGATGTATTACACCCGGAACGTATCATACTCGGAACGTATCACACCCGGAACGTATCACACCTGTAACGTATCGTTTTAAAAGCTTAAACAGCTTCACAGCTTCTGAACAGCTCTTGAAAACCTAAACAGCTTCTGACAGCCCTTACAGCTCTTGAACAGCTTAACAGCTTCTAAACAGCTTTTGAACAGCTATTCAGTTTTTAAACGATTTCAACTGATCGTTTATTTGGTTAACAAGGCCTTATTTTTTACACGAAATGAATATCTTCGATAGTTCTGTAACAGCTGGAATGATAGAGGTAACTTATAAAGGCGCTAGGGTAAGATGTCGGTGAAGTGGGGTAAGCGAAACCGCTTATCGTCGAAGGGAGCTGAAGGAAATGTGCAGTCCGAAAACTCTTTCGAGATTTGAACTCGCGCCATACCCTCTGCGGACCCGTTTGACTAGCGCTATGCGTTATTAACATTCTCGAGTGTCCTTTCTGCACGCCTGAAAAGGCAGCAGTGGATCTTAGATGATATCGCTGAGTCATTCATATTGTAATATAAACGTATTTGCTATAAAACAAATTTAATTTCAAATATCGCCTTCTTTTGATGTCATAGGTCCCCTGACATATTCTCTGAATTAAAATTAGATGTAACATTAAAAATCTGCCATAGACAAGTAGCATGCATATAAGTATTTAACACTATTCTTCATCTGTCCTCCTCATAAGTATTAAACAACTATTCTCCATCTGTCCCTCCTCATAAGTATTAAACAACTATTCTCCATCTGTTTCCCTCATAAGCATTATAGTTTTAATAAACTTGGTTGATGAAGCAGGTCAAACTATCTGGCAAAGCTGTTAAAGTTGTCTCTCCCCCACCTTTTATACCAGCTTAAACAGCTTTTAAAACAGCTTCTAAACAGCTCAAACAGCTTCTGAACAGCTCTTGAACAGCTTCTGAACAGCTCAAACAGCTTTTAAAACAGCTTCTAAACAGCTCAAACAGCTTTTAAAACAGCTTCTAAACAGCTCAAAACAGCTTTTAAAACAGCTTCTAAACAGCTCAAACAGCTTTTGAACAGGTATTTGTTTGTAACTGCCGTTTTGAATAGGTTTCTGAACGGTTACCTGTTGTCATGAAGCGATTCCAACTAATGTTGGACTATTTATTGGTTAACACAGCATTTACTCTTATATGAAATGAATTGATAAAAGGGATTTACTACAAGCATACTTATCTATAGGAACTTTTTGGTTTTGCGTTATTTAGGAGACCTGCTTTTTATTCTAGTAATAGAATTTTGCAGCCTCGATCTGCTGATAAAGCTGTTATGGCCGAACATAAATGTTAACCACACAGAAGTTGCATTTCGAAAATGTAGATAGGAGCTATACAATAAGTGTAATTCCGGCAACAGTGCAGGTACGCTAGTATACATACGATACAGCGATAAACGATGGTAGGGTTGTAGGGTCCCGACTGATACATACATTGTTTTCAATTCGCAACGCGTGTGCCACTTTCCGAATGCAGCAATGTGTATACATGGCGTTTTGAAACAGTGACACTTATTTTTATGCAAAATCTAGGTTGTAAATAAACCATTATTTAAAAATATGTAAGATTTTATTCACCTAGCCTGGTGAAGCAGTTAAAATCGATTCTTCCACCTTTTTATACCCGCCTGTATATATATATCTGTATCCGTTTGTTATGCACGGCTTCTCACATCTTTGAAAGGCCAGCCGTCGTCATAAAGCTGCTGGGTGACTAAACGATTCCAACTGATATTGAGTCGTTGGTGTGTTTGGCAAAGGGAGTTTTCTCTTGTTAAAATGAACTGATAAAGGATTTATAGCCTCTAACATACAAAAGCATTTAAGAGTTAAAGGGCTACATAGCAAAATCTTTACGTTATCATGCAAATCACCCTTTGTAAAGGGGAAGAAAAGTGGAAATATGTATGTCATAATTATGCGAATGAATTAGGTATTGCAACATTTTATCGGATAATAATATCTAATAAAGTAAGAAACGTAATTTTCTTGTGTTGACAATGCTAGTAATTATAATTATCAAATATGTAGAGGGTTGGGAAACCTGTGAAAGACAAAATAAAATAAAAACCATTATAATTATACGTAACGTATTTTATTCAATTTGAAAATATGGTCAGGTATGGTTTAGTTTTTCTAGAGAGAATGCCAAAATCTAAAGGAATCAATAATCTGAATTTTTAAATTTTGGGTTTTCGTCTTATTTTCTAGTAAAGGAGATGGGGTCGCTCTTTATTTTATATGAGCAAATCGACGCGGCGTTCGAAAACTTTAGGAGGTTTTTGATGATAAAATGAGAGTCATACCCACTTAAATTATGAAAACGACTGGAGTCCGTGACTATCCTGGTAATTAATATTACAATCCTCATGTGTCGTATCGCGATACTAGCCAGTAAAGGGGATCATGGTCGCGAACTCTGACGTCACGAACGTCAAAGGGTCCCCCTGCATATGTGGCAGTGTGAAATGGAGCGTACTTCCAACTCTTGCGCAGGCGTAGAGATTCCATCGCCTCGGTGAACGGACATACATTGCACTCTCTCAAAATTGTATCTCTAAATTTTAAACAGGTAAAATTGGGTGATCATAGTACGCTCGCTCGTACGGTACGTGTCAAGTGGGAAAAAAAAAGGGTTTAGCCATTACCACAAGAGGCTTTTTATATTTTCTGCAGTAAACGGCTTCTTTTGAAGCTAGTATGCTTTCCAGCTCGAAAACGTTCTTTCAGCTTCACAAATTGTAAAACCGAGGTACCGCTGTAAATGTACAACATTGCACCTATGCATTTTACTTCGGTTTCATTTTTCTTTCTTCATAGTGAAATTTCGAATATATTTGGTGTTTAATTGTGTGCCGATAGACACTTTTAAGTAAAATTGATTTTTCTTAGTAAATCCTCTCATGATCTAATTCAAATAATTAACAAAATTAATCGCTCAAATCCTCAACCGTCGACATAAAATTGGAAGTGTAGTGTTAGGAGGAATTTAAAGCGGTACAGTAGCTTATCGCCTCATTCTTCACGATAATATTATCAAGTACGGGAATTGTCAAGAAATCATTTAAAGAAAATGTCGGTGAAGTTTGATGAGAGAGTCACGATTTATACAATACCGAACGAAGATCGAAGGTCGCAGTGGGTAGCTATGGCGGCCGATAGAAAAAAATTTGCAAACAGAATTAAGAATTTGGGAAAAGGGTTTTAAGCTTAGTTTTATTGCCTGACCACAGAGAAAAAATATATACCGTTAGCGATTCGAGGCATCCCCGGTAATCAATACGCAGGATTTAATGCTCCTGACTTTACCCTAAAGAAATGAGCATCACGGATGAAACGCAACTACATCTTCTCTTCAAGCGGTTGGAGCGTAATTTTTAAAATATTAAATAGGTATAAGGATGGCTATGTAGATTTAAAGAACGTTGATAGACTTCTATCTAACATTTGCGCTAATTATACAAAAATGTATGTTAAAGGACATTAGAAAGCAGATGTGTTTAAAAATTCGTTAGTGTACCAATAGTGAATTTAGAAATACATGAAAGTCATTCCTACAATAAGAAAACTCTGGGTGAATGTTTTCATGTACCATCGCGATGAACTTAAAATTTGTTCTATATCAAACGTTTTATATGTTATCCGATTATTTAAATCTACCTAATTGTATTCTAGATAAAATAAAAAGAAATTTTAGTTATACGTAGTGCTTTTATTTAAAGTCAAACCCCATTCTTAGATAATACATGTGTGTGATATATAAATTTTACATATATTTGTTCATCCTGCACAGTTTCTTATGGCTGGTGGGGGCCCCTCCAAATTTTCATCTGCTATATGGAGGTAGCACGGTAAGCAGTCTTGAGTGCGGCTCTTTTTTCTTGAAGTATGAGGTGCCACTTCTGCTTCAGGAAGAGTCGATATATTTTTTTTTTTGTAGGACATATAAAGAAAGCAGTGATGTAAGATTGTCGTCTATTGCGTCCAATCTTCCACAATTTTCGTCGGTAGTCTGCAAGGCGGCTCCAATTTCTTCTTCCATACTCTCTCTTCTATATTTATTTTTTGCAATTTCATTGTAAGAGAATACAATTTAATAAAGATCTGATTACTCGGGCTGTATCCCTTCCAATTTCACAAATTTGAAATTATTTGATGGTCAGTTAGTTTTAATGCCGTATTGCAAAAACTTAGTACACAAATAAGTAAAGCAAATGTCTTGTTTCAAATTTAAAAGCACAATCAGAAAATTATCTTATACACGCATTAATAATACATTCTGGATAATTTCGAAATAGAAAAGGATGCCCTCCAATATATTTAATATTCTAGGCAGTAACACCTGCGCCGTGGGGTGATCCTTCATTCTTACGAATATGGATTTCATCCTCTTCAATATTTCTTCAATATGCATTGCAATCGCCATCTCTTCCATATCGTCCACCACAGTCTCCATCATCCTTATGTCCATCTCTATGCTCTTCAATATCGCGCTATCGTCGGTCGCGTACAACTCATCGGTAAGTTGAGAAGCCGCGGCCGATGTAAATTGAGAATCCATTTCGCTGTAATATAGAAAAATCAAGTCTGAAGCAGAAGTTCGTATGGTTATAATGATAAATATTTTGAATGAAAGCTAATATAAATCACATAAGAATATTCTAAAAAAAACTTTATATAATTTAAATGACAATGTAAAATATAAATTAAAGTACTTACATGTAATAGTATGCAAAATTGTAGGAGGAGGACTCTGAGATGTATGAAGCACTATGGTTTGAAAAACTATTTCATTAAATTTATTTAAGAAAGTAGAAAAGTATTTGGATGAAAGTTATAATGAAGAAGCATAAATTTAAACAGAAAGATATTGAATAAGCATTTAAAAAACTTGCAAAAAAAATTCAAAGTTAATGAAAGAAAAATATGCAACTATAAAAATTTAAATTTGGAAAAAGTCAAATATTAAAAAATATATTTACTTACACCCAAACGTTGTATAAAGCACTAAAATTGCACTCGTAGAAGAGCTCTGAGATGTACGAAGCTAGAACTCGAACGCAGTGACGGATAGAAAGAAAACCCCCTTTTATATCGTCAAGAATGCAATAATTAAGATTAAGAGCAATTTCAAGAATGTAATAATTTTTATGCCTGTCGACTAATTGTCATTCTGGAAGGAGGGTACATCATGTTGAGACCTGTTTGTAAGACACAATATGTACCTGCCTCACTTGTTTACATGCGTCAACGGTCATGCAAAATTCCGAGAATCGCGAAAAGTTTTTTTCTATCTGTGTGACATAAATTGTATGTACGTCTATTCGAATGAAGAAAGTTCCAGTCATTGTTGGGACGTGTTTAAAATTCCTGAAAGGTTCTATTTTCATTAAGCACTATATAAAAACGCGAAATTAATTAACGATCCGCGATGGAGAAAGGTTCTAAGTCATGTATTTCGTACTATTCCAAGAATATTATACATTAAGACTACTGCGTCATCGGTCGCGATTTAAATGCTAATTGTAGTAATTAATGCTAATGGGTCGTGGATTTTATTTCGCGGAATCCGCGATATCAAATCTCGAATTCGCCGTGAACTTAGCCCCGGATTAAAAGGCACGATCTTGAAATAGCCGCGAACGTACCGCTAATTACCATAGCCCCGGGTGCCATCTTTCCGCGACTACCATCTTCACCGCGGACTAAATAGCGCAAACTTGAAATTGGCTGCGTAATAAAGCGTGAAATTAGCCATGGATTAAAAGCGTGGCCTACCTGCCTGACTTGTTTACATGCGTCAACGGTTATGCAAAATTCCGAGAATCGCGAAAAGGTTCTTTCTATCTGTGTTCTATTTACGTCTAATAAAGTTTTAATGGTAATATTTCACAATATTGCATTATCATGATAGGACGTGTTAAAAATTCCGAGAATCACTAAAGGGTACTTTCTACCTGTGTTCTATTTACGTCTATTCGAAATGGAAGAGACTCAGGTTGGGACGTGTTTAAAATTCGTGAAAGGTTCTATTTTCATTAAGCACAATATAAAAACCGCGAAATTAATTAACGATCCGCGATGTCATGTATTTCGTTCTACTCCAAGAATACTATACATTAAGACTACTGCGTCATCGGTCGCGATTTAAATGCTAATTGTAGTAATTAATGCTAATGGGTCGCGGATTTTATCGCGAAATTACCCGCGGAATAAAAATCGCGACCTTGAAATAGCCGCGAACGCGGATAAAAAGCGCGACCTTGAAATAGCCGCGAACGCGGATAAAAAGCGCGACCTTGAAATAGCCGCGAACGCGGATTAAAAACGCGAGCCGCTAACCAAACTTCGATTCCGCGAAATTACCCGCGGATTCAAAGCGTGAGTCGCTAATCAAACTTCGATTCCAGGAAAATTTCTCCGGATTAAAGGCGTGGTCGCTAATCAAATTTCAATTCCACGAATTGCCCGCGGATTTTAAAAAATCGATTCGCTAATCAAACTTCGATTCCAGAAATTGGCCCGCGGATTAAAAGCGTGAGCCGCTAATCAACTTCGATTCCAGGAAATTGCCCGCGGATTAAAACTCGATTCGCTAATCAAACTTTGATTCCAGGAAATTGCCCGCGGGTTAAAAGCGTGAGCCGCTAATCAAACTTCGATTCCAGGAAACTAACCGCGGATGCATGAAGTTATGGGACGCGAATGGCCTTGAAATAGCCGCGAACGCGGATTAAAAGCGTGAGCCGCTAATCAAACTTCGATTCCGCGCAATCATACGCGGAATAAAAAGCGCGACCTTGAAATAGCCGCGAAACGAAACCACTGATTAGCGTAGTCGCGGACGCCATCTTTCCCCGACTGTCATCTTTACCGCGGATTAAAAGCGCAAACTTAAAATTGGCTTCCTAATAAAGCGTGAAATTACTCCGGAATAAAATCGCGACCTTGAAATAGCCGCCGGATTAAAAAAGCGAGCCGCTAACCCAAAATTCGATTCCCCGAAATTACCCGCGGAGTAAAGGCGCGAGACGCTATCAAACTTCGATTCCTGGAAATTGCCCGCGGATTAAAGGAGTGGCCGCTAATCAAACTTAGATTCCAGGAAATTGCTCGCGGATTAAAGGCGTGACCTTGAAATAACCGCGAAATTAACCGCGGATGCATGAAGTTTATGGACGCGAAAAGGCCTTGAAATTCCGCGAGATTAGGCGTTAATTAAAAAAAATTCCGCGAGATTGGGCGTTAATTAAATAAAATTCCGCGAGATTACTCGCTAATTAAATAAAATTCCGCGAGATTAGGCGTTAATTAAATAAAATTCCGCGAGATTGGGCGTTAATTAAATAAAATTCCGCGAAATCATCCGCGAATTAAAAGCGTGAGCCGCTAATCAAACATCAATTCCACGAAATTGCCTAAAATTCCGCGAAATCATCCGCGAATTAAAAGCGTGAGCCGCTAATCAAACATCAATTCCACGAAATTGCCTAAAATTCCGCGAAATCATCCGCGAATTAAAAGTCAATTAAAAACTCAATCAAAAGTGGTCCAGAACCGGCATAGCATACCTACTATAGTATACAAAAACAAACAAAATTAATGTTTCATTCTACTCATTATAGGGTAGTAATTAAAAAATGTTTCGAAATAGACGGTGCAGTCATAATTACTTAAACAGGCTAGAATAATGTAGGGGGGCCAAACGGGCCTAAATTTACTAACGGGCGGGCCGGGCGGACCTTGTGCGGAGGTAATGAACGCAACGGGTGGGCCGAGCGGGTACACTCCACACTGTAACGGGCCACGGGCGGGCCGGGTTGTGAAAAATAGGCCCGTGCAGTGCTCTATCCTCGTAGGTTCCGGCTTTTGGATGCTGCGATCCCACTTCTAAGAGCCGTATTCTTGCTAGTGCTGTACAATCACGCACAGCACATGGGCGGCAGTCTCCTCTTGCGCCTGGCAGAATCTACATGCTGTTTCCTCTGTAAGGCCTAAACTGCTTACATGTTTCTTGAGCATATAGTGTGCTATTAGTAGGCCTACTATTGTTCTAACAGACTTTCTGTCTCTGCTTAATAGGTCTGCTGTAAACTTAGGCCTGTGTCCAATCAGAAATTGCTTAGGATGTCTCTGACCTCGGATACTCTTCCACCAGTCGTAATTTCTCATTTTTCCATTGTTTAGTAGATGCTTTAACTACCATATATGCTATGTTCACCGAATGTTTTGGGTTTCTGTCAGTATTTGAGAGCGTGCCTGAGATCGACATCGTGAGGGCATTCATGCATTCCCACACTAGTTTCGACTTTATCTTTGTGGAGTAAAGTGTTTTTATCACTGCTTGACTGTTTGAATAGATAGCAATAGATCGATAGTTACTTCATTGCTTGTCTAGTTCTTTAATACACCCCAGCACTGCTGCTGTTTCGGCTTGAAATATTGCGGTGCTTTGAATTAGGCTTAGCGACTGAGTTATTTCTGGTCCAATCCCGCAAATTTCGGCTACGACTCTAGTTTCCGTCTTTTTTTTCATTCTTTTCTATCTGGTATTACCGTTTTATAATCCTTATCGAAGCTGTATTTGGGACTAATGACGTTACTGGGCCCGCTTGTTACCGGCACCGCCATAAGTTCCTTTAACAGTTTCTGATGATCTGCACCATGCGACCAAATTATAGGAGGTTGACCATTCATTAGCCTGTGGCTTGTTGGAATGGCGTCTCCTTGAATATGTACATGTAGTGGTTCTAGGTTAAATATGAACTCCAGAGCAGCTGTTGGCGTGGTTCTCATGGTCCCTGTGGCACACAGACATGCCAGTCTTTGTACACCACTTAGCCGCTTTATTGCCTCTACCTGCAATGTCTTTGTCCACCATATCACCGAGCCATATGTTATCATTGGTCTGATGACTCTCATGTATAACCACAGCATCATTTTTGGGCTTAATCCCCGAGTTTTGTCACCCAATGGTAGATATGTTGATGGTTTTATTGATGTGAGTAGTTATTATTATTATTATTATTATTGACTTTAAGCCTCAAATGATGCCTTTCATTAGGAATGCGATGATTTGTGTCTTTTGGCCATTTACTGTAAATTTTTCCTGTTTACACCAGACATCTACTGTATTTAAGGCATTTTACATTCTCTGCCACGTGCTACTACTGCTAGATTGTCAGCATATCCTACGCAATAGAGGCCTTCTTTGGACAGCTCTGTCATTAGGTCGTCGACGCTCATAAAAGGGGCGACAGTACACTTCCTTGAGTGCATCCCCGCTGCCCTTACTTTGATATTAGTCTCCCCCAGAGACGCTACTATTATGCGTTCCTCAAAGGCGGCCTTTATCCATTGACAGAGTCGTGAAGGGACTCCTTTTTCCTTAATTGCCTCTACTAAGGAATTCGTAGTGGCATTGTTAAACGCTCCTCCAATATCCAGAAAGGTAGTCATTGCCATCTCCTTATCCCATATTGACTTAAGCATTAGCCTACTTAGGTCATCCAGCGCTGAGTCTGTTGACCTTCCTAGTTGCCTTATCGGCGTTACATTTCTAACATACCTCTCCATCAGCCGCTCCAGTGTCTTTAATAGAAAGGAGAACAGACTGATGCGTCTGTAAGGTTTTGGGGTTAGGTCAGAGACCCTTCCTACATACAGTAAAAATATGACCTTAGTCGTACGCCACTGAGTTGAAATGGCTGCAACCTGCCTGCTGCTCATCTTGTTCTATTTAGTCTAGTCACTTTTGTGGCCACTTCCAGTCCTTCTTGGTCTTGATCTGGCCTGTTCGGCCTTTGCTCGAGGGACTTTGGCTCCTGTGACTCCATTAGAACTGTTGAGGCTGGAAAGTGGGCCTTTATGAGTTCCTGCAAACTTTCCACCTTAGTTTCGGTATAAGTGTGATCTTCCTATGTGATAAAACCTACCCCATTCTCAGAACAACCATCCTTTGCTAGGATTTTGTGGATTCTGGAGCATGCGGAGGTATTAGCGACCTCCTTGCAAAATCTCCTCCACGATATCCTCTTAGCTTTACGGATTTCTTTGTTGTACTGTGTAAGTTTTAGCCTATAGGAAATCCAGTCATGGTTGCTTTTTGCCTTGTTAAACAGCCTTCTTACTTCAGCCCCACGCTGTTTTGTTACTCTCTTGCCGGATTATTTTATCTGGACAGTTTTCAAGGTAGGCTGCCTTTATGGCTTCACTCACCTGTTCCACTGCCAGGTTTAATCCTTCTAGATTACCCACCGCAGCCGTACCTCGCTCGAGAGATTCTTCGAGGGACTATTTATATCCAACCGGTTTATCTCTCTGGGATTTCTATACGTGCTTTCTGAAAGGGATATTTTTAGGTCAAAACGAATTTGCCTATGGCTCGAACACGAAGGTGCGTCTGACACGTGCCAGTTAAGCAATAAATCACAAAGGCTACCCGTGCAAAGTGTGAGGTCTAGGACTCGCCTCTCTTGTTAACGTCTGTGCTACCCCACGCGACGTGAGGGCCTTCCTCTACGCAATATGCAACAACTTCGCTTATGGGTGGAGGGTACGTCGCATCTCCCGGTAAGTAGGCAAAGCACGAAACGCGGCTTTTCGTACCTGCTACCGTGTCTGCTGTTAGGATTCCTGTGACACAATCATCAGTGCAAAGTGCTGTATTTGAAATTGTCGTATATATACAAAGTTAGTGATATCATGATGGATGAGAGTATCTAATTAAAGATACTCTGATCACTGAAAATGTCGAACATAGTTGCTATATCGACTTCTACAGACGTGAACAACGAGTAATGCTCCACATTCTGCGAGGGTAGCAGGGATCGACTACACACTAAAGGAATTAATTAATAATAAAACAAGTTACTAACTTCCGCCATGTACCGACGCGCGTGTTGCTGTATTACGGCTTATCAGCATACTTCTCTGGAAAGTGGGAGCTGTATTTGAAATTGTCGTATATGTACGAAGTTAGTGATATCATGTATGGATGAGAGTATCTAATTAAAGATACTCTCACAGCTACCGCCTTCCACATAGGTACGCTGATGAGCCGTAATATGGTGAAACGTGCGTCTGTACATGGAGGATGTTGGTAACTTGTTTCTGGGCGGGACACATAATGAAGAGAAAGTCGACAGATATGGTGAGAAGAATAACTCAGTGATCCAGAGAAAATGTAGAGAAACTGAAGATGTCACTCATCTTTTTAATGCAGAGCGTTCTAAGAAAATCAATGAAGATGTGAAACTTGATATTTTGTTAAGATTGAGAAAGAATCCTCATGGTGTACCTCGATCAATTGCAGCAGACAACGATGTTCCTCTACGTGTACTAAACACAGTGTATATAGCAAACACAATATTCACGGTACTCTCCGCACCACACAGAATTATTAATTAACTGGGGAAGACTTTTTCGAAGACACGTAAGTCTTCATCTTCAAGCCGAATAGCGATATCGGTGTTTGGCTCTTCCAGAGTTAATTAATAATTTTGTGTGGTGCGGAGTGTGCCGTGAATATTGTGTTTGCCATACTACCCCACAGTCCTTACTATAATTACAGTGTATATAATTTCACTGGAGGTTATCCTATTTTAAAATATGAAATACCCATTAAAATTTTCCATTCTTGTCAGCTTTTTGAAATACATTTAATATTATGTCATATGAGCGTACCCTGTATAAAAATAGTTGTCATAATGATATATCGAAACCTAGATAGTACCGAATATCAAAAATGCATAGAAACCTATGAGGTCAATGTTTAAAAAAGAAACTTAAATAACTCCAAACCAGCCCTTCTCATGAATATGTTCTATTTCGACTTTTGTTAGCATTTTGAAATTGATTTAACATTCTTATGAACGTACTGTGTATACTAAAAAAAATTGTTTCCATAATGATGTATCTGAATCTATGCAGCATCAAATATCAAAATTACGCACAAAATATTTTAAAGAGCTCAAAACCAATGGTATATACACGTAAAGAATTACTCCAGCAAAGACCATTCGACCAGCTCATTTTTTACTTACATTTACCCGTTCATATAAAGAATAGGGTTTAATTATAAACGCTCCGTGGTGTTTTAATTTTTAAAATACTGTAATTTCTAACAACGCATTCATTCGGTTTGTGTCCAATCAGTGCTAACGTAAGCTTGAACCTTCTCGTCTTAGAGTGGAAATGCTGATCTGCAGTTTTCACGCATTTTGATGTTAGTCCTACCTATTACTTTTATCGATGCTGTGATTATACATAGTATTTATATGTATAATCACAGCATCGATAAACTGACACACAGCGAGTATGAAAACCGTATTTCGAAAATAAAACAGCCTTCGGCATTATAAGAAATTGACCTACTTCCGGTGTTACAGGAAGTGTAAAGATGTTTTCATAATTTGAGACGAAATTGCTCGAGATAATTTCCCCAAATTCTACACGTTAATATAATATTATGCTGTACAGTTAAGAAATTTATTTTTTCCGATTTCCGGATTTACCGGAGGTTGATGCCACTTGCGGTTTTTCAAATTTGTCAACACTTTTGGTGATGCGTAATGTAGTAACAGCTTGTAGGTAGCTCTTATGACATCGATATATTAAGACAGTATTATACATTCTAATTGACTTTAAAATAACTTTAAAATACAATCGCAGCAGTAATTTGTGCATGCTGAAAAACTATTTAGACAGATATACCAAATGTGAAGTTTGGTTATAAAGAAAGAGGAGAAACCGTTGTTTTTTCAATTGCGTATTTAGTTTTTAGAAGATTATAAATTTATGTATTTCAATATATTGATAGTGAAACATTTGAAATGAAATAATAGATAAAGTTGACACTATATTTTATAAGGAAACGATTTTATAACAAAATACAATTAAAAAAATACAGCAATATGTATAAAATTTATGTAGGTAGTTATATGATTTACTATGACATAATTCAGTACATTAAGATAATTAAATTAGTAGAAAAGATCTATCTATCTTTCGAAATAACTGAAGATTTCTATTCTATTCTTCGTAAGCAGGGATATTCCACTCTCTTACTAATCGATACCAACGCTTAGGATAATCAAACGTTATTTATTAGTTTTCTCTCCGCTAACGTATTCTACATGTGATGTCTGGCGCGGATGCTCAGCGTTTCCTTTTTAATTTTCAATTTGAGATCATGTAGCAGAATCTTTTTCAAGGGAGCTGTTTCTAGATAGTATCGGAACCCTAGAATCGATTTCTACAATTCCAATCGTTCTATTGCCTTTAATTTTCAAGACATGCAATATAATATATATAGAGAAATGTAAAGCGAATTATTCCGAAACTGTAAGAGCCTAACTCAGGAATTTTTAAGATATCAGCGATTTTTTTGAGAAAACATTTTTTCCATAAAATTTTACTAAAATCGAAAGTGAATTTTCAATTTCAGATCATATAACAGAATCTTTTTCAAGGGAGCTGTTTCTAAATAGAATCGGACTCGTAGGATCGATTTCCGCAATTACAATTGTTCTATTGCCTTTAATTTCCAAGACATGCAATAGAAAATATATCAAGAAATGTAAATCGAAATATGCCGAAAGTGTAAGAGCCTAATTCAGGAATTTTTAAGATATCAGCGATTTTTTTTACAGAACATTTTTTCCATAAAATGTTACTAAAAAATCAACAGTGAATTTTCAATTTCAGATCCTGTAACAGAATCTTTTTCAAGGGAGCTGTTTTTAAATAGAATCGGAATCGTAGAATCGATTTCCACAGTTCCAATCGTTCTGTTGCCTTTAATTTCCAAGACGTACAATAGAAAATATATAAAGAAATGTAAATCGAAATACACCAAAACTGTAAAAGCCTAATTCAGGAATTTTTAAGATATCAACCGAGTCGTAGAACCGATTTCCAGAATTCTAATCGTTCTGTTGCCTTTGATTTCCAAGACATACAATAGAAAATATATAAGGATATGTAAATCGAAATATCCCGAAGTGTAAGAGCCTAATTCAGGAATTTTTAAGATATCAGCGATTTTTTTGGCAGAACATGTTTTCCATAAAATTTTACTAAAAAATCGAGAGTGAATTTTCAATTTCAGATCATATAACAGAATCTTTTTCAATGGAGCTGTTTCTAAATAGAATCGAACTCGTAGGATCGATTTCCGCAATTACAATTGTTCTATTGCCTTTAATTTCCAAGACATGCAATAGAAAATATATCAAGAAATGTAAATCGAAATGTGCCGAAAGTGTAAGAGCCTAATTCAGGAATTTTTAAGATATCAGCGATTTTTTTACCGAACATTTTTTCCATAAAATGTTACTAAAAAATCAACAGTGAATTTTCAATTTCAGATCCTGTAACAGAATCGTTTTCAAGAGAGCTGTTTTTAAATAGAATCGGAATCGTAGAATCGATTTCCACAATTCCAATCGTTCTGTTGCCTTTAATTTCCAAGACGTACAATAGAAAATATATAAAGAAATGTAAATCGAAATACACCAAAACTGTAAAAGCCTAATTCAGGAATTTTTAAGATATCAACGATTTTTTTGGCAGAACATGTTTTCCATAAAATTTTACTAAAAAATCGAAAGTGAATTTTCAATTTCAGATCATATAACAGAATCTTTTTCAAGGGAGATGTTTCTAGTTAGAATCGGACTCAGAATCGATTTCCAGAATTCAAAATGTTCTATTGCTTTCAATTTCTAAGACATGCAACAGAAAATAAAGATTACATACGTACGTCGTTCGTGTTGGATAAAAGAATAAACAGTTCGTTCGAAAGTTAGAACTGTCTGATTTTATTACAAAATACGTTTGCAAAAATGCAAAAATATGTGTAAAATAGAGGCAGTTCTACGATTCAGTATGACATTTAATAAAATAGTCCACATGTTAATCTTAAAATGTTCTGGAAATCTGTTTTCTTTAAAATTCCTAAATTGCTCCTTTTGTATTACAGTACATTAAGACAATTAAATTAGTAGAAGAAATCTTTCTTTCGAAATAACTGAAGAATGGTTACAATTAAATATATGAAAGTTCAGATCAAGATATTTTATTTTAAAATACAAAATAACGATTAAAAATTTGGGATTGCAGTTTGCATTTTGAAATTCAATTAACATACGTCTTATGAGCGTACATGAATATAAATGTAAGGATTGAGTGCAGCCCATGCGCGATATACTATAAATCGAACGTTCGTAGAAAATAAGGTTTCATTATAAATCAATGCGCGCTACTCTCGGCATTTAAATTTTAAAACATCTGTAGTCCAACAATGCATTTGTATATATAAAGATTGGATATAACAAACAACTCGCTTTTTCGCGTTGTTTTTCGTTGTGCGGCGGCAAATAACGTGATGTTCGACGAAGGGAAATCGGCGTACACCCCTTCTAACGCCGCTAAATCCCTTTCGGGGCGCTAACTCGAAAATCGAGCCAGTTAATTCTACAGTTCGAGGGTACCTTGTCGTCCGGTCGCGTTTCGTATCGCTTGTAAGACGTCTAGATAGCAGTTAACGATGCACAACTTTCCCCATATCGCTCCCTTCGTGCTATATTCTATCTTTACGCAAGCGCAATGCACACAACCGAAATGGAGACTACAGCTATTACTATATTATAACTAGCTGGACCCACGAATTTTGAAAATTCGGGAGAGAGTTTAGCGCAATTTACCTAGCCCTGCGCAGATTACCTATCCCAGCAAATTGTCTAGATATAGCTCGAAGGGATACCAGCTGCATCTTACCCAACCCAGCAAATTTTTTTAGACTATACTCATAGGGATAGCGGCAGCAGTTCACCCACCCCAGCAAGTTTTCTAGGTCTGAGCTACAGTATACCCACCCCAGCAAATTTAGATGAAAACCCAAACCTCAAGGGTTTAGTAAGGAACAGTTATCGAGAACTATACGAATAGAGATACTGCAGTTTACCCATCCCAGTTGTATTTCATTTCGTTCGGTTGTATGAACTATTTTCCGTAAGGGTTGTAGGTATACCACCCTTTGGACTTTTTGCAGGTCAACTGTATTTCGCTGGTAGTACCGGGTTTTAATTGGCGTTGAGTGTGCCGAATCTGGATGTGATAGCTCTTAGATGATGGACGAAAATACATTATTCTCTCTAGGGGTTGTAGGTAAACCACCCCTTAGACTCTTTGCAGGTCAACCCCATTTTTATGATAGAACCAAGTGGAAATTAGCGTTGTGCGTGCCGATTCTGATTGTGATAGCTCTTAAACGACGGACGAAAATAAATTATTCCCTCCAGGGGTTGTAGGTAAACCACCCCTTAGACTCTTTGCAGGTCAACTGTATTTCGCTGGTAGTACCGGGTATAAATTGGCGTTGTGCGTGCCGAATCTGGGTGTGATAGCTTTTAGTCGGCGGACAAAAATAAATTATTCTCTTTGGGGGTTGTAAGCTAGACTACAAATATACAAGGTGCGTTAGAGAAAAGAAATATTAAACCGACCGTTTAAAATTCGTAAAAAATCAAATTCGATTATTCTATATACGTATACATTGTCTCTGTCTCCAACTGTAGTGTATTTCCTTTCAAATTACATTTTATATTCTACTAAAACTAAATTGTCTCTTTGACAGTATAAAGGAATCAAAATCGAACAGAATTGTGGATGTGAATACCATTATATGTGACAGAGGTAATAATATGTATATACAGATGGCAAGTAGGTCCTACACAATCCTTGACCAAATATACTCGAAGCGCTGGAAGGGATAATTCATTGCTCAGTTATCGCCGTAGGCGTATTTACAAAACGAATATTTTTGCTTGGCGTTAACAACAAACCGAGCATAGACATGCTTATGCAACTATATGTACAATGATAGCTATTTCTTCTAAGAGTTCTACTATTCTGTACGTGGTAATTGTTGCAAATTGAAGCAAGACACAGTTATAGTGTAACAGAAAGGTTTTCAATACAAATTAGAGCAACGTTGATTCGAAAAGTTGATTAAATTAAAGAATTAGGTGAACATAATAAACGAACGAATCTCTAATGAAAATAGGCTCCCGGCTTTCGTTAACTCAGAACTAAAACTTGAATGTCGAATTGTTTATAAAAAAATAAAATTTCATCTAAGAATTCAATTAGCTTAATACATTTCCAAAACGAACTTCAAATTCAAACGAGCGAAATCCTAATCGCTTCACACGGTTGATAATATTCCAGGTGAAACGTTTATTACGTAATCAACAATCATAACTTGCAATTCTATAATATTAACGGCAGTATTATCCTAAGGCCTATAAACTGGGTACATCGAAAGAAAAAATCGGTACAATAATAATTAAATCGGTGATTTATAAGCAAGTGACGGTAGTGGCAGTCGATTGAGCAATGAGCGAATATCCCTTTCCCCGTTCCGAATGTAAACGATTAGTGTACGGGCGACTATGGTGCCGATATCTGTATATGTTGATATTTAAAGCTGTGTCCACATTTTGCGAGCGTACCTCGCAAAGCATAGGCTTACCTCGCTATAACTTCTGCTTCGCTATTCATTCGACAATGGCCAAGACAAATTGTTCGCAAACACGCTCGCGAAGTGTGAATTAAAGTTTTTACTTTTATACAGAAAACAAACTGTTTTCAAATACAAATCAAGGAAAACATATTTGTTAATATAATTACTATCTCTCTCGCAATATATGACGCTTTCATCCATTGTTTTCTATAGCGATATATAGAAAAAAATTAACACTGCAATACGTGACAGAGATGGTAATACCTTGATAATTTGGAAACTTTTTAAAAATAATAAAACTTTAAACGTGTCATTGTATATTTACAACGGGATGTAAAGGCAATTAAGTCAATATAGATAATACCATATATTGTTACAGAAGCACTTTAGGGATCCATCAGCAGAATATGAGAAGCATCTCGATCGTCACCTAAAAGACGTTATTATTAAGTGATATGCCACTGAATTTATCATGAAAGTGTGGTTGAGAATAATGAGGGCGAAATTAATTGGGATACTACTGCAAAACTCGAAATATACACGTTAAATGTAATGGTGTTGAGAAGAAGAAGATAATGATGGTTTTCTGATTATCAACAAATATATTTAAATTCTGTATTCTTAAATCGATAGTATAGATAAATGTCGAATTCACGTTAAAAAATGTGTCAACATTTAGGAGCAAAAGTATTTCTTAACTGAAACTGGTATAAGATATATGATTATGATTAATTTGAACTTACCGATATCTATAAATACTGACCTGTTGCATTTAAAATTCAATATGTATCAATTATATATCAATTGCAAAGAAGTAGGTATTAGATCTATATTAAAAATAATTCACATATAATTATTGTGACATTAAATTTCAGTCAAATATATGTAAACGCAAATATCTATTTTGATGTGGTATAAAATTGTTGCAATCAGTAATCGAAATACATATTTCTATATGGTAAAATGTGTAATATTTGCCTGTGTATTTAATAAAATGTAACATACATTCATTTTAATTTATTTTTAAAAATGCATTTTTAATGTTTACTATTTTCTTTTTGATTTTTGTATCGAAAAAATTATGGAATAAACTCCTTAAAATTGAAGCAATTTAATTTTCGAAGAAATGCTCGGACAAATCATTTTTATTTTTTTAATGAACATTCTTGCGTTAATTATATGTTGCCCCATTTCTGGTTTTCAAGTAATGACGTCATCGACAATTTTAAAAAATCGCTACTCGCAATTTCTTTGTTAAATGGTACCATGAAAATTTCAATACCTGACAACAACATTTTGAAATAAAAGTGATTTATAGAGTGGAAAGCATAAATTTTATTAATAACAAAAAGATAGATGCTGTTATACAATAAATGAAATAATTGTTTCTTTTTAATCGAACCTTGCAAATATTAACCATCTGTTGATGATGGTAATTTCGACTCCTCCTATTTCGGAAGGACAAACGGAATTTTTTAGTAGATTAAAAATATTTTTTTAATAAATTTTTCCTTTTCTATTCAATTTGGATAACGTGAGCTTCAGCATACAAAAAGAAAGTTTCGATTATATTATATTAATCATTTGATTTAAAAAAAATCTAAAATAGCAAAGAAATCTTTAGTTACGCCTAAAACTAATATTTAGTTTGGAAAGAACTAAAGTGCCGCCTCCAAATTAAAAATTCCTTAATAGATGGCATCTAACACTCGCTGTAATACGTATGAAAATAAAAAATAAATTTGTAGAAAAAATATATTTGAATTTATCGTTAAAACTTTTTACGTAAATAAAGAGTCTATACACTAAGTTTTTCGGTAAAATGTTGTAGCGCATACGTAGATTAAATTCGGTAGATCTACGATAAATCGGTAGGGTAACCATCACTGGTTCTGTCTTCTTGGCAGATGTATTTAAAATGAACCGCGATGACATCTGCGGATAACTGTGTGACACTGTAATATAGTAAGTTCCCAATACTACTAATTTCAGGTTTAAAACAGGAAGTAAATATTGATATCACCGCTGGAAAGCAGTTTTCCACCTGACGATCATTAAAAAGCTCTATGTAATTGTGTAAATTTATTATATTTTCTGATTAACACGTTAGCTACATGCCATTTATATAAAATTTTATTAAATCATACATTACTTACTTTAATTTAATTAGGCTACTTTTTTATTTGTTAAGTGAGATGTGAAGGAAAGTAAATTTGAGCAAATTTACTTCCACTATATAAGTAAGCTACAGTGTGCTTGAATATACGGAATATACATATGAATTTCCACGTAGAAGTAACAGAATTTCCACGTAGAAGTAACATAATCTTAAATAAATTGTATATCACTTCGAAGCCTCAAATATAAATTCACAAAACATTGAAAATGTCCTTGCGTATTGTGAAATAATAGCTGCTTTCGATTTGTTTTATTCACTGTACCGTATCGTTCCTCAGTATTGTACTGAACGGTACTGACAGTGAGCTAAATGGAACGTGCATTTTTTGCACTGGACATAAATATAATCATTCTAACCTAACTTTATATATTGAGAAATGTAAACAAAAAGAAATTCGCCGAAATAAGTCCAGTATGTAATGTAAGTCAAGTTTCGAATTATGAACACAGGTGTAACCCTAAACCTAACCTCAGTGAGTGTAATAATGTGGAGAATATCAATAAACCTATGTTTTGCGCATGCGTCAACAAAACAATACGGAATGTACCAAATATTCGGTAGGGGCACGAAGGGAAAGGGGATTTCAAAGAAAGTACGGGTAGGAACTATCCATTCTTTTCAATTGGAACACACATATTTGAAATTTGTACCGTACGAACGGTTCAGTACAGTACTTTGGATCATAGAAAACAGCTAATGTTAAACGATGCAGGTTAGCACGCTTTATCTATGATCTTACTATTTTGTAGGTTATATTTCGTAATTTAAAATTGTATTCCTTATTTTCATGATACATTTAACTAAATTTAGGCGTTTAAACAGTTTTTTAAATGCAAAAGGCTATTTGCGTCGTAAGCCTACATTGCATGAGTAAATTACTAATCTATGGCAAACTTTGATAAGTACATTATGTAAATTCTTTATGTAGTGTGTTTGCTTGGATGTTGCTTATTTAAAATGAAATCCAACTGTCAAATCATACTTAATTGCTCTGACTAAATTCAGATCAATTTATACTATACTAATAAGATAAGTAGATGTTAAGTTGACATTGAAGATAGATGGGGCTGTCGTAGGCGCCGTTTAATAAGTACATTTGGATAAGATGCAATGTTATGTTTAGCCATCCATAATGTATCCGATTTAGAAAATCCCTATTGCATTAAACGTCAAGAAAGGCTAAAATAGCTTTGACACTAGAAGATGATATATAACATATGTTGAAATATTATTCTGTCACGTTAGACGTTGGTATGGCATATTTGAAAGACGTGGAGGACGAATTTACACGCAACAAGAATAATGTTAATAACCTTTGCTCATTTTAATGCAATCCTCATCTTAATGCAATTGACTTGCGAAAACTCCATTGTATTGCTACATATTTATTCGAAAATATCCTCTAAAAATCCGAACAGGCGATTTAACATACAGGTTTCATAATAAAAATAAACGTAAGGTTTGTTCGCTCACTAAATCGATAAGATAAAGTGTAATAATGTAATTTTTGATTTTTCTCCATTTGAACCTATTATAATACGGTTACCTTTCAAAACAAATTATTTTTATCGAAATTACTTTAATTAACAGATAAAACATTGATTTGGTTGCATTCATTATTACTGTTGACAATTATTACCCGATGAAAAGGGTTCCTTCTGTTTCGATTTTTATAAAACTGAACAAACCTTAAAGACATCTTTACTAAACAAGTTCGGAAATTCACTAGAATAGAAACAATTTCATAGAAGTCATCAAATTTACTTTGGATAACAGAAATATGCAATGAAACGTCATGTATCGCAATAAAAATCTCGCCTACCTAAAGTGTTGTAATTTAGACCACAATAGCCATACAATTTGTAAGTCGTTGAATTATTAGAATACGATTAAATTAGATGACACTGAATTTTATACACAAAGTTTACTGAAAAAGTAATCTATTTCATCAATCCTCAGATTAAACAGCTTTCTATGCTGTGTCCGTACTATTTTTCTAAACACATTCCAATACATTCCAACATTTTATTAGTATTAAATATTATTCGTTCTGATAATCCGAAATGAAGTCCAAGTTATAAAATGAAACACCATCAAATTTTATAAATTTATATTTAGATTTTAAACATTTCTTGAAGTTATCACATCCAGGTTCGACACGCGTAATGCGAATTTAAATCCAGTTCTACCAGCGAAATATGGTTGACCTGAAAAGTGTCCAAGGGATGGTTTACGTACAACCCCTGCAGAAAATAATTTATTTTCGTGAGTCGTCTAAAAGCTAGCAGAAAGACAGATTCGGCACGCACAACGCCAATTTAAACCCGGTTCCACCAACGAAAGACGGTTGACCTGAAAAAAGTCCAAGGGGTGGTTTACCTACAACCCCTAAAGAAAATAATTTATTTTTGTCCGTCGCCTAAAAGCTAACACACCTAGATTTGACAAGCACAACGCCAATTTATATCTCGTTCTACCAACGAAATACGGTCGACCTGCAAAGAGTTCAAGGGGCGGTTTACCTGCAACCTATAAAGAGAATAATTTATTTCTGTCCGTCGTCTAAAAGCTATCACACCCACATTCGGTACGCTCAACGCCAATTTCAGCCCAGTTCTACCAGCGAAATATGGTTGACCTGTAAAGATTCCAAGGGGTGGTTTACCTACAACCAGTAAAGAGAATAATTTATTTTTGTTCGTCGTCTAAAAACTATCACACCCAAATCCGACACACACAACGCCAATCTATATCCCTTTCTGCCAACGAAATACGGTTGACCTGCAAAGAGTCCAAGAGGTGGTATACCCACAGCCCGTAGAGGGAATAATTAATTTTTGTCCGTCTTAGAGCTACCACATCCAGATTCGACAAGCACAACGCAAATTTATACTCGGTTCCATCAGCAAATTAGGGTTGACTTGCAGAGAGTCTAAGGGGTGGTTTACTTACAACCCCTAGAGATAATAGTCCATGTAATCCGTCGTCTAAAAGCTATCACATCCAGATTCAGCACGCACAACGCCAATTTAAACGCAGTTCTGCCAGCGAAATATGGAAGACCCGCAAAGAGTCCAAGGGGTGGTTTACCCACAACCCATAGAGGGAATAATTTATTTTCGTCCGTCGTCCAAGAGCTATCACATCCAGATTCGGCAAGCGCAACGCCAATTTACGCTCGGTACTTATAGTAAAATAGGGTTGACCTGCAAAGAGTCCAAGCGGTGGTTTACCTACAACCCCTAGGAGGAGTAATTTATTTTCGTCCGTCGTCTAAAAGCAATCACACCCAGATTGGTCGCGCTCAACGCCAATTAAAACCCGGTTCTAACAGCGAAATACGGTTGACCTGCAAAGAGCCTAAGGGGTAGTTTACACACAACCTTTAGAGAAAATAGTTCATACAACCGAACGAAATGAAATATAAATGGGATGGGTAAACTGCGGTATCTCTATGCGTATAGGACTCGATAACTGTTCCTTACTAAACCCTTGAGGTTTGGGTTTTCATCTAAATTTTCTGGGGTGGGTATACTGTAGCTGAGACCTAGGAAACTTGCTGGGGTGGGTGAACTGCAGCTGATATCCCTATGGGTAGACTAAAAAAAATTTGCTGGGGTGGGTAAACTACGCTGGGGTAGGTAAATTGCGCTAAACTGTCCCCCGAATTTTCAAAATTGGGGGATCCAGCTAGTTAAACATGGAAACGACAGTTATTGTTAAATATAATAAAAACACTGCAATTTTTTTTCTTGATCTACACTAGGTAATTTTTACACTAGATTCTAGTTTAAGTGGCGTCACGTAGGGTAGTGCGAAATTAGTGCAAGTGTTAAGGCGTAGTGCGAAAATTTGCACAATGCAAATTAATACGATCGTTCATACCGCGATGCAGTGCAGAATTAAGAATTAGTGTAGTACGAAACTATACACACGTCAAACATTGACACTACTTCGGCGCCGTATTAATCCTTTCTACATTTCTATTTGAATTTGTATCATTATTACTGCAGAAACTGCTAATAATCATGCCATACAATGTTTCTGTGTAATGAATTAGTTTAGGTTAAGTTGTGACAAAGCAAATCATTGGTGTCAGTCGTCAAATTACAGCGAAATGTGGCACTAGTTTCACACTAATTCTTACGCTAATGTCGCATTACCCTATGTGATTGCAACCGTAACAAAATGCGGGAACAAATTGTGTGCGCAGTACCTACACTAACTGCAAATATGGCAAATATAGTTTATTTACGGTTATCGATAGTTTTCTAGAAGTAGACGTAATTAATTTAACTTAAAATAATTTTGACTTAAAATAATTAATTTAACTTAAAATAATTTTGACTTAAAATAAATAATTTAATTTAAAATACTATTACAGATAGGTATAGCATATGGTTATTAAAAGTTGTAGATATTAAGGGATTCACTACAAATCAGTACAAATATACAAAGTGCTCTATTTAAGATAAGTAAGTTGTATAACTGTGCACAACTTTTGAACGACAGGAGCGCTTTTAGAATAGAATAGAATAGAATAGAATATTATTTATTTATATTAACATAAAAATGTATATAAATCGTCACAAAAAAAACAAAATGAAATCAAAATCATGCAAATAAACATAATTTAAAATATAGAAATAAACCTAAATACAATAAAAATAAAACTGACAAAAAAAATAAAAAATAAAAATTATACGCTACGAATTAAGAAACTCTGGAATTGAGTAAAATACGTATTGCAGGAGGTAGTCTTTTATTTTTTTCCTGAAAGCTTTGTAACTTCCAACGTTTTTTAAATCGGCGGGTAGTTTGTTGTAAATTCTCATACCCAGATTAAGGGGTCCCATGCTTGTTACCTGAAGAGTGGCCGTAGGAATATGTAGGTGTTCTCTTATTCTAGTGTTGTAGTCGTGAACTTCATGGTTACGTAAATGAGTATGCCCATTAGCAAATATGAAAGAAGCTGCTTCGAGAATATATATGCACGGCAAGGGAAGGATATCTAACTTCTGGAAGAGCGGTTTGCATGAGTCTCTGAAGTATGCACCTACAACACCACGGATAACTGCTTTTTGTGCTATAAAAACGTGGTATGCTTCAGGTGATGATCCCCACAGTAAAATTCCGTACTGCAGTCGTGATTGTATCTCAGCGTAGTACAGAGAAATTAGGGTGCAAGTTGATACTTGTGAACGCAAGCAGCGGAATAAGTAAGCCTTGCTAGATATTTTATTTGCTAGGGCGCTGCAATGTTCTTTCCATACAAGGGTGGATTGAAGACTTACTACCAAGAATTTCACTGTGTCTCGCTGCTGTATCATTTCTCCGCCTATTTCTAGATCATCAGAGCTAACATTTCGCTGTCTTGTGTGAAAAGTCATAAACGTTGTTTTCTCTGCACTTAAGACTAATTTGTTTCGCGCAAACCAGTCGTATAGAGTCTCCAGCAAATGACTTGTTGTAAGATTCGTATTATCTAAAAGAACTGAGATATCATCAGCATACATTGTAATGTAGATATTGTTAAGCAGTGAGGCTATATCATTTACATAAAGGCTGAAAATAACAGGGCCAAGCACTGAGCCTTGAACAACTCCTGTATTTAACGGTAGATACGTGGAATCAAACGGATGGACCATACCGTTGGAAGTCTTAAATCGCACGCGCACAAATTGAACCCTGTTACTCAGGTACGAATGAAACCATTCTGCTACATTTCCTCTAATACCATACGAGCATAATTTCTTTAATAATATGTTGTGCTGTACGCAGTCGAATGCTTTTTTCAAATCACAGAAAATGGCAATTGGAGACTTTCTCTGTTCGATGTACTTCAAAACTTCTGTGTAAAATTGAATCAATGCTGAAGATGTTGAGCGACCTTTTCTGAATCCATGTTGGCATGATGAAATAATTGAATATTTTTCAAGAAAACTGTTTAAACGATCAAGCATGCAATACTCTATTATCTTGGAAATAACTGAAGTTAACGCTACTGGCCTATAGTTGGATAACTCTTGCCGGCTCCCTTTCTTGTGTAATGGAATAACTACTGCTATTTTCAGTACATCAGGAAAAGTACCTTTTTCGAAGGATAGATTGACTAAATAAGTTAGTATTTCTGCAAGTAATATACTAGAACGTTTTATAATTGCGGCTGCAAGTTCATCAGGTCCCGTCGAATACTTGTTTTTCAATTTTGTGATGATAGCAATCATTTCATTTACAGAAAATGGAAGAATACACATCGAATTCCTTTTGGACGGAAGTAATCCAGTAGAAGAACTATTTGAGTATTGTGATGTAATATCCAGTACACTATCAATGAAGAAATTGTTAAACTTATCAGCTACAACTTTAGGATCTTGAAAAACGACACCATTTTGCATTATTTCCAAATTTTGATAACCTTCGCCGTAACTTGTGGACTGTTTAATTATTTTCCACATCGCCGATGTTTTATTCGTAGAATTGTTAATAAATCTATCATTATGTGTTATACGACTTCTGTTAATTAAGGCTCTGTGTCTGGCTCTAGATGCTAAATAAACTTCTTTTAATTGAGGGTACGTTTTTGCAAAATGAACAGATCGTGTAGATCCTTACTTGATTTTTTTACTTCCTCGGTTATCCATTGTTTATGCTTGAGATTAGAAACCGGATGTCGCTTATATGGGAAAGCATTATTGTAATGAAAGCAAAGGATATTCATAAAAACAGCAAATTTTTCATTCACATCATCTGCGCGAAAAACCTGCTCCCACAACTCATTTGACAAGTAATTTTCAAATTCCTGCTTGTTAGTTTCATTAAACACTCGTTTCTCTATAGTGGTAAGTTTGTGAACTTCCAGAAAGCCACGCTGCAGATACAAAACAACGTAGCGATGATCAGATAAATGCGTGTCGGCAACGAAAATATTAATTTCAGGACCAGTATTTAAGAATATATTGTCTATAGTAGACGAACTATTCTGAGTTGTTCTAGTATACTCCTCAACAGTAGCAGTAAGACCATAAATAGCTGTAGTATTAATTAGAGATTGTCGCTCTAAGGAATCGGTAGCAAAATTCACATTAAAATCCCCACAGAGATAAACAAAGCAATCATTTGTGTGTACAGTAAGGGTAGACAAAAGATGTTCTAGTGAATTAATAAACAAATTGAAGTTGGATTGAGGCGGCCTATATACGTTGATAATTACAATCTTTTTATGATTAAAATTAAATCTTACACCGCACACTTCAAAACATCTTTCCAATGCGAAGTTAGATAATTCTAATTTACATACTTGCAAATCATTTCTTGCAAAAATGCAACTGCCTCCTCCAATACTAGAATTTCTACTAAAATAAGAAACTAAACGATAATTTGCTAGGTTCACATTCTCTATCTCATTTTGCTTTAGCCAAGTTTCTGTTAAACATATAAAATAGCAAGGATACGATAGGAGCAATAGCTCCAAATCATTAACTTTATTATTAAAACTATGCAAATTTAATAAAAATAAAAAGCAAGTGAAATCATTATTGATTAACAGTGGGTTAAACATTGATTGCTATTCAGGGGAATACTCTGTAATAGCCTTGGCACTGTCTATTATTTTCTGGTAGCAGTTACATTGATTATTAAAGGCTGCATGATCGATATCGAATTTAGAGTTATATCTGCTATTATTGTCTACACAATTAATGCATTTGTAAGAGTCTGATTTACAATCTTTAAGAGCATGACCTTCGGCACATTTAGGACATACAGTACGAGCAATACAATTTTTAGACATATGACCGAACTTCGAACAATTGAAACACCGTATGATATGAAACGACTCACGTATTTTACAACGACGCCATCCTATGTACAGGAAATTTCTCCCCATAACCTCTTCAAAAGTTGTAGGATCGATTTCAACTACCACATCAACATCCGGTTTCCTATCTATCACACGAACAATTTTCGCCGACATTGTATTCAGTTTTGTCAGTTTGTTTTGAATAAATAATTTATCACAAAATTCATTGCGATCAACCAAGTCGTCGGCGCACACATTGTAAATTATTATTTTCGGAAATATTTTCTTCGGCACAACAGTTTTATACGTGTTACCCACTTTTTTTGTAATGTTTGATTGTAGCACCTCTAGATTTTCAACATTCTCACATTTAATTAAAACACTGCCATCTTTTCTTTCGACAATTTTATTTACACCGATAGATAACTCTACGGGATCTATAACATGTTTTATTTCCTTTCGTGTGACATTTGATGACTGCTTATTGTTTATAGGTTTTATTATAAGAACATTTTTTGGTGTTGGCTTTTTTAACATAGCACTGTACGTAGTCGCACTCTGATTTTCGATGTTGGAATCAGGCCTGGAATTTTCTGGTTTATACGATACCTCTAAATATTCTGTTCTCTGTTTCTGGAGTACATTTACTTTTTCTAATTCACTAATTAGCCTATTAAGTAACACTATTTGATTTTTTAACATAGTGTTTTCTATTTTTAATGCAGAATTGTCCATTTTCTCTTTGCTTGTATCGTAAATAATCGTAATATCTTCTTGACTTGAACCTGAAGAATTTACCATCCGGGTACATGATTTGCATTGTCATTCTTTTCTAGCTACTGTATCGCCCGTTTTCACCACTACATCAAGACACTTTAGATGAATTGAATTCACTTTACATACACAGCACCTTTGACCTTTGCGAATTATGGTTTCACAAAAATCACATACTTTTTCCTTCGGAGCATTTGCACTGTCGTCCGGATCGTCCGCCATGTTGCCAGAATTGCCATATATTGGATATATATTGGACAAAAAGACGTCGATTTTTATTTATTGTGATATAACTTCTGGCGTTATTGGCAGTTCAAATACATTTCCGGTGTCACCGGAAGTGACGTAAACTTTCATATCTTAAATAGAACAGTTTGCATATTTTTACGTTTCTGGAAATGAAATCGAAAGACGAACAGATACGATATGAGAGAAGCATCTTAAGTTTTTACAAACGTAAAATTTGACATTTGTTTATTTATTGTAGAAGCAGTGACAGCACAGAAATAGGCCGAGTAGGAACAGTCTAGGATCTAGGTTTTTTTCAGAATTGTAAATGTTTCCAAAAACGGTATGATATACAGGACGTTCCATAAAAAAATTACTTAGTTGCGCCCCACTGTAGATAATCGTGCTGTGAAGTTACAAGTATGTTTAAATTACGCACACATTATGAGTCTATATACGTAAAATTGTAATTTTATCTTTGTTTTGAGAGTAATTGGACTTTGCCAAGCCGTTGAGTCACCCTGGATATAGAAAATAATATGAGTAAATAGCGTGGTGTTGAAATAAATAAAATGTCATAAACAGAGTTGGCACATTGCGCGACGCGACATAGTTGGATTCGCCGTTGTGTGTGGATATATATACGTGATATATGTATATGCATCCCGATCAGCGGTCGATGTTAATATTCGCTTCGCACAGTCGCCTGTCTGTTTGTTCGTATGTATACACCCAGTAGGATACGGGTGTGTCGCTTGAAAGTGCCAACTTTAGTAATAAATGTTATCTGATTACCAAAATGAACCCAGCTTTTGAGAATCACTGGCCGTACGAGTAGCCATTACGACATGGTATATCCCATAGCTAGCTACAAATCGAGGCAAACTTGTCGCTGCTTGTAACGTATACGTAATGTGTGAATTCTCCGTGGACCATCTATGGCTGTTGTGCGTATTAAATATTCCGAGTAAAAGTGACTTCAAAATTTGGATTTTCATGCTGTTTATTTATGAGGCATTGACAGAATCGAATTTGTAGCGGATAGCTGGTTGTTTGTAATACTTATACCCATATTTCAAACTTAGTTTAGGGTTACATGTCTATGTATGCCTACAACTGACACTGGTAGAAATGTTTTTATGTGAAAAAGTAAAATAGTGTTACTGTAAACTTTGGGAATAATTTTTAGTTGTTGGTTCACGTGAAATCTGCTCTAAGTGTGAAAAATATTAAATACCGCCATTATTAAAAGCCTTCGTTCACTATTAATTTTTACCGAAGATATATAATGACGAAATTGATCTAAATCGGTGTATGCTATACGTATGTAGGCGTATAATACTAATTTAATTATTTTGAGTATTTTCTAATTTTCATATGTGGAAGGTATAAAAAATTACTTCAACATTGCTCCAGCAGTATTACGATCTTTCGCTACGATAAGAATATATATTATCTCATATACGACGTAAGACAAATTTTCCGATATCATTAAAGCTACTTGGCGTCCAACCAGACACCATAACCTAGTTTCTCTATCCATTCGAGACTGCTCTCTCCGTTTTTTGCCATTTCCACGCATTCTTTCTCTCTTTCATCGCTTTCTTCCTACGCAATTCTCTAGCTAACACATTTACCGGCATCGATTGTGGAACATCTTGATAAAGGGTCAAGTAACAACGAATTTCCATCTGGCCTACCTCTTCTATTATTCTAATAATGTTTGTAAGCCCACTAAGAAACGAGAGAATGATATTTTGTTCCTTATTTTCATTAAGCATATTGGATATAGAACCTAACTGCCACGATGCTACAGATGAAATTGCTTAAGAATGAAATTTTATGACTTTTAAAATCATTCCAAACTTCCAAACAGATTTATTCGGTAAATCGGTTGAGAATGGAGGCCCATAGAGCCTTTGAAACAGCTGTTCTGATTTAATTAATATTTTGCGTGGTGACGAGTGTGCCGATACTCTGTGTTGTTTGCCATTCCAAACTGCAAGATAAAATCACATTACATTCTAATTATTTCAAATAATTGTAGCGGATATCAAATATGTTATAGGTGTGGGTATGAGAAAAATGAATAGGTGTATTTACTTTCTTCTTGTATATGTAATATTACACTCTGAGGTACACATATAGACAAACACAATTATCTGTTTTAAGCAGCAACTTTACTCTCTATTTTAAGAGATACTAAGTGCCTGCGTGCATAGGTACATATACAGGGTCACTCACGACAATGACCTCTTCGACATATCTTTGAAAGTAATCAAAATATCCTTTTGAAATTTGATCGTGGATAAGAATCCACTTTTAAAAATATTTTCAATTTCATGGCATTTTTGCTTAAATCTGAAGCGGATATCAATTTTCTTATTTTAAATATGTACAACAGCCTCTATGATGTGGATTCTTTGGATAGTCCTCTTAACTACAAGTTAACATATTATACAGGCTGTACCAAAAATCTTGTCGGAACTAACAACAGGAAAAAGTAGTTTTTTAACAGCAACTGCTACTTTTGTTTATTTCTACATATTCTAATTAGTTTATAAATTAATTCTGCAATAATTTAATATGTTGTCGGATACACTTGTTTTCAAATATTTATTATCCTTAGTTTCAGTTCTATTGGTGTATTGGACGAGTAGAAAACTTTCAAGAATAGCTAGTATTCTAAAATATGAACATAACGTTAGGCAAGATTGAAGTGTTAAATGCAGAAAGTAAAATAACATCATACAGGCTTCGTCAAAAAATCATCATAGAAAATTTCTAAGCCCGTCACACATTTCATTCTTTTCTATCTAAACGAAACAATGCAACGGGATGCATAGTGGTTCATCTAACAGATGCAAGAAACAAAATTGTAGATAGATTTTTAAACTACAATTGTCATAAATATCTTTACGGGCACTTAAATCGAAGCAACGAGCGTTTTATGTAATATATATTCCAGTCGCAAATTGTTATTATACGAAGGTTTTCCTTTTTTTAAATTTTTATTACGTAAATGAGCATTTGGTTATGACAAAACTTAGCATCTGACGGGTCTCAAATTGCTCAGCGCGGTTCGGAAGGGACAATGTGTCGAATGTAGCCAAAAGTTTCTGGAGCTGTACGAAGTAGTAATTGGCCATGAAGCAATGGTTCTAGAGAACGATTCCTTGCCAAAAGGAGAAACGATAGAGTAGCATCGGAAAGGTGAACCCACCTCTAAGATGGCCAAGGCGACAAAGAGCACAAAAACGGTGATGGCCACAATTTTTTAGGATACTAAAAACACTATGCCAGTTAAGCCAACATCGAGAAATGCCGAGGAAAGCTGGGACGAAATATCTGGCTCCTGCATGACAATACTTCTGTCCAAAGAGCTGCAATTTTGATGGCTACTGTGCTCTAGTGCGGACTCAAGGAACTCAATCACCTACTGTACAGTCCCGACCTTGCTCTAGGTGAACATTTTTTACAGAAACCGACTGTATTTCCACTGCTACACGTTAACAGCAATTCGCATCTTAAAGTAGTCAGTTTTGTATACACTGCGGTGCTGAAGTCGCCCCCCCTCCCTCCTCAAGCTAACCTTCGAACGACAGGAGCTAGCGTCGTTATCGGCAGTTAAATTGTATTTCCAGTGTCACCCGAAGTCACATCAACTTTCTTATTTTAAACAAAACATCCTGTATATTTTCAGTAATTGTTGCCAAATTCACCGAATATTAAAATTAGGTACTTGATGTTTATCTTACATAATCCGTGCGGAGGTCATTGTGAAATCAACAACATAATAAACTAAAACTGATGCACATTACCTATCAAGAACTAACAAATTTAAACAAACCTCCTACAATTAATTGATTACAATAAAGTTCGATAAAGTAAAGGAGGCAAGTTAAAATGGCATAAAATAATTATGAGCACAAAGGCCGGCAGTTTGGCAATTGTTATGATTACTTTGCCTAGCAACGAGCTCCTTAGATCAGTCTGGCGTCATAAGAAACAATTTGGCGCTATTTCCTAGCTAACTTTGCGTAACAGCAAAAACAGATTACCAAAACATTTATTTCTGCTTATCGTCATATTTCTTAGGTTAAAGTATAGTATATGTGGTATCGTTGGATTCGCCTTTCGATTACCTTTCCAAAAACGCAAAAATATACAGGATGTTCTATTTAAAATAAGAAAGTTGACGTCACTTTCAGTGTAACCGGAAATACTGAAGTTAGTTCACAAAGAAATGGAAATAGACCTCTTTTTTCTAAAAACGCTAGCTTCTGTAGTTCAAAACTTAACATGGGGGAGGAAGACACTTAGAACCCCACTGTATATTAATTTTGCATTCCTACTATTTGAGCCGAGAAGTATGGACATTAGTGAAATTTAATTTGCGAAATTATGATAAAGGCTCAATAGAATTTGTTCTCTATGTATTTGTAGGAAAAAGTTACATTAAAAACGAACATTACGAACTTGAAGAATGTAGAGCAGAAAGTTATTTAGCCGTGTCCCCAGAATTATCGTTGGCTGGAGATAGATTTACCTAATAAAACCCCGGCGTCAGAGTGAGGAGAACCTCATGGCTACAGAAGCTGTTGAAGAATTGAGAATGGGTCAAAGAAAGAATCATTCCGACATACGTTGCCGGACCGCAATTGGCTGAACGCTATTCCTTGTGACGCTAACGACAGCAATTTTACATGTTGTAATTTTAAATAATAATACATAGGCTCACATATTTGTGCGTTTATTTTTAGGGAAGGTTTATTCTCTCGCAGTAACTGGTCCAGACGATGTGTATACACCCGCTTTTCCCTATATTAACAACCTAATATTTTTAGATGATGTCATTACACATAGAAAATGTACTTCAATACTGGAATCTAATTTAAAAAAAAAATAGAAATTTAGGCACTCGTCTATTTTTATTTATTTAAACTAGTGAAACAACTTATATGTGTTTCCATTAAAAATTAACTTGTCCTTCGTTATAAAAATAATCCGAAAGTTCTTTATATACAGATTTTTTTAATAATAATAATAATAACAATAATATGATTTGTTTCCCAACAGAATACACCCAAGTACAGGGAAAGTACAGAAAATGTAATAAAGTGAGCACAATTAGTTTAAGTCAACAAAAAAAAAAAAGATATACAAAAAAGTAAAAAATATATAGATATCTATACCTAGCTGCTTGCACAATTTTTACCTAAAACATCAACAATTACATGGATCGAATCAGAGAAAATGTCACACAACTGACCCACAGTATTGAAATTGTTACACATAGTCACCACAGGCGATTTATATGGCATGTTCGTTTTGCTAGTAGGAAGATAAAATGTAAGATGATTTCGTGTAGGCCATCGCGGTATTAAGAATTTTAATTTGCTTAAAAGCCGTGGACAGTCTATATTATTATGAATTAACTTGTATAAAAATTTTGCACCTGCTATATTACGCCTACTGGCTAGTAAAACAAAGTTAAATCTAGTAAGCAATGTATGCTGATCGTATTTTCTAGGGGGGTAAACACCGTCACAAATACTAAGTATTTTAAAAACCGACGTTGAACATTAAGCGAGAGTTGAGTACTTTTCTTTATCAGTCAGAATTCTACTTCTTGAAAAAAGTTTCATTAAATATGAAGAAAGAAGAAACATTTCATTCCTAACTATCACATACGGTACAGGCTTTTCGCGAAATGCTAAATTTAATTTTTTTGGTATATTTAATTCTATTGCCGTATAAAACGAGCGTACCAGCATAAATACACCACAATCAAATGCAACCAATGTCTTGCAGTGTGCATCTGCTAAAGCAAATAAGACGATGCTGTGGGTGCCTTTGTAGTTGTAGAAGTAAGAACCTTGATTGGGTGGTGCATCTATTTGTACCTGTTTACTATCTAATGCTCCTACGACACGAGAAAAAATCCAACCAATTTCAAAAACAGCTTTAGTTGTATTTGGCATTTAAAATTGCATGTAAAAAATGTATATTTCATAGTATATTTATTTCTGAGCGAAAAAGATTGTCAGAAGCAGCAGGCAGATATAGGTGAAATTCTAAAATCATGTGGTTGTAAGAAAACACACTTCGAATGAAATGTTTCACATGATGCACAATTTAACTAAGCTTCGAGTGAGTGCTCTTATTTTCAAAATCTTTGAAGAAAATATGGGCAGCGCCTTTGACAAGTATGCCAATAAAAGACGCATTGGAAGCACAAAATACAATTATTAATTACAAAAAAGAATATTGTTCAAATAGAGAAACAAAATTTAGATAATGATTCTCCAACCATTTGTGTAATATACGAAGTGTATAATTTGAAAGCAGACCATCGTCAGTCAATTGTTTCATTTTTTCGCCAAACTACTAAGCTGTCGATGATTTCAAATGATGATTCAAATGATAACGCGATTGTACAAAGTATGCAAACTGTAAATTATCAAGTACAAATAAGCAAAAGTACGATTATTGACACATGATCCATATATTTTTATATCATTCCTAAAATTGAAACGTAACTGCATATGTTTCGGCTGCAATTTAATAATAATAATAATTGTAATAAAAACAACAGTAATAATAACAGTAATAATAATACTAATTTTTTTTAAATGCCTCATCACCTCCTTCTCTCCCTGTTCTTTCATTTACTTTTCTTCTTTATTATTATTATTACTATCTTCTTAAACATAATTTTATTTATTTTTTTTCTAATTTTGTCTTTTTTTGTTTCTTTTCTATTATACAGTACATTTCATGTTACAATTCCCAAATCACGCTATATCTTTTCTCCTTTTTTTGTTACATAACTTTATATTATTACAGGAGAGATGCAGGAGATTTCCACTAAGTATGAATACTTGTCAGTAGCACTTCCCGTTCCCATTCCTTCTACATTAGTACTCCAAGTATACAAAATTCCAACAAGCCCTATAAATAATTATAATAATTTTATGTACTGATACAAATATCCATAATAAACATATGACCAAAGGTAACAAGTAATTGCAATCATGTAACACATGCATACCAACATATTCAAAACGATAGATTGTACAGACAACCATAATGCTTCATTCCAATAACATAACGTATATTCAGCACTTCATAGTTATTTAATTCAACGCTACATTACTGTAGTCCAAAATTACCAAAAAGCCAATTTTTTAGTTTTCTTTTAAACTTACCAATAGATTGTTCAGTTCTCAAGTATAAAGGCAACTCATAAAAAAGTGAGAGTAACTTACCTCGGGTATTCTTGTCCCATATTTGTTTACAAATCTTGGTTCGACCTAACCTTCCTCTTCTCTTCCTCTCTTTCCATAGCCATGATGTATCCGCGGCAAGTCCCGAACCCTATAGAAGCCGCCCACCATCACTCTCCAGAAATACATTTTCTTAACACCTGAAGATGACTATGGTAATCTTCCAACTCATTCTGTTGTAAGCGCCTTCCCATCATATACTTAACTACCCTATCTTGTAGATTGACCACTTTCTTCATATGAGAATACGAATTTTAAAGGTATGATACATACACTGAAAGAACGATATATTTGATTCAACTAAATTGATTTTGTTAATTCAGCTATATTTTGTTTGAATCGACATAATACTTGTTTGAAATAATATGATATTTGTTTGCCCATATTCAAACATAGATTTTAGTTGAATTAATTGTAATTTGGTTGGCTGAATGGCTCTTTAGTGGATAATTATGTACCCTGAAATAGAAAAGCTTGATTGTACAACAAATATAAATTATTAAAAATAAGCTATTGTTACATTAAGGATCTCAGAATATCTTATAAGGTAAAGATAAATGTCAACTTACTGGAAAGTACTTTAATATAATCAGTGAATCCTCATTCTCGAAGAAGCTGGATCATTTCGCTTTACGCCGTTTTCTAAAATTATCATTAAGCTTAACGTCTTTTATCCTGTACTTGCAGATTTTCCTCCATAAATATTAATAGTCCAGCACAATTCAAAAATATGTATGATTGATTTAGCATTGATAAATTTACACAGTTAAAAGAAATACTTACATTCTATTCGGACCTTGCATAACCACACATAAATTAACGTTCGACTGATGTTAAAAAGGCAAATCTGAACTTATTAATGCCACAGAAACGCACCTGCAGGTAAGAACTCTTGAAAACTTTTGATTTGTTCGCTACTGAACGAAAATTCAAGTGTTTGAGTACATTTCCTTCCTTATTTTAGTTTTGTGTGAAACTACTACTTGCATTGAAACACAAACACTTCAAATGTTGATCCAAAAAGACTGTAGATGTTCGTTACAAATTGATCGTATACACTGAGTTAGCTAATTTTACACTTCCACTGGCGTAAAAAGCAAATGATCATTTGAGTCAACGACTATAATTGAACAAAATTATGAATTTTCCGTCAATAGTATGACTGTTTTCGAATAAAATATAAATGTGCTGATTTAAACTAAAATTGCTTGAATGAATGCAAAAAATTGAAAATAAAAACATTTTTATTTTTCTCTGTGTACTGGCTTCCACTGAAATAAGGATCAAAATTATTAGTATGATTTTGATATTTTAAAAAGTCGTATAAACGAATAAAGTACCTGTGTTTCAGGGAAAATATCGAGTGGGAGCAGTCAAATGGGAGATACAAAGTGAAAGTATTTTCCTCACACATTCAGCACGCATGAAATTATAGGACAAGTAAGGAAAGATTTTAGCTAGAATTTATTAAATCAGCAAAAGTTTAAATAACAAGTATTTTTTATACAGTTTTGGTTAACTGTCAGTAGAAATTATTTTGGTTAAATATTATAAACTTAAAATTTGTAAAGGAATTTTGTTTTACGCAAAAATGTAAAAATCTCATTATTATATTGTCTATTAAATTTTTCTACGAGAGAACTATTACATATTCATTAGAATCATTAGTCATATATCGTATACCTATGCTCTGACACTTCATTCGAATTATTGAATTTTACTAAATGTTTCTATATTTTTTTATATCTTTGAAAACTAAATCTATAGGAAAATGTACATTATTTTGGATGTACTTTAGTTAATTTCTCAGCCAAAAGAATTGGGTTGGGAAACAATATCAGATAACGATTCTTTTCTAAATTCTGTCGAAAATGACTTATAAGCTAACAAATTATATTTTTATGCATCTCAAGAGGTTGTAGGGACGAAATTGATTTGTCTTCCCTATAATACCATGTAAAGTGCATCCCATCGACACTAGCGTAATGGAAGGCGAAGCGTCATGGAAAAGGCACATCCTTGTAACATATTGAACCATTCTGTCAAAGGTAGATGTGTTTTTAATATGGAAATAAATTTTTCCGAAGACAAGTAACACTTGCGAACGACACCTATACGAAAAGAAATGTTACGAGAGCGACATGACGTCCGAAGTTCTGAAATGGATCGACAATTAATTGCGCGCAAGTACTAGTCAGTATAGATAAACGATTCTTTCGAAATAAGTTTAAGGAATAAATGTTCTCTCTTGTTAGCATTAAACATGCAGTAACGAATTATTGGGTATTAAAACATTTTGACGCTTGTTCGGCCAAATTATACAACGGTAAAGTTTTAAAACGGTTACTTTATATTATGATTTTATTCTATATTTTTTTTGTAGTATTTGTTATAAGTATTATCTTATCCTGTTTACAAAAAGTGACGCTTAAAAAATGTAAAAATATGTCGATCGAGTGTTGACATATTTTTATATTGTTTTCATTGTTTTTTGTCATATTTAATAGAATATTGATGTTCTTGATAAAATTTTTAGATGAGATAAATAATAGCTCTTTTAATGACATGTTTATCGATATATGGCTATACCTTTTATCACATTTAGAAAAATATTGAGGATTTTCCTAAGATCAGTGTTCTCTAAAAGCATTCAGTGAGCGTGAAAAACAATACTACGTTATGCCATGTTTGAGCTTTAATGCAAGTGTAAAAATTTTCGTATAAGTTCGCTTTTTGTGAAATAGTTGAATTTATTTAATGTAAAGGGCGTTTTAAATTAATATCTAGAATGGTCTTCTATTTAAGTTAAAAGCAAAGAATTGAAAAATTGCTTGTGATTGGAGGGTAAAGTATACAAATTATTTTGTGATAAATCTTCGGAACAGAGGATTAATAAATTGATAAACTTAAAGACATTTGGCTATACCGATTTTTTTATATTATTTCGCTGCTGTTCTCTTTCGTACAAAATCATTAATGACACAGCGAAAAATAATAACTGCTGCAACTTTATTGAAGCAAACATTCAAAATGATCATCTGTGTTCAAATTCACTAAATGGATTCTGAATTACTTCTTATGTTATGTTCCGAAATTCTTCCTTGATAGTTTCTTTCATCTTTCTGTTCTTTGTCATATACTTAAACAAAAGATTATTTCCGGCCATTAATTCGAAACTCTCTTTAAATAAGTTTAGGCCATTTCGCCAATTAAAGATTTGTTTGACAATTTTCCACTTCATGAATTAAATATTAAATATTCCATAGAATGTTTAATAATTTGGAAATATTGTTACATTTATACATTTTTGTTGTTATTGTAAATATTGGAAGCAATTCGAAGACCTAACGTGAATTGAAAATCACATATTTTGAGTCGCCAGAACGGGATTTACAAATGAATGGCGGGAATTCATAGTTTTGACTTTCACGCTTTATGAGTAGAAACTGTGAGCCGTGGGTTTTTACTTTCTACATCTAGAAATGAATCAACGCAATTCACAACGGCGGCTGGTGCACTATATCTGCAGAGCTGCATTAGAACGTTTCGATTCCCTCGTGTATTTCCGTTGCATATCATGTACCTTGTGCTATGCAACACAGATTTCATTTATCTACTTCTAGTAAATTTCGAGACATTCATAATTTTGTCTTCAACTGCCTAAATGTAGATACATCTATTTCCTTCAAAAAATCCAAAATGCAAATACATTTTAGCGTAAATTTTAACTGGGTTAAATTGAAAACTTAATTCTCTCTACGCATAGTACCAAAACGCCTTCGAAATATACTCAGTATTGAACAACAAATTTTGTCAAATATATTTTCTCTATGTCCATGGTATAGGAAATTCGTATTTTTAACGTTTTTATATAACAAACTAACGCCTAATATTCAAAGTAAAACAGATATTTACAGTTAAAAGCGAGTTTTGCACTTGGACGTTGCATCCAAAGTGTTTTTGCTTAGTATAGTTTAGTTACCATGACAACAGTGACGGTAGGTAAAACACCGACGTTGGCGTTCTTAATCATATCTCCTAACTCATGTAATTTAGCCTCTGAATGTTGGAATCTATAGTTTAAGAACATTAATTTCTGTGTTGTTTACCGTTGTCACGGCATTTAAATAATGCTTGCTCTACTATTTCAGCAGTTGAATAGAGTCGAACAAAACCCGTTATAATAAAAATTGCACTTATTTTTAACCAATGAATTCACAAATTATACGAGGGACGTTCTGTAATTAACCAGACAAACTGCGTTAGCGGGAAAACTACTGAATATTATTAGATGAAAGTTTCTGTGGGTTAAGTTGGCAACCTTGGGGATAAATCAAATCAGCTGTTTGAGGCAGTGTTAGTGGCCATAATGCAGAAAATACAAGCCGATTTTGTTAAGTGTGATAATTATGTACCACCTTTTGTTATGCTAGATGTTGCAGTATCTATTTGTATTTGTAAAGCTGTCGTTTGACAAATAACCATGTAGCATGTTTTTGGTATCTGATATAACAACATAAGTACAAGTGTGTGTTTATTTTTCTACTAAAAAATATAACCGAACAGGTTATGGACACTGGACGTGCCAGTGGAAAGTTAAATTAAAAAAGAAGAGTAAAAAATCTTGTGAAGTAACAAAGTAAAAGAAAGACAGTAGTGAACAACAAAAATGGCATCGAATGTTACGGTGGAAGAAATATCACAAATAGGAAAGTTAAAACATGTAAAATCATTTCAATTGTGGAATTTTCAAATAACGATTCTATTTAAAGCAAATGGATTATATGAGATTGTAAATGGTTATAGTAAGATAGAGTCAGTGAAAACCGAAAAGGAAATAGATATATGGAGAAAGAAAGGTGCAAAAGCACAGAAAGTAGTTATTACTACAGTAGAAGAAAGTACTATTACATATTATGTATTGCCAAACGTCATATCAAATGTACACGAAATTGAGTGACATATATCAAAAAGACACGAGCAGCAGAAGTGCTTGTTGTTACAGGAATTCCTTAATTTTACTTATGAGAAGGGAAGTGACATATCAATGCACATAAGTCAGATTGAAGATCTGGTATTTAGATTGAAGGCTCCTAATCAAAATATAGATAAAAGCATGGTAACATCAAAAATTGTAAGCACATTATCCGATATTTATAAACATTTGCGGACTGCATGGGAATTAATACCAACAGAAGAACGCACACTAATAAAATGAACATCTAAGTTAGTAACAGAAGAAATGATGATGATTCGGAAAAGGTTTGCTTCAAGTGTAGAAAACCAGAGCACATTGAAAAGTCCTGCTCCCAAGGATGTCATCGAGCAGTTAGTCATAACACATAGTACTGTGACCGGACTATGACAATTCACGGTCATGCCGTTTGGACTTTGTAACGCTCCAACCAAAAGTGGTTGGAGTGACGTTCAGACGTTCGAAAGCGAACGTCTGATGGAAACAGTACTACATGGACTACATTGGCGAAGGTGCTTGATCTGTCTGGACGATGTCAGCATACTGTATAGAACGCTCGAAAAACTCCTAAAAAACCTGAAGGAAGTCCTGGGCAAATTTAGAGGAGCGAACTTAAAACTAGGCCCTAAGAAATGTAAATTGTTTCAAAAGGAAGTAAATTATCTTGGACACGTCGTCAGCGCAGAAGGCATCACGACAGATCCTGCCAAAACGGACGCAATGAGGATATGGCCAAAACCCAAAGACAAGCTGAGGAGCTTCTTGGGATTGTGCAGCTATTATAGAAAGTTTGTTAAAGGTTTCGCCGACATCGTGAGACAATTGCATTGACTCACTGAGCAAGACCAGTCGTTTGTGTGGACCATAAGTTGTCAGGAGTCGTTTGATGCCCTGAAAAGGATGTTGTATACAGCGCCCATATTGGCGCCCAAAGGCAGCCGCAGAATTCATTCTAGACACAGATGCAACCAATACGGGAATAGATGCTGTGCTATCTCAGATAGAAGATGGAAAAGAAAAGGTAGTGGGTTACTTTAGCAAGATCTTGTCAAAACCCAAGCGCAGTTATTGTGTGACCAGACGAGAACTTTTGGCTATAATAAAGCCTTTGGAACACTTCCATAAGTACCTGTATGGGCAACCGTTCCTTACTCGAACTGATCATGCTTCGCTGAAGTGGCTCCTGCAGTTCAAGAACCCGAAATGACAGGTCGCCAGATGGTTTCAGAGGTTACAAGAATACCAGTTAAGGATTGAACATCGGAAAGGAATGCAGCATAGTAATGCAGACGCGTTGTCCAGACGTCCTTGCAATGAAGATTGTCAACATTGCAAGAAAGCGGAAGACAAGGAGGGAGTAATCGTACCTCTACGTCTCAGGACCAAGCTGAGAGTTGCTGAACCATGGACACTTGAACAAGTCCGAGAAGACCAACTGGCGGATGAGGAATTGGGTATCATTCTGACACTGAAGGAAGCCAACCACGCCCGACCCCAATGGAATGAGGTCCCCAATAAGAGCGCAGATCTAAAGTACTACTGGGCACCGTGGAACTCGTTAATAGTGGATAATGGAGTCCTAAAACAAATTTGGGAAAGCGCTGATGGCTAACATCAGGTGAAGCAAACTGTAATACCAAAAGCGGAGGTGCATGAATTGCTTCATGAATATCATGGCGGTGTTACGGGAGGACACATAGGCATCAACAAAACTCTGGCCAAGATCCGAGAGCGTTTCTACTGTGTGAGATGCCGTGCTGACGTGGACAGATAGTGTCGCATCTGTGAAGCGTGCTCCGACAGTAAAGGACCAATGGCCCGTAGCAGAGGAGTGATGAAACAATATCTGGTAGGCGCACCATTCGAGAAAATTGCCATCGATGTTGCTAGACCTTTTCCAGCCACTCAATCCGGCACATTCTGGCAGCCATGGACTATTTTTCCGAATGGCCAGAAGTCTACGCCATCCAGAACCTGGAAGCCACTATTGTAGTCGAGGTACTGGTGACGAATACGTTCTGCCGATTTGCAGTGCCCAAGGAAATATATTCAGACCTGGGCAGAAACTTCGAGCGAGCCCTTCGTAAACTGCTCTGAATAGTCAAGACCAGAACGACTCCGCTCCACCCACAGTCAAATGGTATGGTTGAACGCTTCAACAGGACCATCGAAAACTATTTACGGACGGCAGTCAACGACCACCAAGCAGGGGCAAGCACCTTCCGTTCTTCCTTCCCGCCTACCGAAGTGCTGTCCATGAAACAACTAGAAGGACACTTGCCAATGTTTTATTTGGAAGAGAGTTACGTCTCCCGGCCGACTTGCAGTTTGGAAATCCAGTAGAGCCTGCCCAATGAACAGAAAAGTATGTGGTCCACCTAGCTACAAGATTGGAGGTAACCCGTCGCTAAGGACGAAGGTGCGACTTGAAAGTGACCGGATGAAAACTCGATACGATCGACGAGCGAACAGCTTCGGTTTCCAAAATGGTGACAAGGTTTGGCTCTACAATCCATTCCGCCGAAAAGGGCCAAGTCTCAAATTGCAGTCAGCTTGGGAAGGACCATACACTGTCATCAAACGGATCAACGATTGTGTACCGTATTCAGAGAAGTACCCGTTCTAAGATGAAGGTGGTACACGTCGACCGGCTGAGGGTCTACAGGGAGGTCAACCATGAAATTGGTCGGGACGATCAAGCTTAATGGCTTAAAGAGAGCGCAGTATACCGAAGCTATTGGTGTACGGACGGAAAAATGTCAAAAGGAAGATATGTCAAAGTCAAGGCTTATTTGACATTTGAGAAGAAATGATACTGTTATAATTATTAAGAAGTTTTTGTGAATATTGCCGAAAAGAACTTAACTATCGTTAGTATGTTGTGTTAGCCAATTCTGCTTGTGTTGTCAATACTCCATCCGGCTTAGAAAAAAACGTTTCAGTCCCCAAGATTGCCAACTTTACCCACAGAAAATTTCATCCAATGATATTCAGTAGTTTTCCCGCTAATGCAGTTTGTCTCGTTAATTACTGAACGTCCCATGTATATACTATTTTTGAATACAACTCAATTCTAAATACGTTATTTAATTTAATTTATTTAATTCACGTTAATGAGTTCATACATCGACAACAGCGGTCAATAAAACCAACACCAGCGAATTAATAAAACGTCTAGACACGCCTGACATCCAGTTGTCAGAATTCAACTGATAGCAGTCTTGTGCGGTGTTCTACGGGTGCAAACTCTTTAAATCGGGAGCATCAGCTAATGAAACTATCACCCAATAATTACGGATAACAACGACAGTATGAGATCGCCATTTTGCTATCAAGACTCAAACAGTAATAATTCCATTCGACGAGCTTTGTCCCTCCAGACAGGAAGTTGTTCCGTCATTGAAGGAACAGCTAAGAAAGATCTCTTTGTCTTCGTATATAATTCTGGGCGGCTAGGTACATGACGTAAACGGATAAGAATAACCCGAAAATTGAATGTTACACAAGTTGTTGGTCGGCGGATTATCTTCTGATATAACCGCCTACACAATGCCATTTGGACATATGTACATACTCTTCCTACGTTGTCAGACCAAAATTTACGTTATCCGACCTGGCCGCGGGTCTGGTAACGGTTATAGGAGTTAACGGTATACCACCATCTAGAGGTGCGAAGGTTAATTTTTGTATAGGTTTGAAGAAACGGTATTTTACCATCACATATACGAATTCAGTTCAGCGACCATACGTGTAGAGGGCGCAGTAGTTCGTATACATTTTTATACAAAACTCTACCACACCCACTACATTCAACAGATCTGTTTTAATTTGCCGCAGCAGTATGATTATTAAAGCTGGCCACGAGCGATACCGCGCAGTAGCGTAGAGTCGACCAGGCCTCGCGTTCCACTAGAGTTATTCTGCTAATAGAGATGTTTGCTGCCGCAAATAATTTCGCTCATCTTTTAAATAAAAATTAAATAACACGTGCTCAAACACTTACCATTTAAGAGTCCTCCGTGAAATCACAAAGTGAATAATGTCTGTTAAATATCTGCAACATTAGATATGTTTCAACTGTTGTTTCGGCGAAACTAGTACGGCATGAGGAAAAAATGCGTTTATATGCAGAAAACGGACGTTCTACATCTAGTGACGTAATATTTGCGTAAGTAAAATAATCTTTCAAATAACTTAACGATTCTGTTGACGCACCTTCACAAATGTGTCTTAATGAGCCAAAATCAGAATTTTTCTCAAAAACACTTTCAAATTTTTCTAGAACAGAAACATTTTTTGCGTCTTCAATCGCGCATAGCTGTGCGTGAACATGTTGCACTATTTGTAGAGATTCTTCTAACGGCACCGCAGGATTTTGTAATTTTTCTATTGCATCTGCTAGCCCGAAGTAATTGTCGTGAATGATTTTAAATCCATTTTAACCTGACTATCTTGAAATTTCGACTGGCTTTTCTGGACAGCGGCAGCTTCCTTTGTATCGAATTGTAAAACCACGTTCTTAATATTGTCAACATATTTATGATAATAAAACGCGGCCTGCAACCATATTCCCCAACGAGTTAGAATAGGTTTTGGTGGCTCTGGTACACGGGGGCACAGTCTGTGAAATTCGCAAATACGTTTCGGTGATTTGACAAATACTGCTTTGGTATGCGCTATTATAGCGTCTACCTCAGGATAATATTTTCTGATACTATGCGCCACAAGATTGAGAGCATGAATTTTACACGTAATGTGTAACAAATTAGCAGAATGCTTTTTAAGAGACCGGCCTACAGAAAGCATGTTTGCAGCACCATCACTCACTAACATCAAGAGTTGGTTTGTTGAAAGTTCAAATTTGTTCAATGTATTTAACACTAACGTTGAAATTACTTCGGCAGCACACTCTTGTATTCGTTTGGAGACTAATAGAATTGAAGATGCCGATTGATGAGGTTCCAATTTGCGTGCCATTACATTAAGAACAGAATGTTTCTTCCGATCTGTTGTTTCGTCGACACATAACCACAATTTTTGATCTTTCAACTCCGATTTTATTTTTTGTTCAATATGTTCGCGCGCAGATGGCACAATTCTTCGTAACGATGTTCGACTTGGTAATTTGCACTCCGAATAGTTATTCCAAAAGCAGATAAATGGTTCCTTGTCTAGTAAATTAAACGGTATATTACATGCGATAAACGTAACGCATAAATTAAATATAAATTTTTCATTGTCTCGTGCGCAATTCCTTTTTGAGACATGTTTTTCACTATTTACGTGTCGTAGACAATGTTGTCTGGACCAACACATTAACGGGATTTTACAGATTACACTTTTAATTTTAGCTCCTTCATATATTAAGTCTGGAATTTTTGCAATAAATTTTCGAAGCGAAAATGTCCGTACTGCTCCGTACTGCTCCGCAGACGAAGTAATACTACCGTTCCTCTCGGTCCGAACTGATTCTACGCCGATGCGCGGTACCGCTCGTGGCCAGCGTTACTGATGAATGTGGTGGGATCAAGATGGTCGGTTGGATACGTATATATAAATACAATATCGTTGAAAAAGAATTGACAGGAATAAAAATTAACTAAAGTGCAAAATAATTTAAAGAATTATATACAAAATTATTCAGAAAATAATTTTAATATTTTCCTGTTCTTAAAGTCTTTAAATTTTACAGGGACGAACTACGGTTCGTCGCAAATTATATAAATGATTTCAAATTAAGTTCATTTCTATTCTAAATGTTGTTAAAGTTGCATCATTGCGAAGTGTCATAGCTGCATATCTGCAAGCTTCAAATATGCTAGTTCACAATCGAACTTCTCGACTCGTTAAATATCGGCATTTAAATTGGGAAATTATTACTAACACCAATTTAAGTATTTGTTCAATTGTGACTCGTTGTGAGTTCATCATAATAGTAGGGTCAATTAAATTGATCTATTACTCACAAAAAAGAACAAAGAAGAATGGAATTAAAATTTCTTATCTTTTGATTTTTTGTGTAAAAACTGATTTACGAGGGATGATCGTAAAGTAAGGTTCCCATATTTTTAAAAAATAGACAGCATTCTTTATTTCTTTAACATTACATATCGTTTTAAAGGTAAAAACTTATGCTATTTTTCGACATAATCGCTATTTCTATCCAAGCATTTTTGCAGACGGTGCTCCAGCTTCTGTATCCCCATGTCGTAAAATTCTGCCGCCAGTCCTTTCAAGAATCGTATAACCTCTTCTTTGACTTCATCGTCGGTCCCAAAGCGTACGCCACCCAAGTGTTCCTTTAATTTTGGTAATCGCTTGGAGCTAGGTCCGGACTGTAGGGGGGGTGGGGCATGACAGTCCGGCCAAATTTTGTCAGCAGTTCCTGGGTTTGACGAGAGACGTGGGGCCGAGCGGTGTCACCCACGTTTCGTCGCCCGTAACAATGGAGTCCAAAAGTTCCTCCTTGTTGCCTTGACATTGTTGAAGAAACGCCTGGGCACACTTGCAGCGTTTCTGCTTATGGTCTTCCGTGAAAATTCGCGGTACCCACCGCGCGCACTCGTTGCGGTAGTCCAGCTTTTCGGTCAAAATCTTTTCAATTGTGGTGTTGTAAATCTCAGGAATCCGAAGAGCGAGTTGACGAAAGGTGACCCTCCAATCTTCAAGCAGTATGCTCTCGACCTTTTCAACGATTTCCTCTGAAACTTATGGTCTTCCACTCCGCTCTTCATCGTGAATTTCCGTCCGACCCCCAGTGAATTCCCTACACCATTTGCGGACGTGTTGAACAGCTATACACTTTTCTCCATAAACTTCGGTTAATTGACGATAAATGCCTATAGGTGGAACCCCTTTCGCGTTTGAAAAACGTATTACAGCGCGAATTCCGCACCTGGCGGTAGCGGCGATCGGGAGTTCCATCTCGGACGGCTGCGTAGGCAACACTGAGCGGCGCAGCGAGACGGGAGTGGTACGTATATAGAGTGAGAGAGCTGCTGCATACACCAATGCTGTCGGATTTTGCCTAGCACGTCTTATTGCTGCTGTAGGGCTTTGGGAACCTTATTTTACAATCATCCTTCGTAGAATGAATATAGGTAATACTTACAATTTTAATTTAGAAACAGTGAGAATTTGTCGATAAAAGAAATGTATAAAACACTATAAACTGGACTCACATGTTAAAATATGAATATATAAAGTAATGTAAAATATTTGTAAAGAATGGACTATCACAAACAATTTAAAAAGTACCGATTGTCTGATGTAAAATACTATCAATTGTATAAACTACGAGGAAGAACGACCAAGACAGTGACATCTATTCAAAAAAGACCTTGAGGCAGTTTTCTTTGTTATTGTATTGCTCCCTCATAATTTCGAGAGCTTCAGGGTTATTTAGATAATAACCTTTGTTAGTCACATGAAAAGTCTCAAAGATGTTCTCTAATGAAAAATTGCGGTTGTTGGAAACCAAATGCTGTGCAAAGTGTGAGAATCCCGTTGAATCGGGTCTCAAGCATCTTATGTGTTCTTTTATCCGAGTTTCAAAGTTACGATACGTCCTGCCAACACAGCAACTCCGACAGTCACCACAGGTAAGTTTATAGACACCACGTTTCTTAGTTTTTTCTATTCTATCTTTATTATTTAGGAGCGTGTTACGAAGGGGATGAGTAAGAGTAAGTCTTGTAAGAGATATTAAAATCTTCCTTCAGTGCCTCCGCTACCGAATACAAAACCGATCCTATATACGGAATCGATATGTAGTGTTTTTTTATATCAATTGTTGGTAGATCGGCTTGGTCTTAATAAACATATGTATGTCTCCAATTGCCTTCTCTGCACTTTATTTAATAGTCTATCTATAATATGTGGACTGTAACCATTCATGGAGGCTATTTGTTTTATCGTGTTAAATTCTTTATTAAACGCACTTTCAGTGAGACGTATATTAACAAGTCTATGCAAATAGCTGTAGAAAGCGGAGAATTTTTGGCAATATGAATGGTTTGAGGATTGATTGATAGTGATACCACTGCGAGTCGGTTTTCTATGTATTTCGAAAAATAATTTATTGTTATTTGATGATTTTGAGATTGATATGTCTAAAAAATTAATGCTGCTAATTTCAGTTTCGAGTGTAAATGTTATCAATTTATGGAGACTGTTAGTGTAAAGTAGATAATCCTTTAATTGCAAGTCGTTTCCTGACCGGATTATGAAGATGTCATCCACATATCCGATATAAAATTTTATAAATTGAGAGAATGGGTTATTTGAAAGTAAATACATTGATTCAAAGTAATGCATGTAAATATCTGCAAGAATTGTGGAAATGGGAGATCCCATGGCCAGACCCTGTGATTGCTAATATAACTCATTATTAAATTGAAAAAAATGTTGGCTAAGATATATTTTAGTTAATTCTACAATGTTGTCTCCCATTTCGGAAGGATAGTTGATAGAAACAAGTCTATCAGTCAACAGTGGAATCACCTCTTGTTGAAGTACGTTTGTAAGAAGGTTCGAGACGTCTAATGAAATCAAGCGATGAGCAGAATCAACTTGAACGTTGTTTAAACTTTTCGTCAATTCCAAAGTATTCTTAATTGTGTACCTAAAGTAATTTTGATATAGTTCTTTTAACTTTGTGTTTAACCAACTCAACAGTTTGTACACTGGTGAACCTGTATAAGGCACCACCACATAGGCTAATCTAAAAAGTTGTTAGATTTATGAACTTTAAGTAATCTGTATAGCGTAGGTGTTAAAGTATAGTGGGGCTCTTTTTTTTTCGTTTATCATCTATCAAATTGGAATAAGATGTAAGTGGCTTTTTTACTTTGTTAATGAACGAATTGAGGGATAGATTAATGCTGCGAATGTTATTATTAGAGTTGCTTACTAGCGCCAACAGGCAGTGGCGGAGGTTCGATACAACCCTCAGTATAACTGCGAGTCTGCATGTACGCTGCCGTAAATACTATTTCGATTATGATGATGATTATGATGGCTTTAAAATTCAATGTGTAGTTTGTAATATCCCTTTAATGTGTTGGTCCAAAAGGGATTGTCTACGTCACGTAAATAGTAAACAACATTCTTTAAAAAAAAATTGCACACGACACTATGACAAATTGAAATTTAATGTATGTGTTACCTTTATTGCATATAATCTACCGTTTAATTTACTAGACAAGGAAGCATATGTCTTCTTTTGGAATAAATATTCGGATTGCAAAAACTGTAGTTATGTGTGGACGAAGCAACAGATCGTAAAAAACATTCTGTGGTTAATGTAATGGTACGTACAATGGAACCACATCAATCGTCACTTTCAATTCTATTAGCTTCCAGACGAGTACAACAATGTACTGCCGAAGTAATTCCAAAGTTAGTGTTAAATATACTGGAAAAGTTTGAACTTTCAACAAACCAACTATTGATGTTTATGAGTGACGGTGCCGCAAACATGCTTTCTGAAGGCCGGTCTCTTAAAAAACATTGTGCTAACTTGTTATATATTACGTGTAAAATTCATGCTTTCAGTCATGTGGCAGGTAGTATTAGAAAATGTTATCCTGAGGTGGACGCTTTAATAGCGCATACAAAAGCAGTGTTTGTCAAATCCCCAAAACGTATTTGCAGATTTCACAGACTGTGCCCCCGTATGCCTGAGCCACTAGAACCTATTCTTACACGTTGGGGAACATGGTTACAGGCCGCGTTTTATTATCATAAATATTTGGAGAATATTAAGAACGTGGTTTTACAATTCGATCCAAAGGAAGCTGCAGATCTCAAGGAAAGCCAGTCGAAATTACAAGATAGTTAGGTTAAAACGGATTTAAAAACTATTCAGAACAATTGCTTTGGACTAGTAGAGGCAATAGAAAAATTACAAGATCCTTCGATGTTGTTAGTGGAATCTCTGCAATATGTTCACCCACAGCTATGCACGGTAGAAGACGCAAAAAGTGTTTGTGTTCTAAAAAGGTTTGAAAGTGTTTTAGAAAAAGACTCTGATTTTGGCATATTAAGACAAATTTGTGAAGGTGCGTCAACAGAACCGCTAAGTTGTTTCAAAGATTATTTTAATTACGCAAATATAACGTCACTAGATGTAGAACCTTCATTTTCTGCATATAAACACACTTTTTCTTCACGCCGCACTCGGTTTGTAGAAACAACTGAGGAAACATATCTAATGTTGCAGATATTTAACAGACATTGTGATATCACAGAAGACTTTTAAGACGGTAAGTGTTTGGGCACGTATTATATTTTATTTCTGACCATTTATTTTGTGTAAACTTTTATGCGCCCGCCACTGGCTGTTGGCGCAAATTAAGCAACTCTAGTTATTATTATTAAAAAATTCACTAACTTTGTTGTCATAATATAATTTGTTTAAGATAACCAATCTCCCTCCTTTAGCCGCTCTAGTAGCTACTAAATTGTTTTTTGTCTATTTTTCTTTTATTAAGTTTAATGCTTTGTAGTAACTTCGAAACTCGGATAAAAGAACACGTAAGATGTTTGAGACCCGATTCAACGGGAGTCCCGCATTTTGCACAGCATTTGGTTTCCAACAACCACAATTTTTCATTAGAGAACAACTTTGAGATTTTATATGTTCTTCCTCGTAGTTTATACAATTAATAGCAGATGTCGCTGCTAATTTAAATCTTTCAAATTTATTTATTTTTAAAAAACAGTACAGTATTTTACATCCGACAATCGGTACTTTTTAAATTGTTTGTGATAGTCCATTCCAAAAATCAAAAGATAAGAACTTTTAATTTCATATATACAAGTTGAAGTTTAAAAATTAGTTTAACATAATGATATTACAGCTTAAATTAAAGCTAATACATAAATTAACACTTTATTCATTAAGAACAATGTTTTTTTTCAATTAATTTAGATGTAGTTCTTCGAATTTGTATTTATTCCTGGTGTCCTTTATAGCGTGCTTAAGGATGAGCTCGAAGCTGGTAGCACCGTAGAATACTAAACGAATTTTTGTGAGTAATTCACCAATTTTATTGACCCTACTATTAAATTAATTACTGTTTATGTGTTTAGTGAATGAAGTTACTTTAAATTTGAAAATTAAGGAAAGAATATATGTACAAGTAGGTTACCTATCTCTGATCTAGGTAAATTTCAGGGTCACTCGTCCTCCAGGTCTCCAAGTGAGATGGGGTTCGCGGTTTAATTCGCCACCGATCCGTGGTTTAATTCGCGACTAAGTTTGCGAGTGACGAGAAAAAAGCGTGGCGTCCGCGGTTTAACATGTGTAGGACAATATAAATTATAATTTACAATAAAATTACAATACAGTATAATACAATTCGCGATATAATTCGCGGCTGGTGACACAGTAGACTTTTTGACATGCAGTTAGTGCATCCTTGGAACTTTCTCTAGAAATAGGTCCTAACATGATAGCACCATATTTTTGGATATCGAAAGCTATAGACTCTAAAACGCATCTAATTAAAGAAAGCTGCACGCTCAAAGCTCCTTCAGTATGTATCGAAACGTATTCCAAGACTGCCTTGAACAGTATATCGAAAAACTACGAAAATTAAAAACTGATATTAAATTGTATTCCTTTGCAAGGAGATTGCAAAAAATAAATATAGAAGATAGCATGGAAGAACAAATCGGAGCTGCCTTGAAGAATATCGACGAAAATTGTGGAAGATTGGACACAATGGGTCACTGCTCCCTCTATACGTCCTACGAAATAAAGTACATCGACTCTCCCTGTAGCAGAAGTGGCACATCACTCCTCAAGAAAGAAAGTCGCACTTCAAGACTGTTTACCATGGTACCCCCATATTCCCATAACCGAAGATCAATTGGATGGGCTACCATCAGCCATAAGAAACTGCAGGGTGCAACAAATTCATATAAAATTTATACAGTATGTCCCTGGATGGACTGAACAAGAGGGAAAACATTTTTATTTGTAACTTAACATAAAAATGTCATTCTTTATACAATTTTTTGCTTGTCTCAAAACCACCAATTCTGAAACAAAAATCAGAATATTCTTTTTAGCAGCTGAGAAAATTACAAAAACATAAAAATTTAAGCAAAAAAGTTTCTAAGTTTCATGTTTTTGATTAAATCAGATTATCCAGTTATCTTCCATGATAACTTAATAAGTAAATCAAGTTACGTGTTATTTGTCAATGTCATTACGTATTTGTGAATCTTTACTGAGACTTACTTAATAGTGATGCTAACTTTGGAACAAAGAGTTTACCTCGTTCAATGTTATGGAACTAACGAGGCTTCTTATAACTTTGCAACTCAAAAATTTCAACAGAAGCTTCCTAATGTTCACGTGTGCGTTAATGCTTTACGAAATTTGGTAGAAAAATTTGAAAGAACAGGTAGCGTACATGACATCAAGAAAAGAAAAAGGATACACGATGAAGAAGATGCTGCTACAATACTGGCTCTAGATTCTGTAGAAACAAATCCAAAATTACCCTTACGAAAAAGGTCTGCACAGTTAAATCAGTTAATTAGCAAATCACATTTACAAAGAATTTTTAAAGAAAACAAAATTAAACCTTATAAACCGATTTTTGTACATGAATTAAGAAATGGGGATCATGCTTTGCGTTTAGACTTTTGCTTATGGGTAGGAGAAAATAAGTCTGTAAATCGAAATTTCTGCAAAAAACATTATTTCTTCAGATGAATCGACATTTACAACCAATGGGAAAGTTGCAATGCAAAACTGTAGATTTTGGTCGAGAGAAAATCCTAATTTTAAAATTGCAACTAGAAGTCAGTATTACAAGAAGGTTAATGTGTGGTGTGGTGTTATGTATGGAAAAATCATCGGTCCGTATTTTTTTAATGAAAATGTGAATCAAAATACGTATTTGGAGTTGTTTGAAAATTTTTTGTTGCCTGCAGTAACAGATGAACTTAACTTTGAAAGTGTATTTTTTCAACAAGGTGGATGCTCTGCTTACTCAACAGTGTTGGTAAGAAATTATCTGCAAGAACATTTTGGAACAGATGGATAGGTCGTTACGGACCCGTCAATTGGCCGGCTCGTTCCCCTGATTTAAGCCCATTGGATTTCTTTTTATGAGGATATGTTAAACAGCATGTTTATAATACTAATTTGCGGTACATTCTGTCACTGAAGATATGATCCACAATGTTTATAAAGAATTTGTACGTATAGCTGAAAAGTGTGTAGAGGTTGGAGGATACCACGTTGAATAAAATAAAATGTGTGTTTTTGTAATTTTCTCAGCTGGTAAAAAGAATATTTTAATTTTTGTTTCAGAATTCGTGGTTTTGAGACAAGCAAAAATTTTTATAGAGAATAACATTTTTGCGTTAAGTTACAAATAAAAATGTTTCCCCTCTTGTTCAGTCCATCCGGGGACATACTGTATATTACACACATGTATCATCTATTTGTATATACATGAACAAAATAAATCTGCTTTTGTAATAATATGGAAACTCAGTGACGTCAGCCAGGATTCGGGGGTGAGAGTGAGGTGACACTAAATAAAATGTACTGTGTATAACTGTAATAGTTCTTAATTTTATCTAGTAATAAAATGCTCATTCAAAATAGATAGATTCAAATAATCAGATAACGTAGGAACGTTTGATATAGAACAAATTGTAAGTTTATCGCTGTAGTACATGCAACATTCGTCCAGGGTTTTTCTTATCGTAGGGATGTCCCTCATGTATTCTAAAGTGGCTATTGGTACACTAACAGATTTCTTCAGCACATCTGCTTTCTGATGTCCTTTACCGTAGATAGTCTGAATGTTTTTCGTGAAGAGTCATAGAATGCTAGGTAGGGAACGTGAGGTTTAAACACGAAATGGTTCAACATTTTCCCATCACTTAATGCTCTTTCACTAAAAAACCACTGTTTAACAAGAAACATCGCACATCGATCACCAATGCCATTTCTAGATGAGACAGTACGCCACCGTGTCAATATTAAATGGTTCTTTGAACTCCATTTGCAATTTTACATCCACGGCGCTCGATTTTGCCGACTAGTTCTGTTTCGAACAATCAATTACATATACAGTACCCTCGCAAAACTTAGCGTAATTCATTAACGGCTCAATTGATCATCCGTAGTAACTAGGTCGAAAAGAGCTGTACATGTAATAGGCAACGGCATAGCGTTTATCTTCCATATCAATGTTCATATCGTTGTAGGGGTCATTTTCTGAATTCAAGAAAAGTTTTACATTTGTTATCTTGGAGTGGTCAAAGAGCGAAGCATCCTTCTTAAAATTATCATTCTTGTCTTGTTGGAACGCGATGAGCACATAGCGCGGCTTCTCCATGCTGGTGCTAGATTTTATCGGCCAAGTCCCTGTTTTTGTGTGGCGTGATGTTCATTTAGTTGCCACCTCCGAAACGGAACGTATATAGTTTTGTTGTGTTGAATAGCATCTAATAACTTAAATCTAATTTCTGACGCTTATATGGGGAACATGCCACTCGATCTTCAATAGATGCTTTTTTCGTACCTCCTTCGACAGTGTTTCTGTAGCAGTTATCGTCTGTTCTGCTTCTAACGAGTAACAATTATTGGCTAACGTTTATGAATATGCGTCTATAGTCCTCAAACATGCCCATTAGAAATTTTAATGGAATACATGCATTGAATTTATCATCTGATAATGTAGGTTGATTATTTTGGAACGGATTTCATCCTGCGATTTGCAATAATTTACTTTCGTTGTCACTATAGGAGATCAGTGATTTCATTGTTGTAATGATAGCTGGTTTAGTACAATGATCAATTTTTACTCCATTTATTTCGTAGCGTATATGCTCGAATATGAGTGCATACGCGCTATTTGTTAAAGTACAAGCGCCGGTTCTTTGATCATCAACATCGTTCGTCGCGCGATAGGCGTGCGGCTTCTTCAATATTTGTAATACCAAAAAAGAAGTAATAAAGCGAATAATAATAAAAAAAACTAATCAAGAATTATAATATCTATAAGGCTGTGAAACACTCACCCTCTTAAGCAGCGTAATCAAGTAGGCTGGCGGATTGCATAGGAATTACTGAACATGAGAGGTAGAAGCACCATCATCAATATTATAACTCAGTGGATAAGAATCGTAAAAAATTGATAGCATTAGATACCTATGTAATACATGTATGTATGTATGATAAAATAATCTTTGAACTCAATTAATGGATTAGTCGAAGTACCATTACAAATTTATTGCAATGTGATAAAATTGGAATCTTTCTCTAACGCACTTGCCAACTTTTTTAAAACGCAAATATTTTTTGCGTCATCTATAGCGCGTAGCAGAGTATGTACTTCGTCCACTACTTGCAGTGACTTCACTAACGACAACGCTCTATTTTGTAATTGTTCCAGTGCGTCATGTAAGCGTTTATAGTAGCTATGAACACTTTGTAAATCTGTTTCAAGAGAAATTTTGACTGTCTCTCCTTAATAGCTGCAGCTTCGGCAAGATTGAATTGCAGAATAACAGCTTTTACTTTTTTGAAATGTTCAGCATAATAAAAAGCTGCCTGTAACTAGGTTCCCCAACGTGTAAGAATCGGCCGTGGTGGTTCACGAATACCGGGACACTATGCGTGAAATGTTTGAAGACGTTTTGGAGATTTGAGAAACACTTTTTTTGTACTTGATATTAATGCATCTACCTCGGGATAACATTGTCTAATAGTTTGTGCCACAAGATGTAAAGCATGCACTTTACAAGTTACATGTCGCAGCCGTGTTCAAGAAGAGAACGGCCTACCACACACATTGTCGCTGCACCATCGCTCATAAGCATCAACACTTGACGTGTTGAGACTTGACACTTTCTTAACGTAGTAAGTATCACAGTCGTAATTGCTGCACTAGTACACCGCTGTAATCTTTTGCAGTGAAAATGTCGGTTTATGTTGATCCAGTATACGAACTATAACATGTATAATAGATTTTTTTTTACAGTCTGTTGTCGGACAAGTAAATCTAAAATAAAGTCATTTCTGTTTGACGCGCCGTTTTTTCTATTTCTGTGTTTTGTACTATTTACATGCTTCCTACAGTCGTTCTTTTGCCAGCACATCAAAGTTTTCTCGCACACTTTACAAACTATTTTAGCACCGTCGTACAACAAATCTGGAAACTCACAGATAAAGTTTTTTACTTTATCAGCAAAGGGTCGTTGTTTAACCTTGCGCGCGCTGGACATTTTTGATTAAACATTTTCTTGAATAACTAGTATTCCGCTCGCCTGATTTAATTCACACGCACATGCCGCGCTAGTGATGAATTTGTACGAATTTGAACTGCTTTGCCACCCGGCAGATGTTTACGCATCGCATCAGACAGGCGCGCGCCGAGTTCCGTTGGCTGCTCCAGCTGTTACGGCTATGCTGGGACAACACGACTATCTTACCTTAACCATCAACGATAAATTTTCCCTATACTAGGATACGTAAGGATTCATTTATAGTCGCGAGCCCCATACATATATCGAATAGTGTTGTCGCGTGTGCTAGCAGCGTCCTTGATTCGCTTCGCGCGCTCCCCACCTTATACTTTCATAGCACGCAAACGTTGTAACACTGTCCATATATTTTAGCGGTTCACTTTACTACGGAACTTACGAACGCGGTATATAGCTTTCACTGGGTAGGGTACAGATATCTTGATGTTGAATATCTACTAATGTGCACTTCATCGATTAAATTGAAGCTATTTGTTCTGGGATAATATGTGTGGTACTCCTGTTTAGTTATCGTTTTGTCGAAACTCAGACCTTCGAATATCTCAAATTTTTCCATCGTTCACTATTTTGAATCTGATCGACTGAAGAAACGCAATATTAGTACATGTTAAATACTGAACGTCCGGCATGCGAATGGCGGAAGGTGAAAGTTTTCTTCCTAGTTTATAATTTCGCTTCGCAAAGTATAGACCCATTACAATTTCTCCAACTCCACTCTGATAACGATCTGTTCACCTTGAAAATCCACCGCATCAACGTTTCGGTCTAATAAAGTTAAGGTTATATTTTCGATATTACTTTTGTTCAAAGGTAGGTAAATCACGTGCTGTGGTTTGATATAAATGCTATAGCCGGGCTCTACTTGCGGCGAGAGTTCGTACAACGTATGCGAAGGACGTGCGCCGTGGTAGGAGGAGGTTATCATATTGCACTCGATGCGTATCGTTACGACTTTTGAAATCTACACGGGCAAATCCAATTCATGCTTATGATTAGGCCCCAGAATTCATTTGCTGAATCCAAAGCAGTCGCCCCAAAGCATCCCTCGTTCAAAGTTTATCTCATGTTTGCACTTGATTTCTACTTTCAACGTATTATTATTAGGCTTGAACGATGTGGTCATTTGGCATAAATTCTTTCAAATAGTCCTCGATATCAGTTATTTCGTACGATCCAACAGGAACTCTTTTCACTTTATTATCGTAATAAAACTTGTTGTTTTCTTCGGTTACATTCGGAATCGTATTATACGTGTGTAAGCCTACGAGTCCGAGGGCATAATCGTATTTGGGATCCAATTCATTGGTAAACCGCGGAGGCCATGCTTCTTTGTCATCACTCGCGACCTTAGCCGCGAATCAAACCGCGGACGCCACGCTTTTCTGTCATCAGTCGGGAACTTAGCCGCGAATAAAACCGCGGATCGGCCGCGAATTATACCGCAGACGCCATCTTCCTAGGGCACCTGGAGGATGAGTGACCTTGAATGTGGCCCTTCTTACGGCGAAGATGTGTTATGTTCCCGTTTCCCAGGATAAAGAGGAAGAACCAAGAAGGACTCGGCCATATAAGTCGCTACAATCTCATGATGCGCATCAGTACAGCGCCGTTGTTGCCTGAACGAACTTCAATTCATGTGGTTGTACAACGCTTCCCATGGCGCTGATCATGGTGATTTCATTAAATAACTTTATTTTTGACATTACAATGTACGCATATTATGGAGAATCTATAAAAATATGAGAAAACCAATATTTCCTTGATTTTATTGATGTACTTAAAGATAATTAATGAAATAGAAATGTCTCCTTCGGCGTCGGTAGGATTCGAACCTGCTACTCCCGTTTGTCGAACGGGCGGGCTACTACTACACAACATAGTTTGTCGCATATTCGAATCCTTGTTGAATACCAGGATGTTCGGTCTTATACAAAGGCTTAATGTTCTTAAGAACATGACCTCCGGTTATGCCGAAAGTGGATGTCAACATTCTTATTTTAAATGGAATGTGTATTATTTTACCATAAATTTGGATTCCTCTTCAAATTCTGAAACAGTATTGGATATAATTACCTCTACCTAAATTTTACCATTTAACGAGAAGATCGATTTTTTCCAGAAAAATGATGGAAGAGTTATTCCGCTAATCTAATGTAGAAGGTCCATATTATTAGTAGGTGTGACAATAGATTGAAAATACTGTACAGGGTGTTTAAATTTTCTAATCAAATTTGGAATGGGCAAAATTGGCAAAACTCGATTTTTGAAATAGCATTCCCTTCAAGCAAGTGTAATTTTCAATCTATGTGTCATTACTGTGATATAATCAATTTTTGTAAATATCGTTCTTATAAATGCATTAATGCAATGGTAATCTAGGTTGCCGTGGAAAATAATATTAAATGTCAAACGTTTGTTTTATTTGTTGATAAAAAAAATATGGACAAGAAGAAACATCACATAGATATATCTTGTAAAACATACATAAGTTTATAAAATCATAAACTGTAGTAAAGCAAGGATAAACGATAAAACAATGAATAGGTGAAAGAGAAAACACTACAGTAAAAAAAATTAAAGATCTCTTGAAGCTCTTACAGTCTATATTCGAAAACACTACCATTCTGTGCTAAACAAGTTAAAACCCTTGCATCCATCTGGTTGTTAGTGGCAAGTCGAACGGAGTTAGGGCATACTCCAATGAAGGAAAGTCGAGCCTTGTCTTGCATGTTTTCTTTTGTTGTCGTTGGATGTGCATACACTTGGTTTTTAATGTATGCCTAAATCCAAAAATCCATGAGTGTTAAATCAGGAGACCGTGGTGGAAATCGATACGAACCATTATTACCGGTACCGTGTCTGTCTGGCAAACGGGAGTTGTAGGTCCAAATTCTAACGGCATCTAATGCGAAATTTTTATTTCATTTATTAAATTTAATTACATCGATAAAATCAAGGAAATATTGATCTCCAGTATTCACCGATGGAAGCCATATGTAATTATATTAAACAAATATACCATTTATAAAATAGTAATTTGACCCGCTTTTTTATGTCTTTGTAAGTTATAAGTTTATAAAAGTACATGTAAATTGGTGCGTGTATAAAATATTTATGAATAAGTAGGTACTCACAGTTAGTAATATTTAATAAATAGGTATACACAAATAAATGAAATTTTCTTAGAGATCCAAGAACAAATAACGATTCATTTTTAAATAATTGCATATCAGGTATTTTAGAAATGCAAGTGTATAGTATGTAATTTCGAATTTATTCTTTAACAGGGAAACATTATTGATTTTAGGTACTTCCTGTAATTATTAGGGTATGTTTTCAATCTTTCCTCTACAGAACTAGGTTACAATAAAACAACTTTTGAATTTTTGATTTACTTCAAATCATGGCAGTAGCTTGGTCTCACCGCTACGGTATTAAATTAAACAATCACTCTGTATATCCATAGTCATTATACATATGTTAACCCATTGTGAATGAATGTGCTTATATGTGAAATTTATCATTTTTTTGCACGTTACGGTGTATTTTTGCCGCACAAAAGGCGCCAGCCGGAAAAATGTATGAAGCAGAGATCCGCTGCAGTAAAAAGTAATGTCCTTTTTCTTTCTACCCACTGAATGTTCTCTCCCGGTAACAGATGTAGAAAAATTAAGATAACGTTATATGGTGCTGCGGTTTATCGAGTTCGTACGCAGCATCAAGCAGAAATGTCCTTCCGCTATAGATCTACTATTTAGATATTTGCAAATAGCCATATATTTTTTATAACAGTGTGGATGTTACACAATGCGCTTCATGTAGAAGGATTGTCAGGGATTCTTTTTACAATCCTGCTTTCCTTTTGTACCGAAAAGTTCGAAAATTAGATGATTTTAATTATTTTTTGACCATCAATTCCCCTTGCTGATTTTCTTATTGTTGAAAACAATTTCGAGTATAGCATCGGCCTTTTTCTAATGCCTTAAGAAATAGATTGTATTGAGTCGAATCAATGAAGGCTTTCGACTTAGTATGAGCTTTTTTATATACAGGGTACGTCTAAATATTACTGATAAATTTTGAGAGCTAGTAGAAAATTATGAAATCAAGATCTCTTATTACTGTAAACCTGCCCTACGGTTAAATGACTTAAAATTTTTTTATTGAAGCGCTTTGGTTAGTACTACTAAAAGTTGAGAGTTCATATTGTGCCGCCTATTTCCCTTTCTGGACCAGATACTTCGGATTTTAATAATTATTTTCTTAATAAATTTGTAAATGTAATAAAAACAAATTAATCATTAATTGCTTTCTTTAATTTTATAAAACACTGGAAAGCAAGAAACTATTAGCAAAAATATTCACGGTGTTCATTTTCAAGTATATGTCGGTGACGTTATAATGGAAACAGTGACGGCACAACGACAACTGTAACGTCATAACAAAAAAAATAATAATAAGATGGAAAATGTAATTAAAATTCGACCTGTCTGAGATATTTTCGAAAACATCTTTGTTTTGAGAAATAATGAACGTGTACCGTGGCTTAGAGACACTATGCATGTTGACTATATAGAAAAATATAGTATATGATCTATTGAGTTATTTCATTGAATAAAATCTGACATATAACTTTGAAATACTTTTATGTTTCACCAACATGAGACCTTTTTATTTTCATCGCATTTTATAATTTCCTGGTGGCTCTTATGTGGACTATATGTACGACATTTTCACAAGTAGCTAGACAGCTCTCAAAACTTACACATATGAATATAACCTAATACACGAATGTGTGCAGAATCTAAGGCAGTTGGAACGTAAAAACTAGGTTACGTTGTGGTGGGCCTCAAGTCATCAAGAGATTTAGGGAAATCAAATGGTCGATACGCTGGCCAAAGTAGCAGCGAATATGCCTCCTAATGTGGTTTGTAAAAGTGTCACCTAAAACAGGAAGTTAGGAAATGAGAGGAACAACAAAAGGCTACGCACTGGCAAAAGACAGTAGGACAGGCGAAAGCATTCATATCAGGCTAGTCAAAGACAGTGCATTTCTTTTAGCAAAGTGTATCTCAGAATGCTAGTGGTCTCATTGAAAGGCCATGAAGCTGCAAAGTATATAGGAAAACCTGAAGATCATCTCTGTGGTCTATGTCAAGAAAATGTGGAGACGGCAGATTTGTATTCTACGCAAATGCATTGCCATCAGCCACAAATGACGTCAACTCCTCTGTAGGCAATTTTCAACACCTACTGAATTAAAATAATAAGATTCCAGACTAGCACAAAGGTACATCAAAAGCATCCAACTATTCTAATATAATAAACCTTAATATGCATAAAGGTCACTGTTACAACATATGTTTACGTTGCAGTGACTGCAGGCGTCCATACCGTCGCCCGTTTTAGTAATAATAAATCCCTGAAAATAAAATGACAGAATTGCAAATGGAAAATTATGTCAATAAAAAAGAATAAACTAAGATAACGACGAACATTAAATACACAAATCTACAAAATGAACAGCAATGTGGAAAAGTATGTCCTGCCAGAGTTTGGAATATCATTTAGTTAATAATAATAATAGCTAGAGAACATGCATACACATACTTAGAGGTTGCAGATACACACCGGTGATGCTCGTTACTGATGATAGACGGCCAGTTCGAGTATAAAACACTATACTTTTACTATTATTTGTATTAATTCATACATATATTTTTTATACAACAAACATTTTAAATTGAAATTGTTTCTGAAATTATTATGGGCAGAATAATAACAAACGTTATATATAGCAAACGAATATAGCGATGCTAAGACAAACGAGAAGACGCTAGCTTTTGAATGAATCTTTTGACGTGTTGAGACTGAGTGAATACAGTGTTAAAAAATATTCAGAGTTTCTAATTATTACGGCACATTTAGAGATACCAAAGTTATACTATATACTTGATCTACTTATATAGAGAGGACGCGGTGAACTTCAAATCTGAAGATCCGGTTTTCTTTATGCTATTAATGAGCTAGAATATTTTATTTCCACTCGCATTTATTATACTATCGAAAGAGTATCCTGTTAATATTCCCGAATCCACGTGAAATCTACGCTATAAGAAAAACTATCCCGTCTATCTAATTTCAATTGCATCACACCATATATTGAATAAATATGTTTTCATGTCTGTCGCATTATCGATGTGCAGATTCCTCTAATTGATGATACCTCCGGTCTTGAAATCACGCGTTTTTGAAAATAAGTAAATGTCTTCATACGATATTGTGTCAAGATGTGACAGCAACTAATACAATGAAGAAAGGTAATTTACTCGATTAGAGTAACGTGAAGGGCTCCAGTGGTATGAGATCGGTATTTTTATGGGTTTCGTCGATACTCAACGTTTAAACAAGATTAATGTTCCGAGGAGATTCAATTGATAAGTTTAAGTCCTCCCTACTTTCATAGCCTTTGCGGACGTTCGCTTTAACTACTGCTGCTTGAAAATTTATGCCCCAATGTATTCGTTGCGTATATGTGGCGGGAGTTCCGCTAAAGGATCCATGCCTCGTAAATATTTCGTTTAATCCTTCGGACAAAAAGTGATTTGTTATTACGGACAATGATGGCTTTCGAGTTGCTTGGACAAGTTTGCCTGATGAAATATTTTTGGGAATTAATAGCGATGGGAGCCATAATAATTATTGATTATCTTCGGGTAGGCGTATATACATATATATGTACATAGTACAAATAAAGGGATCACCAGGAAGATTGGCGTGGATATAATTTATTATTCCTTCCATAACAAAGGGTTTACAGGTAAGTATTTTTGGGGTTAAAATAAGACGTGTTACATTGTATTATACCGTAATCAAATATTAATATCTTTATTAAACATACACCGAAAAAAGGTATCTGACGCAATTGTAGCAATCTATACAATTTATAGTAAAATAAGCTCCACGTGTTGTTTGTAGTATTTTTTTCCATTAGAATACACAAAAAGGTTGTAGTAATTCTTACTACATAGACTGGACAATATAAACTTCCTAACCTAAAATGTATATGAACACTTATATTCAAAAGCTACCACTTTTGATTTTTAAAATAAGGTAGGTACTTCTTATACTGGGGTACGTAAGGATTCATTTACAAGCGCTGATCCCATATATATAGCGAATAATGTTGTCGCTTGTGCCTGGAAAGCCCTCTTCACTCCTCTCTCCCTAAACAATCCTCCACAGACAAGTCAGTCACCTAGCGTACGTGCTCGAGGTAACTGTTCGACACAGATTTATGGAAACACGTAATACATCTTATTTGATTTTTATCCTATTGATGGACTTATTTCCAAATAAATACTTAAACGTAATTGTCGTATATGAAACAAAGAAAACGTTCTTAATTTAAAAGGAAAAATTACAAATTCCAAAACTAAATAGAACCTCTCATTATAAAATAACTAGATTAAATTTTTGCATTTCCAAACATCCAATGTATTAAATGTTTAAATGATAGTGCCTAACAAATACATCAACTTTTAAAGGCAAATTCCAAAATGAAAACATGTTTTGTAAATCCAATTAACGACATTTGATGTCAAAATGAATCGTATTTGTATGTGTAAAAATTCAGTTGTACCTGTTATTATAATAGATGTTCAAATAAGCAGTCATTTCCAGTGCTATCCCTAACGTGGTACTACTGTATGACTTCTTAATTTATAAGAACGTAATTAAAAAGAAAAGTATTGCACAGTATAATCTCGAGACAAACAAATCAATTAAAGGAATAAACTACGGGTACAATGCATGGCTAGAGTCTAGCGCGATCATCTCCTGACGGCGATTGGATTCATACTGATAGAGATAGATTACTTGGCCCGACTCTCCACCTTATACTTTCATAGGGAGCTAACGTTGCAGCACTGTCCATATATTTTAGCGGTTCACTTTACTACGGAACTTACTAACGCGGAATATGTATGTATGTAAGTACATACGAGCTCACTACACACCCCGTTGTTTTAATGTTAACAATTCCTAACAGTTAAACTTCTACATAAAACATGATAGAATTTACTACAAAAAGAATATTAAAAAAATATGCAAAAATTTTGAGAATGCGATAATATTATTTGACGCAATTGTGGCACAATGTACTAGATTATCTTAGATATAATTTTATAGCAATAGGCGCCATAGCTTTTTTTTCGATGTACTAATATGCTACAATCTTTCTATAAGTGTCTTAAGGGTTTTTAGCGAGTTGGGTTATACATTTTGACAAATTTACATATTTTAAGATGAATTCGTGTTTCACATTTCAAGTTATTGAAACTATTTTAAATGGATGGAATGCTGTTTTTTATAGAACCTATACTGCTATTTTATTGCATCATGTTCAAAATGGCTTTTAAGGAGCTGAGTGTTATCGACTAGCATTGTTTGAAAAATAATGACTCAATTATTATACAGAGTTTATTCGAAAAATACTTTCAGGGATAATGAAGATTATAAAATAAAGCTCTTCTTCCATAATTTATATGAGATTTCAAAACTTCTTGTTTTTTACTGCTATAAAATCACATGTTAACAAGATTGCCTACACTCTAAAAAAGTGGTGAACTTTACCTCGTTAAGAAAAAAAATTACTCAAATTAAGGGGAAATTTGAACTCTCGTGGGGGAAACATAAAATGGGGTAATCTTATCCTAAAGCACCAGAATGTACGGTTAAATTCACCCAAAATGATGCGCGCAGACACAACTTGTAAAAAACACAGAACATCGTGAGCAGTTGTCTTCAACTGGTATATTTAGCGATGATAAACGAATTATAAATGCATAACTTTAATTCAAAAGGTAAGTAAAGAAGCTAGCTTACTAATAACCAGACACGACATCAATGTGCAAATAAATAGTCAATAGGCATTAATAACCAAAAAATAAATGCTAATATAGCTCATGGTATTGGTGGAATCATTCCCGGCAAAAACAATGTAGCAGAGAAAATAGCGCTAACACATGGACATGTTTCTGCCTACTCGGCGTCATCAGCATGGTTCTGAGCACTATCTACTGCCGCTATCATTGAGTTTGCCTCTCAGTTTATATTGCTAATCTCCAAAGCAGCACTGAATATGTCTCTCGGCGACACCTATCGCCAACAAACACAGTCACGCCGTCCCAAAGGGTAGCAAGACAAACCGGAGTGTAGATGTCCACCACCTATCGGGCAGCTCTTGGGCTGCCAAACGCAAGAGGGCGTTGTGCCTAGGCACAGCGACATCTATACGTACAAATGATTCCTCAGGCTTACCATGATGTATAGAAATACACGTGGAAAGAATGCCTAATACAATAACCAAAAAATAAATACTAATATAGCTCATGGTATTGGTGGAATCATTCCCGGCAAAAACAATGTAGCAGAGAAAATAGCGCTAACACATGGACATGTTTCTGCCTACTCGGCGTCATTAGCATGGTTCTGAGCACTATCTACTGCCGGGACGGCGTGACTGTGTTTGTTGGCGATAGGTGTCGCCGAGAGACATATTCAGTGCTGCTTTGGAGATTAGCAATATAAACTGAGAGGCAAACTCAATGATAGCGGCAGTAGATAGTGCTCAGAACCATGCTGATGACGCCGAGTAGGCAGAAACATGTCCATGTGTTAGCGCTATTTTCTCTGCTACATTGTTTTTGCCGGGAATGATTCCACCAATGCCATGAGCTATATTAGCATTTATTTTTTGGTTATTGTATTAGGCATTCTTTCCACGTGTAGGCATTAATAATGTTATGATAGTTGCTTACATTCTAAATGTACCTAACCGATGCCAATCGAATTCAGTTTCTAATTAATATCCTGTGTTCATATCTCATGAGGTCGTGTAATGTTATACACAAGGAGAAAAATTGATTTATAGAAATTAATTAATTAATTGTACGGTCTGTAGATCTGGAAGTGTTCCCTAGACACTTTTACTGTAGTTTAAATACGAATTAACGCCAACTATTTACCTTTTAAAATAATTAAATTTGAAAAGAGAAAACTAACCTCAAATTGTGACGTTTCAATGTAAACGTTTATACATGTTTATATTTTACATACAGGAACCCCACGTATTTTTAAATTGCCAAACTTGACTCTCAATTCGTAATTATCGTTGAATTTAATCACCGGACACTTGTAAAAGAACACTTAGACCTAAACTGAGAAAATTATAAACATCTCCTGACTCGTTTGTTCCCAATTGCTATTGTTTTATCATGGCCAATTAGGACATGCCTTTCGAATTTCAAACTGCTATTAAATTTCAATTAACCTTCCCTATTATAAAAATAGGTTCACCATTTTAAAATGAAACTCTATGATTTCAGATATATGACACTACGAGCAACCTTTGCACATGCAATTTTATCAAGGGACATCATCACTTCTTGACCACAAATACTTAGTTTACGATATTAGGACAGATATACGACTGCATTTATATTGTAAATTGTTGTAGGAAAATATTACATTGAAATTTAAGATGTAGGATATGTAGAATATCTACAAAAGACTAGTTATTTAGCCCTTCCCCCGACTCATCATTGACTGGAGTCATAATGACGTCCTAACGCCCGGGCTACCTAGATAATAGGCAATGAAAGGACTGGGGACACTGAAAAAGAACTCAGAGGGAGTTTTGTGTTGAACGGCTGGACATAGGTAGTTAACTGAACGCATTATACGTGGCGCTGATGACTGCTTTCGATGTTGTAAATTATAACATTATAGTAGTTATTTGTTATAGGGATTCACTAGGCTAATTCCCTGTATGTACTTAGTGTAAGAAACTTTACAATGAAAGGTGTATGTATTATTTTGATAATAAGTTTTCACTCTAAAAGCAATAAAAGAGTGTGAAAATAATCATTGTACACCGACATAACGTGAATACCATAACGTGAGTCAGAACTTATGAACAGGGCACTATATATATTTAATCTTAAATTCCGCCAGCACGTAAGTTAATATGATTTTGTGGTGAAAAAATATGTTGTTTATTTTGTAAATAATCTTTTCAGCTGATACTTCTATTACTTTAATGTATAGATAGTAATATTTTGTCTTATTGTATTGTTTCCTGGTATATTTCAACAACCACACATACATATTTGTGTTATAAATTGTTTAATTGGTTTTTGTTATTAGTTATTCGATAAATCATAGTTGATAGATAATTTTCTTTTCTCTACATATTCTTTGTTTTGTTTGGAACCTAATAATTTACAAAATAATAATAATGTAATTAATGCCCATATCACCTACATTTTCATGGTAGAATCAGCTGTAAAAGGAGTTTTATGGAACTTTGCCACTGCAACAATCACCAATATTATCATCGTAACGAATGCCCTACGTGTATCGAATTAGGGAAAAGTGGGAATCATTCGTCATATTAAATGTTAAATATCGAAAATATATTACATACGCAGATTATACAGAAAAATAAATGTAACCCAATATTGGTAGTAATATTGTCAATATTTTGACAACATAAATTGTAACACACTCCCTTGGTTTGAACCACGCCAAATCATGTAGCAAGTCGAAATGTTGACTCTCGACAATTTCAAGACACTTCGGTTGAATTAATCTTAATCATTTCTCCATCAAATAATATATCTCTTATGTATCTCTTCGGAATGGGTCATAATCCAACTCTAGATGTGATTATTATACGGACAGTATTAGTTGTACCTACTGTACGGACATTTGCTTTGACGCCTACTGTACAAATGCAGTTGGAAACTTGGCCGGCAGACGTCGCGGCGTTTGGTAAATAATTATTGTGACAAGCGCACATGGTAAGCGAAAATGACATCCAAAATGAATTATGTTTTTAATCTTAATGAAAATTACAATAATAACGGCGGTGAGTGCGGAATAATGCCTTGTGGAGTAGTGTATATCTAAACAAATTTGTTTTAGTTTTACCTGATTAAAAGATGTAAGTCGCTTTACGTTTATTGAAGCATTTACACAGATTAACTCTTTAGCAAAAGAAATAAAGTAATATTTAGACATTAACTATACAGGAAAAAGAAATAAAGTATTATTTACACATTAACTTTATACATAGAAATAAATTAAATGGGCTGTAGTTCATTTGACAGTTATTAGTTGTAGTTTTGAGTCTGCATATGAAAATTATAATATTCAAATATTTACAAATCCCTTGTAACTTAATAGGGTCTATTATTGCGGATTTCGGTAACGGTCGGGACGGTTCTATTGCAAGTAATCATTTACGGTAAAATGCCTAACTTGATTTCGATTCGACAGAGAGAATAGGTTTCTTCTCCCAAATTATAATATTCATTAACGATTAAATTAGTACGGTATTATCAACACAATGGTCAGATTGTCAACCGTTGTAATTCATTCGGCAACTCGGGGAAACTAATATTTGTTAACGATTAAATTACTACGGTATTATCAACACAATGGTCAGATTGTCAACCGTTGTAATTCATTCGGCAACTCGGGGAAACTAATATTTGTTAACGATTAAATTACTACGGTATTATCAACACAATGGTCAGATTGTCAACCGTTGTAATTCATTGGGCAACTCGGGAAAATTAATATTTGTTAACGACTAAACTTCTACGGTATTATCAACACAACGGTCAGATTGTCAACCGTTGTAATTCATTCGGCAACTCGGGATCCCTCTTACATCGGAAATCACGAACATCTATTTATTTGGATTACGGCTACGACGTATCAATTTCTTATATGCAGATGTCAATCGGCAAAACATATTCTGGAAACAGGTGAACACATTAAAGACAAATATAACGATAAAAAACAAGAATGCACTTTAAATGTTTCGGACGAGAAAATTACGGAATATATACAGGCGTGTTTGGAAATAAATGTACACTGATTACGAAGAATTTAAATATTCAAAATTAATAATAATAATTTTTCTAATGCCTTTTAAAATTGTTCTTTTAAATTTTAGTGTCGAACAGCGGTTTCGCACGAAATTAAAGTTAGGAGGAAAACTGTAAAACAGACTAATCTACCCCCTTGGCTTGGGCTAGGTGAGTGGGGTAGGTTCGTTACATTATTCAAGCAGCCGCAGTAGTTGATCTTAGTTACTTTATTTGCCTTATCTTTATTAACAATGTATAAAGAACTTATAATATTGCTATATGGTATGTATCTCAACCAAAAAGAGGAAACTTGAATTCAAATTTAAGAAGTTTTGTAAATTGTAACTAAATGAAACAAAAAAGAAAATAGAATTATTGGATAGCTCTTTATCTCACATTTAAATTAGAGAAATTTAAATTAAATTTAAAAACCGAAGAAGTTCGAGTTGTCCTTTTCTGACTAGGAACGGGCAAAATAGCTGCAAAATCTTTCTTTTCAATAATGGACACATTTTTCACAATGGGAAATTTAAGATAGTTTGAGTTTCCATTCCTTTTCCGAAATGTTCCTCATATGTACCTCATATTCTTAATTTTTTATAGATATAATTTTACCCACGTTGTAAATAACAGCTTTGCGTTCTAAAACGAAATCGTTTACCGTCTTCTGGAGATGATAAATTAATTTCATTGTCTTCACTAGAAGAGTTATCAATCACTACATCGATACTTGACTCACTTGACGAAGAATCTCTGAGGCGCTTATTTCCTTTTATTCATGCTCTTTTGACTACTTCTCTTTCTTTCATTTTCCCCTATTTCTCTGCATTTCAATATTTTGCCATGTAACGAATTCCGGCGTATGTGTGTAGATAGTTCACTTTGATTTTCTGACTGCCTTATTTCTTTCTCTTTCTGTAATTTCAACCTTTGGGTAACGTTTTATATCTTCTACTTTAAGATATTTTGATGTTGAGGGTTTGAATGAAGTAGAGAAAGTTATTTTCATTCTCGTAACGACCACCAAACTTCGTGAGCTGAATGACTTTCTGTGTCTACCTCAGCCTCAGGCATTAACTCTCATTATTGGATTTCATTTAAAGGCCGATCGGTAACGGCATTTAGTAAAAAATCGGCATCGTTGAAGACTAGACGATTAATTGGCTATAATCCTGTAGCTTTGAAAGAACTAGCTATGTTTTTAATTGTGCACGGCCCTCCCATTTACGTCACCACCTGCCTACTGAGAAAGAGACTATTTAGTTCACCTACCGGCAATAGCTGACGTCCATTAGAACAAATGTTATTGCGCAATGCAAAATGCAAAATTTAGTATTTTATTTAAACAAATTTGTTTTTAGAATAAGTCCAATATTATAACTATGAAATATGTCACCTCAGCGACTGTACCTTTTACAAAAAGTAAGAATGCTTAAAATATTAACAAATTCTCTTCACAGGGAAAAATGTTGAGACAGCGAGCCTTGTACTTTAAAAATAAGAACAATTTACATTAAGAATTACAACACATTTATTTAATCTGACAAAATATGTGGTTGTCTTAAGAAATATAGTTGGATTTTAGGCGGTTTTGGAGATTAGAGTGAGCACGTGCAGGGTGCAGGTTATCATTTCACAGGGCTTACTAAATTTGTAAATTGTGTGTGTAATACGGAAGGTTTTTTAGTACAAGTTGTTCTAAAGCATGGTGAGTAGATTAGTAACCTTATCTGCTGATTTTATTCTGCAATTTCCTCCGAACAACCGCGCAGTGTGAAGTATACATTGTAGCTTACTGAGTTTATTTTTATCTGTCACAATATAATTTCCTTTTTACTACTTATTTATTTTATTTTGTTTGATTATATAAACCGCTAACTCTGATATCGTTATTGCTGAATTACGCAACTCGTTAGAACAACTAATAACAGATCAAGCTAAAAGTATTGTTAGTCAAATCACTGTAAATATTAACAAGCTTCATTACGAATTATCAGAGGCTACAGCTTAAATTGCTGTATTACAGAATGAAAACTCGTCTTCAGAGAACCGTGTTGCAAGTCTTGAAAAAACGGTTCGTAGCAATAATATTGTAGTGTTTGGTGTCGAGCAACAGGTTAATGAATCGCGTCAGACCCTGGGTAAGGCATTTTAAAGAATTGCTTAACATAGAGTGCACATGTAACGATTTTTCCGATGTATATAGAATTGGACATCATAAAAACCAGCGTCCTATTGTAATAAAATTTATTTCAACATTTTTAAAAGAAACTATTTAAACTACGCTTAAAAACTCAAAGGCTTACTTCTATATCCTGTAATCGATCTCCTCAAGAACGCAATAATTTTAAAGTTCTCCGTCAATACCTGTCTATTGTGAAGCCTAAAAGCCTTAATGCCGAGATTAAGGGTCAGAAACTAATTGTAGATAATAACAGTTACTTTTTTCGGGACTTATCTAAACTTGATTTAGTGCTCAAGCAGTTAGATCCCGATTTCTTCGTATCTGATATTTCTCATACAACGGTAATAAGTTCTAAAATTCCATTTTCTGCCTTTTCACATACGGAACCTAACAACGCAGTAATGGGTCTTCGCTCGAGAGCAGTAAAGAGGATCTAGGCCATATTAGTGTTGATAATATGTAGTTGCTTGTAATTTCTGTACAATGTCTTTGCTGCCCTTTAAATGACCCTTAAAATCGGACACATTAATATACGCTCTCCTTCTGCCCACTTTCATCAATTAAAGAATTTCCTCTTGCAGGAAAATTTTGATATTATCGCTTTTTCGTAGACCTGGCTCTCAAATACCTTACCTTCTACTACTTTTAGCATCGATAATTATAAGCTGTACAGGAATGATCGGCTTGGCAGAGAGGGCAGAGTTGCATTTTACTGTAAAAGCTGGATTGATGTAAATGAAGAAGTAATTTTTCCTTTTTTCTTAATGAATTCGAGGAGAGTGTATCGAAGTTGTCCCTTCCTGTTGATTATTTCTTATGCCTGGGAGATTTTAATACTGATGTGCTTGATCTGAATGACCACAAAACTAGAAGATTACTTGACTTACTCAAAACATACAATGTTAACCAAATCATTGACGAACCTACCCGACCAGCGACATCAACCCTGATTGACCTTACAATTAGCAGTTCACATATTACAATATCCAAATATTTTTTTTTCCGACCACTACGCTACATTTTGTTTGATTAAGACTGATGTTAAGTGTAAAATCAAATACGAATTTAAAATTTGCTCATATAAACACTTCGATCTGCAACATTTCCTTCTAGATTTGTATCAAATCCCATAGTATTTTATTTATGATTTTAATGATGTGCCCCTCCATGGCTTGCTTACAACTTAAAGCTAATGATTAAAGCTAGAAATGATGCTCTTCGGAGATACCACAATTCTAAAAGTCCTGTTCACCACCAATAGAGCTGGCAAACGAGGGAAGCAAGCATACCACAACTACAGGTGTCGTATAAATGTTACCAATAAAAGGAAATTATGGAAGAAACTACATAGTCTTAACATCGGTGGTACTCAACGTCTTGATCCTCCCATTCGTTTAAACAATGTCAATCAAATTAACCAGTTTTTCTCGTCACCGGTCACTTCTTCGTTGTTACGGCCTGTGCAATGTACTCACAGCCACAAACAAGATCATAGGAAATTGAAATTCGAAGATCTATGCTTACTTGACATTTATAACGCGATAAGTAAAATTAAAACCAATGCTACTGGTATAGACAACATCAGTCTTCATATATTGAAAATTTGTTTCCCTTACCTGAGTGACTACATACTCCATATTTTTGACTATTGCTTGGATCAATCCGTTTTTCCTAACATCTGGAAATCTGCTTTAATCACGCCAATCCCTACGAGTAAAAATGTTGGAGACTATAAAGATTTACGCCCGATATTGCTGATTTTAAGGTTTTACCTCTATACCAATCTGGATTTCGGCCTAATCACAGCTGTACAACTGCCCTTACTCATGTCATTGATGACATTATTAGAGAGACTGATGAGGGTAACATTATGGTACTAGTTTTACTGGACTTTACTCGTGCTTTCGATACCATCCATCACGCCTCAATGTTTTCAACCCTAGAATGCGCTGGTATGACAGACTCAGCTGTTTCACTTTTCAAATTCTATCTCGGAAAGAGAATGCAGCGTGTGGTTTTAAGTGGCACATATTCAGATCCTGTTGTCGTATCCAGTGAGGTACCACAGGGTGCCACTTTAAGCCCGTTGCTTTTCAATATATACACCTCCAATCTGTCGTTAATTATCAAACATTGCAAATACCATTTCTACGCTGATGATACACAATTTTGCTTTTCGTTTCCACCGTCGCAATTACTGGATGCCCAATCTAAAATCAATGAGGATCTATCACGGCTCTGTACATTTGCAGACACTCATCAGCTGCAAGTGAATCCCGCAATGTCGCAAGTGATACTTTTAGGATCAAGAGAATTGAAATCGAGAATATTGTGCTATTAACCTGCACATCCGTTTTCATGAAAACGTCTCCCATCTAATTAAGAAGTCAATACCTCCACCCGAATCAATTTTTCTAAATAAACACTTACTGGACCAAGCAACTAAACGTTTGCTCTGCAATACTCCCGTTTTGTCGAGTTTTACTTTTTTCGATAATATCTACAACTTCTGTATAACTCAAACTGATGTAAAAAGAATTCAATTGGTGCAAAATTCCTGTACACGTTTAACGTATGGCATGCACGGTAGGCGTGGTGTTAGCCATAAGCTGTTGCTTTCTAAGACCTTAAACATGCAAAATCGGCGAACTTTGCACAGCGTACTTTTCTTCACAAGAATTATCAAATTAGCTAAGCCACGTTATCTGTACAATAAAGTACGCTTTAGACATCAAGAGCATTCTCGACACATCCGTAGCACAAATTTCTTATCGATCTGCAAACACAAAATGGAAGTTTTTAAGCGAAGTTTTACTTATAACATCAGTAAATTACTAAATACTTATATAATTGGCTATGGGTACAGCTTTTCGTCGTCTTCGTCACTTATCAGGAAGCAAATCATGGAGGTGCTTTTTTTCCAGCAGTGACCAGCCACCGACTTGGACTAATAACAGGATTTTGGACTCTCTACCTGAATATCGATGCACACACATGAAACTCTATATTGTGTCATTATTTTATATTTTTCTCTTAACCTACGTGACAAGCTCTTATATTCAGCTATACTGTATAGCTTCGCTTAGCTTAATTTGTTAAACCTTTGTCTATTGTTTTCCTTTAAAAAAAAGTATCGGCTTAACCTTCTTTCACAGCCCTCAATTACAGCATTTCCCTTTTAGTTATTTACCCTTTTTGTTGTACTTTCTTCTACTTTGGGTATCGTACACATCATGGGTTTTGTTATTCGCCATAATGTTAATTCCCTTATTGCTAGAATTGAGTTAAAATTAGTTTCTTACTTTTCTTGAGGGTTTATACTTCCTTTTCCCTTGTCTTAGCAACCCTTTGTGCTTCTTTACTTATTATTTTCCTCTTTACTTGGAAGTGTTTTTGTTTACATGTGTTCACATCTAGGGGTTACGTCTCGATCAGCTGTTGGCGAAGGCGACAGATCTCGGTACGTTCTATAAGCTCTTTATGCGAGAGGTCAGTTCCAAATTGTGGGCGTGTAACTTTCTGTAGTTTTCGGTCCTTTAACTGCTATCAGCACCTTATAATAGTAGGTTCTTTCTTTAATTGTTGTTTTATATTCATTCAATCTTACTTATGTAGTATGCCATTTTAATAATTCAGTTCACGTTTTCCAACTTCCTAATTCTGGAACAGCCTATACCGTTTGTGGTGACGTATTTTCCGGGTGAGATGAATGACATCTGGCATCGAATTTCCGCCTTCCCGTTGTGCAATTTGTTCACTTGTGGCTTGACGGTCTAGAGTAACGTCCGTGAAATAGAGTTTCTAATTTTATAATTTGGAAATTTTATCGCATTGTGTCGGATATTTACCGAATTTGGAGTTACCTTGCTGGAATCATAAATTTCCTTGAATTGAAGCGACTTCTTGGAGCAGACAGCACCTTTCGGGGACCGGCTAAGTGACATTAACTAAGATTTGTAAATCAGTATTAGCCTTGTTTGACTATTAATCAGTAGATTTATTTTGAATTCAAGTTAGCGTAGGATAATTTCACCTTTAGTAGTCTCATGTCACATAACTTAGTAGATCTTAATTCAAACTTGTTGATTAGTTTTTTTCAATCCAAGAATATTCATAACCTTTTTTTAATTTAGCCGATCATTAGATAGCCAGAAACTCTAACGATTTCGCTTATCTATATTTATTTCTTTCCCCTTAGTCTGTTTTTAAGGATACCTCCTGTGAACTGCACGTTTTGGTCAACACGATCGGTAATTAATTTTTGTTGTGTTATTTGATTACTTTCACTCGTAAGATTTAGGCAGGGTCGTACTAAGTACATATTATACCTGCGCATTGTATTTGCATTTATTCCTACTTGTGTCACGTACCGCTTTTCGGAGTGATTAAATGAATACTGTCAGACGTTAACTTTATTAATACTTTCTTTTGTAATTCTTCCACCCCTAACGAACATCTTTTTTCCCGGTTTTAAAATTCATGGGCGTTTTTCTTCTTTTTTCTCCCCACCCCAATCTCCGCTGGACTGCTGGGACGCCCACAACGTAGGTGGTAAGGAATCCGGATTACTGAATAGATGGTTTCGGTTGGTATTTAAACGTTCGAAATATTTTTCCCTCCCTTTATTTTTTTAAAGCGTCAAAAGTTGTAACATCTTTTTTAATTCCTTTTTTTTATAGGCCAAAGGAAGAGCGCCGACTATACTATTTAGGCGATTTGGTCTTATTGGCTATGTTGTTTTGTTGTTATTGCTATTGCTATTGCTATTGCTATTGCTATTGCTAGTGCTACTGCTATTGTCACTGTCGCTGTCGCTGTCACTGTCACTGTCACTGTCACTTGAGAAGATAAAAACTAAGGCTCAGCTAAATTAAAAACGAAAGTTTTGAAAATCCGTGATTTCCTTGGTGCTTCTGACGTAACTAAATACCTGACGTAATTAAATTCCCGGTAATAAATCGAACCTGACATCTCCTGTCTACTGAACGGGAGTGCTAACCATTGCACCACGGGGGCCTTATGCCAGGAACGTTCACTTATTAATGTCTAGTTGTTATTTATCTGCAAATATATCATAATATTTCGACAGACAATTTTTATTCTTAGATGCTAAGTACGCTAATTAAATAACTCAAGTTGTGAAATTTTTGCAACGTCAAAAGTATGTAAAAATAAAAATTGTCAATCTTCCAGGAATGCCTAGTTCCGAATTTTTCGTAATTAATTATTAATTAATATTTGAGTGTGTGCGATTATTTCTCACGTTTTTATTTAAAGATTTATGGAGATTCGATTCGCATTTAATTTGAAAAAGATGCTACATATATAAATGAAAATAGAAACAATTATGTAACTTCCAATACTGTAGAAGGTAGAAAAGTTGTTTCCTATTGTCGGGGTAATTCTTACCTAGTTTTTCTAGGATGTAATCAAACTTTCACCCGGAGAGCGAGAGCTATTTTATGGTTGAACTATTTTTTTACGTTTGGTGTCTAGCGGAGTGTATAAGCTATGAAGCTTGACACAACTTCAGGAACCTTTGGTGTGTAAATTGTGTGTATAAAATGTACCATAGCTTTGTTATTAACATCCTCCTGCCGTAAAGGGTGAGGTGCAGTTAATTACTATGCAAATAGTGACTCAAGATCGTGCTGGATTACCCAGAAATATCTGTCACCAACTCTAGTTAGGATTGAACGCACAGCGCCTAAATCTGCCACAGTTAGTAACAGACCCTCTTAGTACTGGGCCAGCGAGTCTTTTAATTTCTAAATTTTATTTTATTGTATTCATTAGAGAAATTTATAACATTTAGTATTTTCGAGTTTTGCTCTTAAAACACCCGGAAACATTTTGAAGAGCGTAAATAATAATGTATAGTTACTTTTTCATCTAAATTATTAATAGGATTGACGGACCATAGTAGTTTACCTGTAGTTTACTCTATCGCAAGTTTAAATGCAGAAAAGATTGAATTATAAATATAAATGTTCTGTAGCTCTTAATGAAACATTGCGTTACATCAATATATTTCCGTAACAGTAAATCATGTCAGCCTGTTGGTGGTAGAGTGTCATTGTTCTATTCTATTTACACTGTTATTCATATTTCACTTCAGTATCATCTACACACCACATTTACATCTAAACAAAAACAAAAAATAAACGAAATCGCAAATTTTACATCTTAGACAAAGCGAGTGGTTAGGAATTCTAAGGAACATTCTTTTTGAGTATTATGCCATCTTTAAAATTTATATATAGGACATTGTATCTCCATCATATCGCTTCCTTCCCAGTTCTTTCTTAGCCGAACTAACGCCTTGGTTTTCATTGAAACCGTTTTAGAAACCTTCCAGTGGTGATGTATTATGGAGCCTAGCGGCTTTCCCCGGAATTGGGAGAGTTATAAACGTTAGAGCGACACACGCGGAGAAAACCATGGAAGCGGACTTGTCAGCTGTCGGGTCTACCATTGTGCATCACTCAAAAGGTTCTTCTTTCTACCGCCGTCTTTTCGTACTTTATGGGATCCTGTGATTCCGGACGATTGCAAAAAACCGCCTAAACTACATCCTCGTTTGACGTTTGGGTTTTCTTTGTGGATGTCGTCAGAATTAAAGTAAAGATGTTTAAATACGCAGAGATACCAGAAAGCAAAGACGAAAAAGGATATGGTACACACACAATATTAATCATTCGATCGTTAACATACCCCCATTTGACGTTAAGTTAAATGGAGTGCAGTAATTACAATTCGTAATGTACATTTTAAAATACATGTTGTATACAACGTTGAGAAATAAAAATATTTTTCTTTTTTTAAAATAATTATAAACTCATACAATGAAATAATAATGAAAGGAAAAATTGTTGATCAATTTTATAAATAGCAATATATTAGTCATAACCGGTGATAACAGTTTATGCATACAGATTACGTCCCACACTTATTTTGCAATAATATATTACGCCATGTACTTATTTTGCGGTAATGAACTACGCCTTGTAACAATAGAAACGTCTCGCAAGAAGTAAGCTACGGTAGCACTTTTTATACATATAAAAGACTGTATAGGTCGAACAAATAAATTTTTTTGGCGAATAGGTTTCGTTCATTAATTGACACAGTCAGTAGGATTCTGGTTATCACCGCTGGAGGATTAGCAACGCCAAAGACGTGTGAGTGGATCTCAATCCATTGAAACTAGAACAAGTTTGCAAGTATTCATGGTCGCAGGATCCAACGACGCAACGCTTGCGGAAGGAACAACTGTGAAAATTTCAAAATCAGTCCAAGAGCCAAGAGACAAGAATTGAAGAAACGGAAACGCACCAAGTGAAAACAATGCTTTTACTTCTGTAAGTAAGCTTTCAACTTTGCATGAGCACTTTAACAATAGCAGACGATTTAGTTAAAACTATCAGTGAACATGAATAACGACAGACGTATGATGAGCATGAATGGATTTTCTTCAGATTTCAATTATGTTGTGTAATGTGTTTAACTATAGACCAGTCTCTATCTTATCCAACTTCTCCAAGGTTTTCAAGCAAATACTTTTTCAAAATCTGCTCCCGAAGATAAGATCATATATATCTCCAGTACAGCATGGCTTCGTTCCGGGGCGCTCCACTGTAACTAATCTCGCTTACATTGCCCAAGAAGAGTTTCATCCGGGAGGTCAAATGGACGTCACATACATCGACTTTTCATGAGCATTCGACTCTATTGACCGCGGAATTTTACTTTGGAAGTTAAGCTACTTTGGATTGACTACACTACACTACAGTGGATTTAAATCTTACGCATATATTGCTACGTCAGGCGTAGCGCGAGGATCGAATCTTGGACCACTTATCTTCAACATGTCTAGTAATGATCTGCTAGTTTCTCTTCCATGCCGTTCTTTAGCATACGCCGACGACGTGAACATTTATTGCGCAATCAATAAAGTCTCCGGAAGTGTGCAGCTGCAACAGGGTTTGAACACAGTAGTGGATTGGTGTAATAATAATTGGATTACTTTGAATATTGGAAAGTGCAGCATTATTTCTTTTACTAAGGCCAATAAACAGGTTCCAACCATTCAAATTTCCCGGAGTGGATGGAATCTACCCAGTGTGACTACAAATGGGAGCTGAGGCGCTTATACCTCGCTTCTGCAATATCTTCAAAAGCTGTCTAGCGTGGGAATACATGCCAACGCAGTGGCGTACGACTAAGGTCATATTTTTACCCATAGTGGGAAAGGTCTCTGACCTAACACAAAAATCTTACAGACCCATCAGCCTGCCCTCCTTTCTACTAAAGACACTGGAGCGGCTGGTGGACAGGTATGTCAGAGATGAAACGCTGACAAAGCAACCACTCAGAGCATGTCAATACGACCAGGAAGGTCAACAGACTCAGCGCTAGATGACCTAAATAGGCTAATGTCTAAGTCAATAAAGGCTGGCAATGACTGCCTTTCTGAATATTGAAGGAGCGTTTAACAACGCCGCTACGAATTCCTGAGTAGAGGCAATCAAGGAAAAGGAAGCTCCTTCACGACTCTATCAATGGATAAGGGCCGCCCTGGAGGAATGCATAATAGTAGCGTCTCTGGGGGAAACTAATATCAAAGTAAGGGTGGGCGGGATGCCCTCAGGGAGGTGTACTGTCACCCCCCTTGTGGGCGTCTCTCGTCGACGACCTAATAGCAAAGTTGTCCAAAGAAGGCCTCTATTGCCTACGATATGCTGACGACCTAGCAGTAGTAGTACGAGGCAAATTTGCCGGAGTAATATCAGAAAGAATGCAAAATGCCCTAAATACAGTAGATAACTGGTGTAAAGAGGAAAGGTATGCGGTTAGTAGCCAAAAGGCACAAATTATTGTATTCACAAAGAAACGCATAATTCGAGATTTAAAGCCAATTATGCTAGGGGGAGTGGAGATTCCATTGATCAAAGAAATGAAATACCTTGGTGTATGGTTCGATCAAAGACTTACATGGGATCCTCACATAAATAAAACCATCAACAAAACTACTATCGCCTTAGGCAGATGTAGAAGGTTGTGTAGAAAAACGTGGAGACTAAGCCCAAAAATGATGCTGTGGTTATACATGAGAGTCATCAGACCAGTGATAACTTATGGCTCGGTGGTATGGTGGACAAAGACATTGCAGGTGGAGGCAACAAGACGTCTAAGTGGCATACAAAGACTAGCATGTCTGTGTGCCACGGGGACCCACGCCGGTAGCTGCCGAACCACGCCGATAGCTGCTCTGGAGGTCATCCTTAACCTAGGACTACCACATGTACATACTCAAGGAGAGGCCAGGTTAACAAGCTACAAGCTAATGAATGGTCAACCACCCGTAACTAGATCGCATGGTGCAGATCATCAGAAACTATTCAAGGAACTTAAGGCGGGGTCGATAACAAGTGGGCTCAGTGACGCTGTCAGTTCCAAATATAGCTTCGACAAGAATTATAAAACGGACTACCAGATAGAGAAGAATGGAAAAATCGTCGCCTATCAAAGCGTGTGACGAACCGCTGTTCGACACTAAAATTTAAAAAAACAACTTTAATAGACATTAAAAAAATTACTATTAATTTTGAATGTTTAATTGTTTTTAAATTCTTGGTAATCAATGTATATTTATTTTCAAGCACACCTGTATATATTCCGTAATTTTTCTCGTCCGAAGCGTTTAAAGTGCATCTTGTTTTCCATCGTTATATTTGTTTTTAATGTGTTCACCTGTTTCCAGAATACGTTTTGCCGATTGACGTCTGCATATAAGAAATTGATACGTCATAGCCGTAATCCAAATAAATAGATGTTCGTGATTTCCGATGTAAGAGGGATCCCGAGTTGCCGAATGAATTACAACGGTTGACAATCTGACCGTTGTGTTGATAATACCGTAGAAGTTTAGTCGTTAACAAATATTAATTTTCCCGAGTTGCCCAATGAATTACAACGGTTGACAATCTGACCATTGTGTTGAAAGTACCGTAGTAATTTAATCGTTAACAAATATTAATTTCCCCGAATTGCCGAACGAATTACAACGATTGATAGTCTGACCATTGTGTTGATAATACCGTAGTAATATAATCGTTAACAAATATTAATTTCCCTGAGTTGCCGAATGAATTACAACGGTGGATGATCTGACCATTGTGTTGATAATGCCGTAGTAGTTTAATCGTTAACGAATATTAGAATTTGTAAAAAAACCTATTCTCTCTGTCGAACCGAAATCAAGTTAGGCATTTTACCATAAATGATTACTTGCAATAGAACCGTCCCGACCGTTACCGAAATTCGCAATAATAGACTCTATTCAGTTAAGAAATTTGTAAATATTTGAATATTTCGATTTTCATATGCTGACTCAAAACTACAACTAATAGCTGTCAAATGAATTACAATCCATTTCATTTATGTGCCAGCCACTTGTCGACGGAAAGAACATTATATTTCCACCTCTGCATATAAAATTGGGTCTTATGAAGCAATTCGTTAAAGCTTTGCCAATTGAAGGAGACTGTTTCAAGTATCTCATTTCGGCATTTGAAAAGATAAAGGTCGGTGTTTTTGAAGGTCCACAGATTCGGCAGCTTGTTAAAGATGAACATTTCATCGGAATAATGTCAGAAATTGAAAAGAATGCTTGGCTGGCATTCAAAAACATTGTTAAAGACTATCTTGGAAATACACGAGCACAGAATTACGCCAAAATTGTCCAGCAACACTTGGAGAGCTTCAAATTGCTAAGTTGCAACATAAGTACCAAATTGCATTTTTTACATAGCCTTGCTAACTTCCCGGAAAATCTTGGTGCAGTCAGTGATGAGCAGGGTGACCGATTTCACCAGGATTTGAAGGTCATGGAGGCACGGTATCAAGGTAGATGGGATGTACATATGATGGCTGACCATTGTTGGAGCATCAAGCGAGAATTTCCACAGATTAAACATTCCAGAAAAAGGTATAAGCGAAAATTTTTGCCTTAATATGTAATTACCGTTCGATAAAAAAACAACTATTTGTATGAATACAATTTAACTTGCAGTAACTATTATAGCCTTTGCATGAATAAAATTATTCTTTATAAACAGTATATTTGGTAAGTTTTTACTTTATTTTCCTTTATATGCACAATTTGTATGACTTTTGAGCTAGCTTAAAAAGTTGACGTGATTGACAAAAACTGCGGTTATTTTTGGATCCAGAGGCCAAAAGTTAGTTGAAAACAAGTCACAGATTTAAGACAACGAAGTTGCTGTTCCCCAGTGTAATTAATGTTTAACTGTTGTTGAGATAAATATTGTTACTACTATTGTTCCATGCTGGTATTGTACTCTAGAGCGATCAATAAAGTATTCTATTATATATCCTTTCAAGAATAATGATAACAAGGACTATGGGGTAGTATGGCAAACAAAATATTCACGGCGTACTCCGTACCACACAAATTATTAATTAACTCGGGAAGGCCTTTTCGAAGACACGTGGGTCAACATCATTCTTTCAAGCACAAATATTTAAATAAAAAATACAAATAACTTCTCTATTGTTTATTATCTAGTTCTTTCATCATAATCATTATTCATCATGTTCCTTATTAAGCATTTGGTTTTTAATTCATGGTCTGATTGAAGCAGTTTCATTTGTAACTCTATTAGCGCTACTTTTTTGGGAATCAATTCCTCGTTACCACTATAAAGGGATTGCTTCACAGGCCTTTTCCTTTTTCGAGATCCCTTTGCAGCTTTTGGTAGTGAAGTTGCCTCTGCAAAAACAACAATTTCAGAATTACTTTAAGGAAACTCATTATGTACTTACCTGATATCTTGTTTGTTTCTGTATTATTTTCGACAGTTTCTTCTACAAAATAATGCGTTACGATGCTTTACAATTAGATATAAATGAAGTATGTACCCCTGTTGAATATATACATTATATAAAAGAATAAGAATAATTTAAGAACGTGATTTGCATATTACCTGCCTCTTAAGCATCATTGTTTACTGGGACCTTCAAATTGTTGTTGGTTGAAGTTCTTAATAATATTGGACTCCATTTAGATTAATCCTGCAATTCATTGTACGAACATAGGGAAATAGAGGAATATCGGTCCTACAAAGTTATTTCATTCTCGGAAACTTTGTCACTCTCTTCTATCAATACAGGCTCACTTGTTGCTGCGAAATTTAGAAAACAAATATATTTGTTATAATGCTTGCAACAATTACAAGCCTGTATTATCTGAATCAAAATCATTGTTGGTGTCTGTTGCTCCAACACCAATTGTTCCTAATACTTTGTTTAACATTCCTGATAAACTAATATTAGATGCAGGCCCACCACCAGTTTTGTACATGCTGCTTCGAACAGCTGCATACTGTTTTCTTGTGGTCTTCTTTAAGGAGTCCCACTCACAGCGCAGCATCCTTGCCGTATGGCCTGTGCCAGAAGTGCTGTTAAATTCTAGAGTGATCTTTAACCAGACACTGTATTCCCCCTGGTTCGTAGCGACGTTTGTTGCTTTTCATTCTAAATTATAAAATAAATTTATGGACAAAACAACTTATTTTATTTGAAACTTCAGTACTCACCTATTACATTCTTATGCTTTTCCACCAATTCTAATAGAATGCTAGTTTCATCGGACGAAAAATTATTACAACGAAACCTTGTTTTTGTAGTTCCCATTTGCTGTATATATAAAATATTTCAATGGGATTGCCAAAAGATATTGTATGCTCACCACAAAAAATCACGTAAAAACGGTTAAAACTAAAGAAGCGGAAATATCTACAAACTAGCGCAACTTTCGTTGCCAACTTTGGGTTATACGATATGTATACTAGGAGTAGCTATTCCACTTCTAGAACTGGGTGGTAAAACACTACTACATTTATCCCTAAATTATGCCGGTATATTTTTATCTATAGCTATTCCGTACTTTGTACAAGGTTTGTAAAACCGGGCCTAAGAAACCTAAACCACTTTAGTCCGTTTATTCCATCAATGAGGTTCCCATCGGCCGTAATTTTGTCATCAAGGACTTAGAACCTTTAACCACCAACTGAGTTTCGCCAAACACATTCGCGATGTATGTACATCTGCTTCCAAGTCATTTCGCTCCCTCATACGCATATCCAAAGAATTTACGGATCCGTTAAGGTTAAAATCATTATAACGCATTTGTGAGAAGCAAACTGGAGTATAGTGGTGTGATTTGGTGTCCGTATTACGAGGTGCATTCGCGACTTGTTGAAACCATTCAGAGGAAGTTTTTGAAGTATTTGTCCTTCAAGATAGACTGGAGCGCAGCGCTGACTATACTTTGTTGTTGAAGCGTCATATGAGTGCGCGTAGAGCTAATGCAAGTGGGTGTTTTAAATTTAAATTGATCAACAACAAACTTGATTGTCCAAATTTGTCAACACGTTTGCAGTTCAATATGTCAAGGTTATCGTCCATATACTTTCCGTGTACCGTCATATACGTAGAACTAATGTCCTGCATAAAGTGCCTCCTGTGCACGCTGTCATTAATGCCAATTTGATGTGTGATAATTGCTGGTAATATGTCGCTACATACGCATATGTACTTGAATCTTTATTGTTATGTTGCGTGTATGTGCTAGTGTCGCTGTTATACCTACAATTTATGTGAACTTTTGTAGTTTGTCCTGTAATTGAATAATGTCTGTTGGACCAATATATATACCTGATGCGCCACTAGTGCGTCGGCGGAGTTTAGCGAGAAAACTAATAAAGATGGAGAAATGAAATTTTCTGTTCGTATATAGTATACCACAGCGTATTTAATAACATTATTTACATATATATAGTTTTCCAAATTTCCGCAACCGCCTTCAACTTTTTTATTTTAAATGGATTGCAATATTTTTTGTTAATAATTTTGATAGACACTTAAATTACCATTGCAATGATATATGGTTATGTGCATTTTCAACAATCGCTTTTAGCTATATTACAAATTTTGTTAAAATTTTAACAGTTGCAGACTCTGACGTTTTAAGACTTAGCATGAAGGCAGTTGTAGTGTCGCGATTTACTCTTCTGCTAACGATTTAGAGGCCAACAGTTTATATGTTTCAAGGTGGTATAATGTAAAAGTACATACAAGGTGTTAAATATGTCGTGCCAAATTTATCGAAATTCAAACGGAGGCTTTCCAATTTCTTTTAAGTAGAACTTATATTTTCTGATATTGCTAGCAATTTTCTTGTAAAATATATTCAAAATGGTACCAATATATTTCTAGCATTTCCTAAGATATTACACTTTTATTGGAAATACGTTTGTAATATTCGATATGCGGAGCATCTAGCAGCTAGATGGTCATGATTTTCAAATAAAAATTACTATCTAACGAAACGTCAAGTCCCTGCATAAAATTTCCACATAAAGCTATCTTTCGTGATCTCTCTTTGCTATCACTGCTTTTAAATATTTGTTATAATTTTATTAGGGCTCATCTATTGTAATTTGAATCATTTATACGTTCATTATTAGTTGTTACCTACTGCTTTAGTCTTGTTGTCAATTATATCGTTTTATTGCTGTTATTTTTTACCAACGTTCATTAACAAAAAATGAATTTGTCGGAGGAGGAGTTCATAGTTATGGTATTTGTTCTTAGCTTTTGAAATCCACTCTTAGCATCAAGAACGTCAACGGTCAACAAGTATATTTCGTTTCTTAGCCGTTCCTGTTTAATAATTTAAAACTCTTTTTCCTTGATTTTAGTGGCTTAATTATTATTGTTTAAGTTAATTAAAACTTAACATTTTACGTTTCGACAAATTTTATTGTCTCCTTCAGAATGTATATGTCTAAAACTGTAACAGGTCAAATAATTCGTTTTTAGTAATACGGTTCTTTGTTTGCTTTTTTGTTTTTTTTCAACTTGGAACATTGTCAACTAACACAACACATTAAAAACTATTCTACGTTTTAGTTATTTTAACTTATTTTTAAAATAATTATTCTAGCCATCTTTGTTGGCTGACGGAAGCTAACAAAGATGGCTAGATTAATTAACTCAAACAATAATATATTTTGCAATTAAGCCGCTAAAATCAAGAAAAAAAGATGTTTAAAAACATTATTTACACAACACTACAATGACAAAACGCTACAATGACAAAAAACATGCAGCAGCGAATAAGCGAAAACATCTTGACTCAAAATGTAAGCTGGTCCGTATAGAGACGGGTGAGAGTATGCACAGAGCAGAATGGAGACATCTTTGAGCACCGTCTGAATTAAGATTATTGATTGTGAAAAAATCTAAAAGTATAAACTGCATTTTAAAAACTGAAAATTCCTATTGCGTACGGTTTCTTATTACATAAGGGCAATTGAGTAGAGGTAGCTGGTTGTGTCTTAATGATCTCATAATTTTAAAGCCAAGTGAAACGTGGTGCTTAATTGTTGCCTTCTGCGTTATGTGGTGAAGGCACCATTTGATATTTGATTTTTGTTTAAAAAACATGGCCATCATGGCTGTTAGATGCCCCGCGTATGGAATATTACAAACGTATTTTCAATAAAAGTGTAATATCATTGAAAATACTGGAAATAAGTAGTACGTTGTTGGTACTGTTTTGAAGATAATTTTAAAAGGAAATTGCTAGCAATATCAAACAATATAGGTTCTATTTTAAAAAATCGAAAAACAATAAGTGTGTTCTTGCTAGGTCTTAAAACGTCAGAGTTTGCAACTGTCAAAATTTCAACAAAATTTATAATATGTCTAAAAGTAATTATCGAAAATACACATAATCATATATCATCGCAAAGATGATTTAAATGTCTATCAAAAAGATCAATAAAAAATATAACAATCCGTTTAAAATCAAAATGTTGAAAGCAGTTGCGAAAATTTGGAACACCCTGTATATTTTTACGTTATTTTATAAAATAGGATGTGGTATACTATATACGTACAGAAGATCTCAGTTCTCCATCGTCGATAGTTCTCACGCTAAATTCTGCCGACACACTTATGTCGCTCCCGGTATATTATTACTATTATTATTAATACTGCTATTCAGAAATTATTTTGTCTTGCTGATCACCTCTAACTTTTTCTATTAAATTCAAGAATCTTTTTCTTTCGTAGTCTTACAACATAATTTCAATGTTTACTTCATAATTAATTCTAATACTTATTCCATTGAATCTACACTTAATTAATAAAATTTATATTGCAATTTTAAAACACATAGGATTAATATCTTTTTAGTTCCATTAATTTGGACTAAACATTTTCGAATTCAAATTACTCGTATACTAAAATCATTCCACGTTATTCCTCACTAAACAATCAACGTTCGCTATTTATTCTTATCCTAGCAGTAACGCAACTGATAAAATACGACTCGCTTTTCTGACCATGAGAAGTTCCCAAATTTGGATTATCATGGCAACGATGGCAACGATTTATTCCAATGAAACATATCTAGATGCACTGAGTATGTTTTATAAACATTTGTGGAAACTCTTTGCATTAATTTCCCGAAATTATTACAAAAGGTATTTCAACATGTCTTTTTTCTGTTAGGAAGTCCGATTAGGGGCATGGTCTAAACTTATTTTGAAACAGACAAGGTGTTTCATAGATCGAAGGTTGTATGCAGGCAGAATGTAATCAGGTACTATGGCCCTAAAGATAAGAGTTTCAGAGTTATTAAGATTTATTTGAAAAAGCGGATAAAGATTAGACATAAAAGTGTCTAATACACCCACGTTTATGTGTTTCCAAATTGCTAACAGGATGTGCGTGATATTGCGTTAAGTTGGTATAATATAGGTATTTTTACTAGGAAGTCACGTTTTTCGAATTTTCGAATCTGGACTAACCCCAATATTTATTTTTTCAGCTTGCCAATTATTGAGTATGATGAGATTGAAGAGTAACCAAATTAAACATTCACAATAAAACTACTGTTCTTCTAATTCGTTTCTCGGAAATTCTTTAAATAAGTTTCGTAAGTATTGAAGGAAGAACCCATAAAAATTGTTTTTGTATTAGGGGAATGCAATTAGAATTGTTTACTTGCCAGTAAAGTTTACCGTCAAAACTATCCGCGAAGAGGACTTAAGTCAGCTATCCTTACATGACTACTGGAAAACTACAGCTACGGGTAATGTTTTTGCCGGAATAAACAAAAACCTATTTCAGACGAACGAAATCAGCTGTTGGTTCTTATGCAGATAACTAAAAATCCGCAAGTTAGCACACGAGAAATTAATCATGCTCTGAGTATCAGCAAAAAAAAACATAGCGATGGCATTAAAAAGTAACAAATTGTACCTGTATCGGGTCCAAATTAATGTAAAATTAAACGATAAGGGTTTCAAATCAAGATCCAAATGAATTTCAAGATTTGCCAATGGAAACTACAGAAAACTAATGGTCCTTACCACAATACTTAACTCATACTGGATGCACGTTTCAAAAGCCAAGCTAAAGGTAAGGGTTTTAGTGAATTGTTTCAGTGTTCCAGTGCCACAGATTTAGAGTACCCGATTAAAACTAATGGTGATATAAATTCTTCAACGATGTCTTATTTACGGACGAAGCCACTTTTTATAGTAACGACATCATTAATAGGTGGAACTTACATCACTATAGCGCCTAAAAAGCCTTATTTTACTGTGGATATCGATCATTAGCACTGATGGAGCATTAATGTTTGGGCGGGTATTTTGGTTATAGAATTATCGGTCCTTACCTTTACACAGGAGGAGTTTGTATACAATTTCTTTCAAACAACTTATGTGAGCTGTTAGAAGACATCCCGTTAAATTTATGGCGGGATATGTGAATGCAACATTACGGTGCATATGGGCATTCAACGTTGCAAGTAAAAAATCTTCTAAACCAAATGTTTCCTAGAAACGGATAGACCGTGGAGGTCCTGTGCATTGGTCTGCTAAATCTTCCGGCTTTGTTTATATCATATAAACAATAATATCGTAAGATACATCAATCAATAATCATTTACATCTAGAATTTTATTGTAAATATATTTCAATAAGGTTTTACGTTTTGCAAAGTTTAAGTTGCTCCGTTTTATCGGCCAAGACTGTATTCAGAGAAGAATCCTGAAAGGGGTAAATACTTTAGAAACCGGCAATGTTAAGCCCCAATTCACCTACTACTTTTATTTTAGTAGCTACTTCACTTGCGTGTATAGAAACTGTATTATACAGGGTATGTTACGATGAGCGTCGGTTAAAAGTATATGGGACGGAGAGTAAAATAGAAATTTGAAAATTTACATACAGAAATTATTTTAAAAAATTATGAAATCGATTATTTATTACCAATAAACGACCAGAATTCACAAGGTATGCCTTGTTTTACATAAGCTAATGACAAATGAACACTATAACATTACTTTAACATGGTAGAGTTTATTGGGCACTTATCTAACCTACGTGCTTTTACTCAGTATTGAAGAAATAAAATTTAAGTTAAATAGAGGATTAGCTTGCAGGTGGCATGCCCAATAAAGATTTTATTTAGGTTCTGTTGTTCAAGTAAAATAAATATTGAATTAAAACTAAAAAATATAATAGATGTTCAAAACAATCTCCATCTAATTGCAAATACGATGGTGTACGGAATTTTCTGCCCTTTGGAATTCTGCACCGCTAAGACTAGCAAAAAAACTCCTTACTCGCTGCTCCAAGATTTCGCGAGAATAAATGGGACTGTGGTACACCATTGTTTTTATGCGACCCCAAATAAGGAAATCAAGAGGAGTTAGGTTGGGGGACCTGGCTGGCCATGTCCAAAGCCCTAATTTCCTCATCCATTGATTATCTAACACTTGCGTTAATTGATCCGTAACTTCACGTGTACAACGCGCTTGAGTTTCATCTAGCTGGTACCAACATACTCGCATTTCCTCCACATTTAGGCCATTAAATTCTATTACGGTAGTTTGTAGTAAATTTAAATATTCACTGCCATTTAAATTTTCGTCATAAATTTGATAGGTAAGCTTATTTCTTTTATAGCACAAAATACATTAAAACTAAGCTTTTGTTGGAAATTTTGTAGTCCTGTTTAATTGGCGGCCACGATTTTGGCACCAAAGTACCTGCATTTATAATCCTTTACTCAAATTCGGCATCTTGGTACGAATTCGAATTAATGGTTTCCCAATGTGGATAGCCACTGAGCCAACTGCACGTATAATCCCCTACTCGAACTCGGCATCAGATATGTGATTGGTAATTATAGACGCAGGTAGACGTGGCCAACCTTTAACTTGTAAAAAAGTATACTATTTCACAGGAAACCAGTAAAAATTTCAGAGTATGATTTGCTGGCAATTGAAAGGATAGTGAAATTTGGTGTTTTCCTAATTTCGAAGTTTTAAAAATAATTACTAGTTCATTTCTAACTTTTGTAGTGAGAAGTTGCAAATTAAAATGGAAGGTTGTACAATTGAGGGTTCATGCCGAAGGAAACTTTTAATAGTTGAATCGGTTTCTTTTAAAAAGCTAGTGTTAAAAACTGGAGAAACATTTTGGTGATGTATTAAACAGTCGTGCTTAACTTTACTGTGGGTGCCGAAAGACATATCGTCAAATAACATGCAGTTGCTCAAAAAAGAAAGCTACGGAAGAACCAGTTGTGCGGCCTTCTAAGTTAATTCATTCAATGATCGAGAAAAATGTGTGTAATGTAGATACTCTACTTGTACGTGACATTTATTATATTGAAAACAACGTGTAACTACCGCTGCCACGTTCTGTCGAAGATGTTAGTAACACCTCAAAAAATGTTAACATTTCGACAATCAAGGAGCAATATTTTCTATTCATCAAGACGATAGCAACAAGATTGTAGTATTTTCATGTTTAAACAATGTTCGCTGTCTATGTAATAGTGAAGAAATATACTGGAATGGTAGTTGCGGTACGAAATATATTTTTGCAAATGTTCACTATAGAGATTAGGATTGGTGCCGAATTCATCTGTCCGTATCAGGTAGACCAAAAGATACCAGGATTAAGTTCGCTCTTAGTGCCGAATTCGTGGACGCCCTGTTAAATGTGGATTAGCGATGCCCGATAATGTTTATTTTTAGAATTATACATCTCTTCTCTCGAAAATTTCGCTTCATTAAAAAGAAAGACTGGATCTTCTTCTATTTTCACTAGAATACACTCGCAAAATCCTCTTCGTCTGTCTATATCGGTTGTTAACGCTTGGGTTTGAGCAAATTTGAAATCGCGCGTTCTCTGGTTTCGTAGTATTTGCTGCATTGATAAATATGAAAGCCCAAGACCTATCTATGTACTAGAAATTAAAGCTACAGGATGCGCAGTGAAGTATGCGAAAACATTTACGATGTTCTTATCACTTGAAGTAACCGGCTTTTTTTAATGGTCGAAGATATATTTCAAAAATTTGCCTCTGTTTTCCTAAACTTGAAGTGTCATTATTGCAGTATTCACTTGTCACTAGCTTAAGCAAAACAAAGCCTAGCTTGTTAATTCTGGTTGTTTATTGGTAATAAATAATCAATTTCACGATTTTCTTGAGTAACTCGGACACGAGCGAATTTGGGTATAGGTAGTAAAATGTGTTTTACCCGCATTTCTTCGAGCAGAATGTGTAGACATCCTTAAAAATAGCCAATGCTATTTGAAAGAATTGGTTTGTTTTTAGATGAATATGTTAGTTTTTGGACTAGGTTTTTGGAACATTCTGTATAAATTTTTGATATGTGTTTACGGCGATGAAGCGGAATTTATGTTGCTAATAAAAATTTCAAAGCTGGGTAATACCGAATAAAGGATATTGATGTTTAAGTTAAATTCTGCGTTTGTCAAATTTTTCAGAAAAAGGTGAATATCTGAAAGGTGGTACGTTCTATGTCTATAATATTGCATATCGTTGAAATTGTCTTTGAAAGGTATGGCTAAAAGATTAATAATATACAGGGTACACTATTTGAAATAAGAAAGTTGATATCCGTTTCCGGTTTAATCAAGAGTGCCATGAAGTTGAAAGTGTTTTGATGAAATAAATCATTATTCATAATATCGCACATCAAAATTTCAAAAAGATATTTTAATTATTTCCAGACACATTTTTAATAGGCCATCGTGATGAACGACGTATATAACAATATACTTCAGAACGTACCCTGTCATACATACATACATGATGAAACATTTATTAAGCCACAGGAAATTGTAATAATCTATTACTTTCGTTCTGACACCCTTACCCTTCTTAGTTCCTATTTTCCAGCTTCCGGTTAATAGAGATACGTGTTTCCGCCTATGTTAGAGAAATTCGCCGATAGCCTATACCATCGCGTGCCGCTGCCTTCCTAAAGTTAACGCCGAAGTCGCTTCTGTTGTTGCTAGAGCCACAAATATAGATCAACTTTTCCAATATCAATTACGAAAGGTGTGGGAGATCACTTTGTCAGCGTTACTGGTCTTCGCTATCACCACCTGAACACTCAGAATCTTCTCCCTCGTTGTTATTGGTCGTGAATAAAATTGTTTTTGTGGCTGTATTTTCCAATCATTTCGAATATAAAGCATTACATCTGACTGTTAATGAAACTTAATATACATAAAAACCTCTTGATAAAACCTAGACTCTCGAATGAAACGCTTTGTTGACATTTAAATGCTGCATTAAATTACGTGTTGTTTACTTTACTTTATAAACGAATTATTAAATACTTTTAGTGTGGTATAATTATTTCCATTACTTTCTACAGTAGCAAATCGCTCCGTTGATGGCAAAGTACATAAGTCAAAAACATGACCATACAACAGTAGTTTTATAGTTTTGGCGCCAGAGAGGATAAAGTAGCGTTCATATCCGGTAGCGCGAAACTAGTGTAACGCGAAACTATTTCTGGGTTTGTTTTTGAATTTGTATGTCATAATTACTGCAGAAACTGCTAATAAACATGCCATGTTGTGGCGAACCATCGAAGTACGTTCGATTTAAAGTCTGTTTAATCTAGAGAAAAACGTAAAATTATCTATTCATCTTTTGTAGTCACTCTTTCAATCGAATATCACCTTTGTAAACTTTTATTTTGCTAATTAATTGTTCAATACCAGTGCCGAATATTCTGAGCAAGAATATATCTTGCGGATATTATTTTATTATGTTGAGTTTAGTACATTAGGTTATGTAAATTCTATCAATCCGTAATTTGTCCAACGATGTATTATAAAACTTTTGCTTGTACGCGTCACGACAAGGTCGTGATACAACATGAACAAGAAGGGATACGTCCCGCAAAATTTGGGTATATAAACCGTGAAAAATTTCATAGCGGCGTCTTTACTGCAGCGGCTTCGTGTTAGGCTTCTCTGGACGGCACAATTGGACGGCCTAAAGCTAACTTCTACAAAGCTTTCGGCAATTGGTCGGCTTACGCTGACTTTTACAAAGCTGGATGAAATGTGTCAATGTTCCGTTGGGCGACCCTGAGCTGACTTTTGTGGAGGATCTTCTAAATGAGAGGGGCATTAATTCCTACTTCGGCCGATATTCTGCGCAAACTCGTCTCCGGATTCTACTGTATCTGTATTAAAATTGCCTCTCCTGTCTCAGGAGTGGACACCGACTTTGGTCTACCAAAACCATGGAACTGTTTCCCAAATGAACCGGTATCATGCTATCTTTGTTGCTGTCATACAAAAACATGAACTAAGGGGATCTGGCGATTGGGATGAATATAAAGACATATCGACTAATTCAATGTTAGAGTAAGCAGGCATCGCGAAAATTCGTAAAATTGTTAACTAACCACTGAATATCAACTACAAGCTATATGTTTGACAGAATCTATGTCACCTGCGATAAGAAAATGCAAGATTTTGCGAACGAAAGAAGAGATAAGCGTAGCTCCAAAACCGTCCATTTCCATACGCATTAAGACTGTTCTGAATATTTTAGGCCATATTATCCTCCCTCTAGGTTTATGACACTTTTTTAACATCCTGTATGATGCACCCACGACAGCATTAACCCCAATAATCTATATACGCACACATTTTGTTTGATCGATCTTTGCCAATGCAAAATAGATTTACAGTACACGGTACAGACATCAAGTTTTCGTTTATTCTGTAATCGAAGTAAAGACAATCTATTCAAAAAGTTAAGAAAACTCAATATTCAGTAATTGAGTTTCCATTGTAATTAATTAGTAGTATTGTAATCTTGATTAAAGATAGAATACGAAACACAAATTAGATACATTTTAAAACAGCGAAAGATAAAATTAAAAATGTTTGATTTTACTTACACAAGATATAAGTTAGTACTAAAGTCTGTTTTGAAGAAGCTATTAATACGGAACGAAAGCTGTTGGCGAAAGCTAACTGTTTTTACCCAAAATGTATGTACTGTCCCCATTTGTTCTCAACAAAGTACAGTCGCATTATTTTGGTGTATATGAAGACATAGAAAGTGTGATTAAAAGTTTTAGAACATTTGAATTTGGTTAGCATGTCAGTGGCTATACGGCTATTGCAAGTTTTGAGAAAAATTCAGTATATTATTGTTTTCAGTTTTAGAATCTTTTTGGTTCTTCTTCTTCCCAGGTGTACACGTATAGTCGGCGTCAGTGACTTATACAATACACTCTTAGCGTTTTTGGTTTAACAATAAAGCAGTTGAGTGATGGCATTACTTTTCAGTTGAGTGTAGGCTTTTGCGGTTGCTTTTCGTTCAAATAGTGTCTTTCGGATTTTGCCGTGTCTGTTGCACAAATGTGTTTGACGTTTTGGTGAACAAATTGTCAGTTTCTTCTGAAGTTTCCTAGAAACTGTCAGCTTTTTTAGAAAACTGTTGAAGAAACTGACAGTTATGTTCAGCGAAACGTAAAGTAAGTATATTAGCGCAACAAACACAGGTATATCAGCAGAGTAACACCTACTATTAACGGATAATTTCCAATATTATCACAACCAATTAATAAATACATTACAAAGCAGGCCGCGACTCGTAAATGCATGACTTGTGAAAGAATTGTATTATACTGTTAATGAATTTCGTAAAGCGTCACGGCATCTAATTCCTTTTTGGTTATACTTTTCTTCAAATTCTTGAAACTTTTTTCTTTGTAAAATCCATTGATTACATCTTCTTATTCAATTTTCAATTTTTTCGCGGAAATTTAAATTTAACTAACGCAGAAAAAGAAACAATAAAGATTTCGAAATATTGTATTAAAGTAAATGTTTATTTGAAATTTTCGTAGAATACTGATAGTTAGTTAACATTGTGTGCAATACTGTTGCCTTACAATTGTTAGAGGTTAAAGGATACGCTGCTTTGAACAAGAAAAAATAAAATTGAAATTCTGTAAATAATATGAGATTATGGTAACAAAAAAACTTCAGTGTTGAAAGTGGAAATTTAAGCACGCCAGGACTATGTTTTTAATGAAAAACCTAAACATAATTTTCCCGAGTTAAATAATCCGCACATTTTTAAAATATCTCTGACGTTCTCGGCATGAAATCGCCCGCAGAAGCGGCGATTAACCAATCACGATGAATTTATAGTCAGGAACTTTTCTGAAACCATCCGAAGTATGCGTCTGAATTGGCTACGGTATTAAAATTTTTCAGTTTCGGTACACCGTTCATAACGGTAGTGGAGAATGTTTGCGTATAACCACTGCTGTAAGTAGAACACACCATGTAATTGAATGCAGTGCAAATTATTATTGATAGCAATCAAAATTTATATCCAGTCTACTTTTTACGTTTTTAATTTAAAAAAATTGAATGTTGGTTTTATTTTCAGGTATGTTTACAGTGAATTTAGATTAAATTACTCACAATCAACCCTTATTGTATGCAAAACTTGTGTGTGTTATGAAATCCTCTTTGTCCCCTGCTTATACTCTGTAATATCCTCTTCTGACCTTCTTTGGAAACACTCATCTTCCATTTTGTCTTTTTCTTAATTTCCAAATATTTTCAAATTATTTTAACAGAGTTTCATACTTTAAATGCTCTTTGAATTTGCTTCAATGTTAATTTTTACGATTATTATCATTAAAACGTTGTTTTGCCGTCTTCTCTTTTTTTGTTTGACTTTTTAAATTTTGTTGCTTTGATTCCAACGTAGGCGATGTGTTGGATGCATTTGTGTGTTTTTTAACAAAAATTGCTATTACAAAGTAAATTCTTGAAAATAGCTGTTGCTTTATAGAATGAGTACGTACTTCACAGTATTTTTTCTGTAATCAACGTCTTTTATTCATTGAGTAATATCTGAAATCTTAGTTTTGCCACTCTGGACGTAATAGTCATGTAAAGTTACAGATATTTTTAGGTTATGGGTAGAAATCCATGATCGGGGCATTTCACTTGAATGCTAACCTTAGTGTAAGTGAAGTTTGTGTCTGTGTCTGTGTACGTGAGTCTGTTGAATTTTCGCTAAAGGGATAAAATATAACAGGTGTTGCTCATACGTCTCACAGGGTCCAAGAAAGACTTTACCTTACAAAAAGTATATTCAAACAGCCTTAATTGCTGATAAATTTTTAGTTTCAGTTTTAGAAACTCTTCACAATTTTGTATAAAATGAGCCCTTGAACAGTTGACACATGATATGTTTGTGCTCGCTAAAACATTTGTTGAGCGATTCTGTGAAATCTTTGATTTGTGCTGTTCGTTGGGAGTACTCTTTCGAGTTGTAATCATTTTTAGCATATTTGGCGTCCAATAAGAACATTTAAAAATTCAGCGACAGTAGATAAATTTTCTGTTGAATTTTCGTTCATATTTTGTTTGGCTTCTCAATCTTTCAACGTGTTAATATCTAATTTAGAAATAATACTAGGTATTGGCAATGCATGACTCTACAGGCTGGCCTTATGTTTTTAAACATTGTAGATGGCTATGTGTTGTATTTATCAATTGTCTCATTGATCGATAAGAATCACGAGTTACTAAAGTTTGAATGTGATTGCTTATAATTCTTGGTTTATTATTGTATCTTTTTCGTGAAGATTACCAAGCCATATCACAATTTTCATTTGTTGTTTCTAATGATCGTAACAAACTAGCAGGTTCACCTTTTAATGAAGCTTTTAGGTAGGTTAACTTCCGCGTTCCAGTTAATTTGTTATTTGAATCTATTAAAGATTTAAATGAATCAAAATTCACGCCACATGGTAAAGGTTCCATCGAAGGAAGGTAAGCTAATTGGCAGTTTGTCACTATCTTTGCGAGAGTTTGGATAACTTTGGATAGACACTTGACTGGTATGATCAGCTGATTGAGATTCAAGCCTGTCATTGTGTTTGCATTGTTTAAAAATACCCTTCATTAGGCTTATTAAATCGTAATACTGTCTTGAAAAGATTCACGTTCTTGCAAATGAGAGTCATCATTGTTTTGCAATAGGGGAAGTATATTCTAACAAAAAAATACAACATAAAATTATAAGAATTAAAAAAAGACACCAGGTGGCTCTCATAATCCCAATATGTTGGACTAATTGTGGCAGAGGGCTACCAGCATAACATTTTCAGTTAAATACAATAGTGACAAACAAATACTTTCCTTTCTCAGCTCAGTTGCCACACGTAACACATCTCAGCCATATTTCATTATGTTTTCCGAATTCGCCACATACGAGACATATACCTTGATCGTTTACATTCTTATCTTTGTCTTCATCGTCATTTGAATCTCCATCAGAATTTAAATCCTTACAGCTCGTTATTCTGCAACTCCTTGGTAAGTTTACTGTATCTTTCTTACAGATACCTTCCTGGTCATCATTATTCGCAAGCGCGTTTTTCTTGATTGCCTCTGCCTTTCCATTAGTTTCCTTCTTTGCTGGCTTCCTACTTGCTATTTCTATTAAAACATCTTTATTTGAAGTGGCTGTTATTATTTGAGACGTTTGTACCGTTGACCGTTTCCCTTTATTTGATTGCCCCTCCAATTTCAATTGCTTCGGTAAGAGTAAAACTTCCTCAAAAGATATTTCCATATTATTATTTGGTTCCGGAACCACTATAGCTTCGAGTATTGGAGGAGGAGCAATAATTTGTTGAGGTTCTGGAATTTGTTCGCGTTCTGGCGTTTGTTGAGATTCTCGAGATTCTTGACGTTGTTGGAGTCCTCGAAATTCTCGTTGACCTATAGGCGCGATATTAGAATTGTGCAAGTCGCCTGGGGTAAAGTCTTCCTCGGAAATGACATCAGCATTATATGGGCACATACCAGTTACCTGAAATGCTTTTGCAGCTTTTTCCAAAGTAGCAACTCTCATGTAGGCATTATTAAAGAGTTCTGCGATTTCAAAAGGAGTTATCTTCTCATGTGGGTGGTTTTTCAGGTATTTACTGCATTCTGCATTGAAGGTAGTTCTTAAAGGTGAACAGAATGTGACATCCAATGGTTGAAGTTTGTGAGAGGTGTATGGAGGAATTGTTAATAAAATAATTCTCCAGACTTGCTTTGACAAGCTGTTGGAGACGGTTCAAATATTTAAGAAAAAGTTCCTCTGTAATCTAGCTTTTATCAGAAGAGCAATATGAAGCTCCAGGACCCCCTTTCTGAAATAAAGAATTCATCCACTTTCTGCCATAGACAAACATGGGAGGAATACAAGTTCCCGATGCACTAAATACACAAACCGCCGTTATTTTTTCCCCTTTCCCAACTTGTAACACAACCCACTTGCTTCCGACTCTTTTCAGCAAGAATGTTGCCCGTTTTTTATACCGTAGGTATACCGATCTTATCTGTGTTAAAAATTCTAGGTTCTTTGGATTTATATTTGGTTGTATATGCTAAGATAGGTAAGGATTCATTTATGGTCGCAGTAGTATAGTCCCACACATATAGCGAATAATGTTGTCGCTTGTGCGAGCAACGCCCTCTCCGCTTCTCAGTACCCCTAGACAATCACACACACACATTTTAGGAAATACGTAATGCGTCTTACTTGATTTTTGTCCTATTGATGGATTTTAATCGTTGATTATTTCAAAATAAATACTATTATCGTATGTCAAGCAAAGAAAGCGTCCGTAATTTAAAAGGAAAATGACGAATTCTAAAACTAAATATTAATTCTCATTATAAACTAACTAGACTACCTTTCCAAATATACAATATATTAAATGTTCAAATGATAATAAACGCATAACAAATACATACATGTTTCTAAATCTAATTAATGGAATTTTATGTGTGTACATTTTCTCTAATTGTGTAATTTCTTAGTCTATTTCTTCTTGTCACTCCTCTCACTCTTCTTAGGCACCTCATTTCAACCGCTTGTAGCTTGTTCTTTTGACGTTGACTGAGTATCTAGGATTCACGGCCATATGTTAGTATCGGCCTATAAATTGTTTCAAATACTGTCATTTTGTTTTTTTTTTTTACAATTTCTTTTTATTTATAAGTCGCTTGCTCATCGCATAGTGTACCTTATCTCCTTTTTGTTTTGTTATTTATTTCCACATCATTATTACCATTTTCCTCAATTATAATACCCAGGTACTGAAATGTTTAGTGCTTTTACTACTTTCTCTAATAATCTCATCCATGTGTATAATAAATAACAGTGGGCTAAGGCCTCCTCCTTGTCGTACTCCTTCATTGGTTCTAAATATTTCTAACTTCATGTTATCCTTTATTGTATAGTTGTTGGTTTCTTCGTACATGCATTTAATTACATTGATCATCTTGTTACTAACATTTTTTTTTCTTTAAGGTGTTCCAGATTTCTTTTCTTGGTACTGTATCAAAAGCCTTTTCCATGTCCGTAAATATGCCTTATTATTATATGTCAGAGTTTTGTTTATAATTTCCTTAATTGTGAAGATGTGATCCTGGGCGCTTCTTCCTTTTTTAAACCCGCTTCGTAAATTTGAAAATGTTGCTTCTGTTGTTATTCTAAGTTTTCTTTCTATTATTTGTTCCAAGACTTTAACCACCGCACTTAGTATAGTTATTCTTCTTGCTACAATCTTTTCGATCACCTTTTTATGATAGGCACTATAACTCCTACCTTCCAGTCTGCTGGTATCTTCTCTTCATTCCATACTTTATTATATATTTATTTAAGCACCTGTTTTCCTGTTAGTCCAATCTTTTTGAACATCACTGCAGTTATTTTGTCATGCCCGAGTGATTCGCCATTTTTTAGTCTTTTTATTGCTTCATCGACCTCTTTTTTTGTAATAGTTCCTAATTCAACGTCCTCTATGTTACTCATTATTTCAGTTTCTGTCTGTTGAACTAAATTATCTGTGTTTAGTAGTTGTTCAAAATATTCTTTCCATCTTTGCATAATCTGTTTTTCTTCTATCAATAATACACCTTCTGCACTTTTAATAGATATTGTGTCATATTCTTTTTTACTTCTCATACTTTTAGTGTTTTGTAAAAGAGTTTTCAATTCCCTTTACTCATTTTCCAATTTTTCTCGGAAATCGTTCTGTCTTTTGTTTGGCTTCTCTCAGTGAATTTTTAGCATCTTTACATTGCTCTTTATATGCTTTATAATTTTCCTGTGTTTTGTTGCTTAGGTATCTTTTCCACTTTCGTTTCTTATTTTTAATTTGCTTCTTTTTCTGACCACCATGCTACTTGTTTTCTATTCTTATTAATCTTGTGGGTTCCACAGACTGTTTTGCTATTTTCAATCACATATTTTTAATTCCATTCTTTTCACGAGTTTTTCCATTACGACCAAGGTTTCAAAAAATGTAACTCTCAAATTTTCACCAATGTTTTCGAAACCTTGGTCGTCATCCCGACAGTTTAGAACCACGTGTTAGTTCCTAACGACCGCCATACTCCTTGGTGATTTATTTTTCCATTACTTCGTTTGTCTCTACTTCAAATTTTGCTGCTACCTCATTTTCTCTTAATTTGTAACTTCTTATATTTCCTGCCTGTTTATTTATGGATTTGTACCTTTTTATTATTTCTGCATTAACATTAACTGTGTTTTAATCTTAACCGCAACCAAAAAATGATCACTATTTATTTCATATCCTCTCTTAACATGCACATCGCCCACAATTTTTCTATTGCATTTTTCCACAATAATATAATTTATAATGCACTTTTCTTCTCTACTAGGTTATACTCGAGTAAATTTGTGTATATCTTTGTGTTCATAAAAGGTATTTGCTATTATTAGGTTTTGTACCGGGCAGAAATAAATTAGCCTCCTTCCATTACTATTCCTCATATCTTCGCCACTTTGCCTACAACATCTTGATTTGACGTATTTTTTCTTCCAATCCTAGCATTGAAATCTCCTAGTAGATATATTTCCCCTTTAGTATCCTCCAGAATCAGTGTTAACTCATCCCAGAACTCTACTTTCTTCGCAGTTTTTTCATCTTCATCAGGGCCATATACCCCTACTATTGTTATGTTTCTATCGTTACACATTATTTCTATCTGTAATATTCTTGGTGATACTGCGATCCATTTCTGTACTTTCCCTTTGATATTACTATGTAATATGCATCCTATTCCTGCTGACGCTCGCTGAGATTCTTCTACTCGACTAGCGATTAGTATGTGTCCTTCTCCTACTTCCATTATCACCTTTCCTTTTTTCTTCGTTTCCGTTACTATTAAAATCCCAATTTTTGTCTTCTCAAATTCCTCACCCAATTCGAGTTCCTTCCCATTCAAGCTTCTAATATTCCAGGTGTCTATTTTTTTGTGTTTTTGAAATATATTCCGTTTTTTTGCATGTTCCTTTTTCTTTACCATGTCGTCATTGTTGTTTCATCAGTAGGGCCCGGTAACAGGGAGCCGTGCCATAGCCGTACCTGCTTAGTATACAAAAACAATAGTAAGAAAATAGAAAAAAAATAACAGAACTAATACATAATTATAATATGTGAAAAGTAGTGAAACACTCACCCTTTTAAGCAGCCTTGGCTACGGAATAGTAAAACTAGAAGCACCATTATCAGTATTAACATCATATGGATAAGAGTGACAAAAAGTTGACACCATTAGATGTGTTTCCACAGTTGTCTCGGTGAGCGATGTTCGCCGTGGTGAGAAAATGAGTTTATATTTTGAAAAAGAGCGTTCAACATCTACCGATGTTATACATGCATGATTAAAATACTTGTCATACTTAGTCAGTGGATTATTCGATACACCATCATAAATTTGTTTTAGTGTGCTAAAATCGGCATCTTTCTGTAGCACACTCCCGAACTTTTCTAAAACACGATTATATTTTGCGTCATGTATAGTCATTAGCTGTATATGCACTCCGTCCATAATTTGCAGACTCCAATAATGAAAACGATCTATTTTGTAATTGGTCTATTGCGTCAGCTAATCCTTTATAGTAGCTACGAATATTTTTTAAATCTGTTTCAACGGAAATATCTTGAAATTTCGACTGGCTCTCTTTAATAGCTGCAGCTTCGGCAAGATTGAATTGTGAAACAACAGCTTTTACTATTTTGAAATGTTCAGCATAATAAAAAGCTGCCTGCAACCATGTTCCCCAACGTGTAAGTATTGGCTCCGGTGGTTGACGAATACCAGGACACTCTGTGTGAAATGATCGTAGGCGTTTGGGAGATTTCAAAAATACTTTTTTTGTGCTTGCTACTAATGCATCTACCTCGGGCCTACCGAACGCATTATTGCTGCGCCATCGTTCATAAACGTCAACACTTTATCTTTTGAAATTTGAAATTTTTCCAACGTACTAGGCACAACCTTCGTAATTGCTGCAGCAGTACACTCTTGTAGTTTTCGGCTAGCTAGTAACAGTAGTAATGTAGGTTTACTAGGGTCTAGTATGCATACCATAATATTTACAATTGATTTTTTTTACAGTCTGTTGTCTCGTCAACACATAACCAAAGAAACTATTTTTTCAATATGCGTTTCATTTTCTTTTCCACGTCATCGCGTACAAATGCAACATGCTTACGTGCCGTTTCCTCCATTGGCAACCGCAACTCGGGATTGTATTTGTCCCAAAAGTCCTTAAACGGTTGTTGATCGAGTAAGCCTAGTGGCAAATTACAGTTTATCAACATAAGAATTACATAAAAAAATGCACTTCTCGGTGGCATGCCCAATTTTCGTTTTCTATGCTGTGCGGAATTTACGTGTCTTGTACAGTTCCACTTCTTATTTGACATCAAATGTATTTTGCATACTTTACAAACTATCCTACTCCCGTTGTAAAACAAATCGGAAAAGTCAGAAATAAACTTATTTACTATGTCTTGAAAGAGTCGTTTTTTAGCCTTCGACATGTTCACTAAAAACTACAATTAATAACTACGTCTATATCAATAAAATCAAAACGCATTACACTAAATAATAACTACAATTAATAACTATGTCTATATCAATAAAAACAACACGCCCTATCCGCTATCCAATGCTAAACTGAACTGAGTGATGATGATTTGTCGTGTCGTATCATAATCGACTAGCCCTCCCCGCCCACCTAAACACAGTCACACCGCCGCTGCGATTGCTCTCCAGTTACCGGGCTCTATTCATCAGTCTTTTCTTTTGTTAGTTTTTTGGATTTCTGATTTCAATTTCCGCATTATTTTGCAGATCAGTTTGCTTTTATGTTTATTCCAGTGTCATATTTCATTATCTATTAATAACTTCTGAAATCTTTCTATTGCTTTTTTGCCATTTGCTCTTTCCTGTTTTGCTATCGCTCTAATTTGCTTTTGTATTTTTCTCTCTTCATATGTCATGTCTTCATTAATACATATTTTCTCGTTCTTCACATGTTTTAACTTCTTGTTTTCTAATATTTTTATCTTATCATTCAGATTAGCCAATTCTACTTTGCAAACTTTCCTGTTTATTTTTGTGGCTTTCTTAATTTGGCTCTTAACCCCCAGCAAATTTTCAATTTTAGTTTCTATTTCTTCCTTCAGTTATTTTGGGTCGTCTGACTCTAGAGACATTCCCTTTACTATTAAGTTGCTTTGTCTTTCCTTTCTTTCTATTTTTACTATGGATTCTTATATCCTTTTCATTTAATTTTTCAGTTCCACATTCTCAGTTTTAAGTTTTCCAATTTCTTGCTTATAATTGCATATTTCTTCTCTTAAGCTCCTTATTTCTTCTCTTCTAGAGTCTCTTGGTTCTACTCTTATTTCCTTTATATCTGTTGCTAGATCTGTCATGATCTCTAATAACTTTTCTAATTTGTTATCCATCTTTCCTAGATACAATCCTGTACTTTATATTTTCGTTTATCAATATCAGTACTCAACATTTTTCTTCTCAATAGCTGACCGGTTCACCGCGCAAAAAATCAGGTCCCGGTCGACCCGTCGTAGATCTGACTCTTATCTGTGCACCGCCGTTTTATTTAAAGTAAACCGTATAATGTCAAAACTAATCCTACCTTAATAGTAAAGTTAATTATTCCTTTCAAAGTTCACTATTCACAAGTACTTATACTTTGCGAAATTTATCGCCCGTGATTTCCCAAGTAAATTGAGTTTAATTACGGAGCTAAAATTCACCGTCTTTATTCACTAAACTCCAGGACCGGACGGTATTTAGTTATAACCTGCTCCAAATTCTTGGTTACTCTGTTCATACTCGTCGCCTCAGGTTTTCTCAGTGTAACTGTGGGATTACGGTTCAAGAAACCATAAAGCCAGTCGTCACCTGCACTTTTCTTCTCCATATTGAAAGGACGCCTTAGATTATATTTTTATTCATGGTTGTATGCAAATTTTTTTACTTCCTGCCTAGAGACTCCATAAAATAGTTTTGATAATTTTATGATGTGTAATGCGAGTTGCTGCTGTTCAACTTTGGAAAACACTAGCGGACGATCTAACGATGGACCCTCATTATTGTTATTTTTTATCCTCTTTTGTATAGTGTTTCTTGATATTTCAAAAGTTCGAGATATTTTCGCAGACTCACTACCCTTTACGGCAGCTATAGCGGCCCCCGTGTTATTAGCAGTCCAAGAGGCCTTATTCATGCATCTTTTGTAACATCTAGGCATCTGAAATGTTAGTATATTAACATTTCGTACATATGGGGTAATGGTGGCCGGCCACTATTACCCCTATTTGAATGGCTATCATAACCCCAAAAAATGAGGTTTTCTTTAAATAATATTATGTAAAAAGTATTATTCTTAAACAAAACTCACCTTAAAATATCATAAACACGAATCTTAAGCACAACTATTCACGATATTTTCAAATCATAAGCGACTCGTAAAACATGAATTTGCTTTGGAACACATTTAAGCTAAATAATGGGTGGCACCCTGGTGGCCGCCATTCCCCCAACACCCGCTATTTCAATTTCTGTTTGTATTTGTTCAAATGTGACTATAAGTGATTACATTTTACATAACCTACCTTATAAGTTTATGACTTGCATTTCGGTTAAGTTATTCCTGTCTAGCTTAGATAAAAATTTCTCAAAAAACGTTAGTTGTGCTCCGAGTGACTCACATTTGCAATGTAATGGTTTGATGTTCTTGTTCTATCATTTTTAAGGATATATGAATACAAGGACAATGAAAGAACGGAACGGATTCACCGTTTTGTTGATAATTGCAATTCAAATTCTTCTTTGGGTTGTTGGTTCGTCTTAAATTCATTTGTTTGCCGATCCGTAAATTCACTTGTTTGCTGAACCGGCTCGAAGAACCATTGTTAAGTATTGAAAAACCCTTTTTTTATAAAAAAACAACTATTTATTATAACGAAATTAACAATAAACGTGGCTTGGTCGCCATTGCTTTTTTCACACTATCTTGATTGTAGAGGAAGTTGGCGCATACTAAATTTATAACAAGCCTTAAATGCACGAAATTAAAAAGTTCAAAAGTAAATCCAACACAATTACTGGCTTATTTTACTAAATAAAATTAGCAAATGATCTGAGTTAGAAAACGAGGAGGCTCTGAAAATGATATATCAAAATAAAATAATGACAATTAGAAAGAAAAAGTAATACAACTAGAAAAGTCTGGAAAGAAGTCAATACACTTATAGTGTAGAATTTTTCAAAATAAAGTAGTTTCACCAATTTTTTATGATTTCAAATTAACAGCGGTAATATATTTGGAACAATTATTTCACAAGTGGATGGCTTACTGCAAAACTTCTTAAGAAATCAATTAGACAACATGATTTGGCAGCAAGAACATGCAGGATGAAATCGATAATTTGGACGAAAGACATGATAATTGTATTTGTGATGTACAAAACCTAAGAAGATGATATCAGTAGTGCATAAACAACAATGTAGGTCACATTGAACAATTTCTTTAAATTTAAATTAAGTAGTGGATAAGCTTTTGTCAAATATGTTCTTTTTGCATCTATTTCCTACTGACTATATTTCTTATGTTTTTTAGTAAAATTAGTCGCTAATTATTTTAAATAGTCTTATCTAATATTATACCGGGTGATTCATATTTCTGCATATGTGAAATAAATCGCTTAATATTAGAGATCGAGGAAAATAGCATTAAGTAGAATTGAATGCTAGTTACATTCTATTTGATCAGATGTTTCCGAGCTCCAACTGTTTTGGCGCGGCCACGCCCCCTTATTTTTTTTTAAATTGCATGACACCTATTTTTTTACACCATTTGATAGAAAATTATTTTCTCTTTCTGGTGGTCTAAACATTTCGACACCTTACATGACAAAAATTTCGAGAAAAATGTAAAAAAAGTTTCCATCGTGGTAAACTGTGGACATGACATGAAAATCGTTGATCTGTGGATTTTTTCCACAAATCACGTTTAAAACTTGACATATTGCATTATCTAGAGCGATTGAAGCACAGCAAGGGAATGAAAATGTTTATTACAGAGTGATGTTTATTTACTTTCCACATTAATAATTTACCTATGAATTCTAACAATGTACCTGAAACATTAAAAAATTATCACAAAAATTAAAACGCGAACAGTGGAGGTATTTATCAAAATTTCTTGCGAAATGAATTACCACTATTATTAGAAATTGTAAATCTGCAGTTACGATGAGAAATAATTTTTCAACATGATGGTGCACCACCCTAGTGCAAGAATAGTAAAGGAATTCTTAGATGACACGTTCGCTACATAGATACGAAGAGGTGGTACAATACACCACTTGACTATTTTTTATGGGGTCACGTGAAAGACTGTGTTTATAGAGAGATTCCAACAACCATCGAGAATATGAAGATTAGAATAAGAGATGCACATTTTCATTCACTTACTGTAGTTTAATAGCCCTAGATAATGCAATTACGCCAAGTTCTAAAACTAATTTGTTGAAAGAATCCACAGATCTACGATTTTCATATCATGTCCACGGCTTACCGCGATGGAAACTTTGCATTCTTCTCGAAATTTTTGTTATGTCAGGTGGTTGTCTAGACCATCAGAAAAAGAAAATAATTCTCTATCAAATGGCGTGAAAAAATAGATGTCATGCAATTAAAAAAAAAAACAAGGGACCGTGGCCACGCCAAAACAGTTGAAGCTTCATACCAACATCTGATCAAACAGATTTGTAGCCGTTTAAATATCATTCAATTCTTCTTAATGTTATTTTCCTCTATCTCTATTATTAAACGAGTTATTTCACATATGCAGAAATATGACTTACCCTGTATATTTGCAATTAGGAGCTGAAGGGCTATCCAAATTTAAAAATATACAGGACGCCCCATTGAAAAACGCATAGATCCATACATATATTGCTGGGCGCGCCCTCTACATTACTTACAATTCTGCTAGTTATGACCTTCTAAATCGATACAGATAAAACACTGCAACTTTTATTTGAACCTTTTTCTTGTTTCTGCGATAGTAACAGAAATAAGTAGAAAGTTGATTTTCTTCTGTTGTCTGTCTTAATGTTTATACAACTTTACTCTGCGTAGACGAAGTGTATTCTTTTTAGTCACTCTGCTAGTAGTTGACTAACTACTAACTATTATGAAAAAATATAACAGACAATAAACACTAGCAACAAAGAAGATAAGTGTAGTACATGATTAACAAATGTTTTAGGTACCAGGACAACCTGTATAAATCCGTAAAATTATATATGCTGCTTTATTTAAAATGAGAAAGTTGTTATCGATCGAATTTTACCCACTTTGTTAATTTATTTAGAACACCCTGTTTAATAGGAGGTTATTTTATCCTGGCAGTGAGGTATTGCATGCCCAATACTGGCTTTCTATTAGAGTATGTAGAACAAGTAAGAATAAGGGGAAATAATAACGAGAGCGAAGAACGACTATATGGAAGATACACGATTCAATAACAACAATAATTTGCGCTCCTAAAATTGAAATAACTTAGGGCCTCACTGTGTACATACGTCTATATATGTATAATCTTCATTCTATCTCTGTTGAGAGAACAGTTGGACTTTGCCAGACCATTAAATCGTCGTATACCTATAACAGATACTGTTCAGCATGTTTGTGCGGAATGTTATTGGGAAACCTACTAAATGCATATGAAAACCAAATGCGGTGTAAAAAATGTCTTTGGTTTTGTTTGAAACAGAATTACATAAGAATGTTGCCGGCATTTATCATACATTGAAGCTAGAAGCTAGTTCAAGCTAGCTTCTAGAAATATTCCGATTTATAAACCATAGAGAAGACTAGACTATGAATAGTTTTATGGCAAATACTGATACTTCAAAAAATTAGTCTGAATAAGCTCTAATTTGTTGCATGTTTTGTGTTAGAAATGTTCATGGCTGTGTTGGGTACAGTACGAAATATTGTAAATTTTTACCATGAAGTTAAAAGCTCTGATCCTGAAAACTCTAACGAAAAGTTAAACCTAGATACTTGTTGCATGGATTGTTACAGTGGTCATGTATCAGCTCTATTTTATTCAACATTTATCCTTATAATTTTCATTTTCAAAGTGTCGCTTATATACGAACATTTACGGAGATCACGAAGCGCTTGTTGAAAATATATTCGCTGCTGTTAACATTGCTAAGTCAGAATACCTTACAATTGTCAATAGCTAAAACAAATGTTATGTTTTCCTCACGCAAAGGAAACCTCACCACGAACGAAATATGTTTTGTAGACATGAGGTTTCCTATTGAAGAATGCGTGAAACACCTTATGTATTGAAAATAATCTCATGGCACGTATATAATGAAGGCATCTCTGGGTTACGGTTTCCACAAATCTTTAAATGCATTCAAAGCGTATACGAGTTTAGAATTATTCTATAGAGGCTAGCGTTGTACAACAGATTATAGATTAAGCGTGGGTGAAATGCGGAGTACACCAAATAAAGCTATTCAGATTCAAGTTTGAGAACCTTCACCTTTTCTACGAAGAAAATGTCTGTCAGTTAAATATATTTGCAAACCGAAAGTCGCATAAATATCGACTAGAATACGCATCGTCTATCTGAGCTGAGGCTTTCAACATCACGGCGGATTTTGATTCAGGAATCTACAAGCCATTAAATGGCCAGCTGTTGTATTCACCGTTAAATATAATTCCACGTCAAATAGATTTCCATGTGTTGGACAACTAGAATACGATAAATGCTTTTGTTCCATTTATCATTAAAAAGCAGCAGAATTATTTGGTCATTAATTAATGTAATAAAGATTAAGTGATAGCATATTAATAATAATCGGTACGTGGTTATGGTTTTCTCTTATTATAGTGGTATTTTTTAGCAAGTTCGTTAGGTGCAAAATAAGTAGTCTTAAAACTTGAATGTTCCAATTATTACAAAGAGACTACAATGTATAGAGATAAAGTATTAACGTACTTTCAAGTATCGATCCGAACAACCGAGGAGTGCAAATTCAATTCTAGATAATCCAAAATAAAGACGAGCAGTAAGGTCTGCTTAAAGTATGCAGCAAATTGAAAATTTTGTATTGTTAAATTAACAAACGAATGTCTCTAACTAGCTAGTGCAGTTTTTGTAATTAAAACAATCACATAGACAACTATTCATCTTCAATTTGAATTTAGAAAGAGGTGTTTGAATGTTAAATTCTAGAAACACTAACCAAAGAACGTTTAGTGAGGTTAATGACGAAGCTTATGAGCAGTTAACTCGATAATTGAAGGGTCTTGCAAGAAAAATAACCACACTCTTGCCCACAAAAACACTTGTTATAGTATCAGTTTGAATATTCATTCAAAATACTGGTATCTCAAAATTGTACTTGCTTAAGCATCATAAAAGAGCTAGAGCATACGTAGGGTAAAGTAGGGTAGATTGTACTATCAGCCAAATTGCATCACTGCATTCAAATGTAGTAGTAAGAAATTATCATTTGCAGACAATAGCGTAAAGCGACGTACATTTTGTGGATGTTTACCCATAACTTAGATTTTCAAAAGTGCATTGCACTTATTTGATATTTTTCTTAAGAAGCTTTAAAAATCTCAAATAAGTTTGTATAAGTTGTGTCTATATGATAGGGCTAGGACATTTCTCTGCAGTTCACGATAATAGGGTTTATCACAGCTGCGTCCCTAAGCGATACAAGCTGTGACAGTGCACCGATACACGTTTACTCGAGAATACTCGCGAGAATACACTTCGCACTTCTAGGCATCGATTGCTATGATCATTAGCCGTTTCTACTAGAATTCTGCCAAATCCAGAACTGTTCCAACCTTCGATAGGGATTGTTAACGTGCCAAATATCGTATTGACCCAGGGTACTTACTTCATTAAGGTCCATTTACACATGAGTTCCTTGTCGGTTAAGTTCAGTATCACTGGCATCCATTAAGTACCAGCGACGCCTGTTCACACATATCGGTTCAGCACCCTCAATTTCAAATAATTTATCGTTGATATTGGGCAGTTTATAGGTGAAGAATTGACATTGATTGCCATTACATTACATAAGGAAGAAGCTCATCAAACCAAGAAGCGGAAACGGGTGCGTGATGCATGGACGGACAACTGAACTGAAGGAGAGTTGCTACTCCGTCAGGAAGTTGGTAACCGATTCAAGTAAATTCTGTAGATATATGTGTTGGTATATACTACACGACATGGAAATTGCAACACCAAGAATGGGTGCGAATTTTTTACCAAACTTGGCAGAAACGTATAACTATTCAAAGGTAATAATTGATTATAATTTGATCAAAGAAAAAGAACAAAAGGTTAAGACAATTTAATTTTACTTTTATTAATAATGTGTTGGACCCCCTATTAGTTGTACACTTCCTCACTCTTCATAGCATTGATTCCAGTAGATGGTCGATGTCCTCTTGGGGTATGGTGTCCCAAGCAACCTAGAATTAATGACGGAGAGCTTCCAGTGTTCGCGGAGAATTCACTAAGTTCCTCAATTTTCTTCCAATAATGTCCTACACGTGTTCGATTGACGAGAGGTCGGGAGATCTGTATGGCCATGGCAAGATATCGACATGGGCCTCTTCGCACCGGTTTAGAGAAGCTCTCGCTACGTGGAGACGGGCATTATCCTGCTGGAAAAGTGGATCTCCGAGCTGCTGAAGATATGGAAGAATATGGAGTTCCACAACCTCTACGTAACGCTGGGCGTTCATGGTGCCTTGGATGAACACAAACTGAGACCTATGCTATAGGCTATAGCACCCCATATCATAATTTCCACGCCTCGGTGCACATCTTTTCACAAAAAATTGAGTCACTGGACACCACCCTATGCCACTCCACGTTGCAGAGAATTCGCAAGCTACATCACTCCAAATGTTGCTGTCGGTGTTGAGCCATAAGTGGTAAGACAAGATAGGATTGCAAGCGGAAAGCCCTGGTTCGGCGATAAACGGTTATCTGAACGAAAAATCACGTTCGTTCAAGCCAACAATTCGACCTCTGTCGAATTCGCTCAACTGGCGGTGATTTTTACTGTATGCCGCGATCTACGCATAATCAAACCCTCAAAACACGTTAAACAAAAGTTTGATAAGAGAAAACGGTGACAATTGAATCAAAACTCAAAAATGTTAGAAAAGACTGCATGAAGTGAGGATATGCCATGACCACTTGACCCATCGCAACAAAATTATAATCAATTGCCTTTGAATAATTTCTGCTGAGTTTGGTAAAAAAATTCGCACCCCTTCTTGGTGTTGCAATGTATATATCATGTAGCATATTTCAAATAAGACAAATCATAGAAGACAGAATATTGGCGCACTAATTTATTAAGCTTTTCGTTACTAATTTTTGTAAGTACACAAACACACGCCTAATATACGTGCTGACCAGGAAAATACGGAATTGTGCCGGACGTGTGTAAATACGTCTACATGAAACGAAGTAACGAAATTATTTTTCGCTGATAGTCATGCAACAGAACTGAACCGACATTTACATGGGACATTTGTAAAATGGACCTTTATCCGTTTGTACTCGTTCGTTCGTTTTTATTTCCTTCGTTTCGCATTTCAAAATTGTTGTTCCTAACCAAAAATAGTGCTAATATAGTTCGTAGTACTGACGAAATCACTCATAGCGAAAGCAGTGTAAGGTGAGAAAGCATTAGCCAACGGATAACGGTTTCTGCCTATCCGGCGTCATCAGCATCGCTTCGAGTGCTTCCCTACTTTACATCGTTATATGCTTCGCAGCTTATGTCACTAATTTTTAAAAACGACAACAAACATATTAAAGGTGAAAAGAAGGCCCAGACACAAAATTCTATTTAATATTCAATTATTACAGCGACCGGTTTCGTGCGAGACGCACATTCTCAGCCCAAAATACGATGATACAATAAAAAATTGTCAAAACAATAAAATAATTAATTTCAGTTGTATATATTTCCACTTGTCACTGAGAATACTATATAATTAGTCATTTAATAAAATTCAAAAACTTTTGTAAAAGGGGGACGGATTAAAAAGATTAGGCTTTCAACACTCGTATCTATTAGAACAATAAACGTATGATACTAGTACACATTTATTTTTTAATTTTTTAATGTGTCCGTTTTATAACATTTCTTCAGGAATTCTTTTAAATTCGGTACAACATTCCCAACTTTATCGTACAACATAAATATAGACGTAGTTACGTGAACATTTTGCATCTTCTTTTTCCTACTAGAATTTATTCCATAGTTTCCGTTTTATGCTCGGGTCACTCTAATATTTAATGTCGTTAATTATCGCGTTATTTGACATTAAACAAACGACAAATAAAGCGATAATTAACGGCATTAGACGTTAGTGTACTCCGAGCATTAAACCGACTCTTCTTTGTAGATCAACCCTATAATTGTAAATCTATGTATGTTGTTTTATTTTTTGCTGAAGCTTAGATATCATTTCGGTTCCAATAAGGATGTTGCCGTTGCTGCTGTATCAGTCTCTTTCTCCTTTGATTTTGGCTAGCGCTGGTATCATTTGGCGCCGCGACCGAACCATCGAATTGTCTTCCTACAACGGCGACGGGCCGTCCGAATCGATGGCAAAACATCGTGGCGCCGTCTCTGAAACGCGCGCTCAGTTCTAATCAGGACGTTTCGGTGAAAGCTTGCTTTCCGCGCTATCCTGCGCTCAAACAACGAAATCTTTTGCGACGTACCGCGCGCTATCTTCAAATATCCTTCTCGAGGACATTGTGCAAAGTTTGTCGAGTGTAGTTCTTTTTTATTGCTGCGCTAATCTTGCAACTTGGTTTAACAATATTTCCTTCTTATTTTTCAAAAAGAACATTGTGGTTAAATACTGTTCTTTATGCTTATATTGCAGTCCTAAATAAATAAGACTTAATGATATTATTTTCCAAGAAATTAACGGCCAGCCTGTAAGGTATCATTCCAGCAATTTCGCGGTAAGCATCTTATTACTTTCGAAATGATTCCTATTTCATATTTGTATATCATGTATTTTTAGTGTGTAAATTGCGGACACAGGTTTCAGATGACGGATTTTGTATCTTGAAATTACTTTTTGATATATGTACCAGCAACGATATCGATAATACCAATACTGTTTGATGTATCTAGTTTTGTTGAAACATTTATTTTAAACAACTACGTAGAATTTGAATTGTAGTTCAGAAGCTTTTGTACCTTGAAACGGAGTTTTAAAATATGCTTATGTAGATGATATTCATATTCCGTGTATGTAACTAGAAAAGATATTGTTGTATTATATTTAAGTTTGAATGTTAAATATTCGTATTCGTTAAAAAATACGTAAGATTTCATTAATCAACCTCAGAGCTATTTTTATTTATTTTAACTTACCTAGTATCTTTCTTTCTCTTATCTAACGCCGCCACAGTCCTTTTAGAACTATAAGTAGGTGATACCAATAAACCTGGTTGTAACTGGTATAGGTTTCTAAGAATTTGTTCTGATATGCATCATTATATACTGGTTTAGACAGTTGAGAATGTAAAATAGACTTCGCTGTTCACACGTATCTAAGAGTCACACTATACATAGTGCTTCCTGTGCTCATAGCAATAGAAGTACAACTTTCGCAACTGCAACAGTGGAAGAATTGACGTGTTTCGCTTTTGTTTGGACACATATTAATGTAGAATCACACAAAAGGCTAAATGTCTCCTCCTTTCGATCACCGTACAGCAATATCACCTTCTAGAAGCTCATCGATTGTTTCTCAGTACCCGAGTAGTATACAACTTGGCTAGGCGAAAATTATAAAAGGGCCTGTAGAAAACAACATTGTTATGCAATTGTCGAAAGCGGGTAACATTAGTTTTTTGTATGACTGTACACCTCGAAAGTTAATTTTCAATCCTAATGTCTAATTCTGTGTATATAAATATACACATATAGGTATCGAACACGATCGATTTCACATTTTAAATTTCAGGTTAACAGGTTAACAGAACTACTTTCATAAAAGTTTTGACGAAGTAGGATGTTTATACTAGATTAAATAGTGCATTAATATATATGAGTATTTTTCTTTTATATTCTACTGTCGAAGAATAACCAAGATAAAGACAAGTTGACGAATTTTGCAGATAATTCTGCAGTATCCTGCTGAGCCACACGTCATTATCTTTTGTAGTTGCGGAGTAACTACAAAACCGATTCTGAAGTTGCATTTGTATAGAAAATCAACAAAACATAGTTGACATTTCGACTAATATACCTACTCCCACATCATTATTTCTTAAGTTTACTCCATTCAACAATTACCTTAAAAAGCGAATATCTGTAAAATTGTAATGGAAAATACATTATTGGGAGTGTGGATGTTAGACGTGCAAGTTATCTATTTTTAATGTATTAAGTAAATGCTATAAAACGTTTATTATATAAGAAGGAAGTACACAAACACTAAAAGAAAATATTATGTAATTATAAAAATAAGACTTTAAATATTTTAAATAATGTCGTTTTACATGTCCAGTGCAGGTTCTCAATCATAGCTAGGCCGGGCACAGAGAGCTTCGTGCCAGGTTAGAAGTGATATATTTGCATATTTAAAAATATCGCTTCTGTCGGCTGTGAGTCACACGTACACTATTTATAATCCGCGGCCCATGCGACTGATCCGATTCTGTTGCGAAGACCGATTGTGCCCGGCCTAATCATGTATATATATATATAATAATAATAATAATAATAATAATAATAATAATAATAATAATAATAATAATAATAATAATAATAATAATAATAATAATAATAATAATAATAATAATATAATAATAATATAAATAAATAATAATAATAATAATAATAATATAATAATAATAATAATAATAATAATAATAAATAATAAATAATAATAATAATAATAATAATAATAATAATAATAATAATAATAATAAATAATAATAATAATAATAATAATAATAATAATAATAATAATAATAATAATAATAATAATAATAATAATAAATAATAATATAATAATAATAAT
>JAROYE020000055.1:0-80000 GCA_029619315.2 Dynastes maya | reverse complement strand
GAATACCGGTGTATTTAATATGAATATCATTATATTCTATGGCAGTGTTTAGAGTTGCTCGTGTTATTTGTAGTTTTGCACCATAGTTATGTAATTAAACTTAAATGGAACAAAGGGTGAGTTTCCTTCATTTTTATGTGTGCTTAATAAATAACAATGTATTAGTTTTATACTTATTTCTTGTAAAACATTGATATACAGTGTTTTTTTTAAGATCGACCACATGCTTTTACATGTTAATACTTCAACCCGATATTAGCTTTCTTTTTCGTCATTCTATCAGAAAAATATTGCTAATCTGAATTCAACAGCAAAAGTTCTATTAGAAAAATTGCCCTATTTACAAATTAGTTTCTGAAAATGTAAAGAAAGAATGTTTATGGTAAGATTCGAATTTCGACCTCATACATTTTTGGTGCCTCACTAAATAAACAAAAGGCCATTATGTTCATAATATTTATTATAATTCTCTTAACAAAGCATATTACGAAAACATTTTATTACAAAAATTTATTTTAACATTAACTGTTTAACTGAAAGTGGAATGGAAAATCAATAACTGAAAAATTGTTTAATCTACGAAGTTGAAATTTTCTGGTTATGTAGCCAGCATGTTGCACTACTGTATAAATTTAAAAAGTTGTAAAATTAATAATACAGGGTGATACAAATGTTATTGAATTATATTAACAAATAAGACGCAATAACTCATTTATTTTAAATGGAACACCATGTATATTATCAGCGCATATAATTTGTCTGACTATTCTCTATAAGAATTAATTAACACTCGCTATACCTATCTCTACTAGTTTATGAGTTGTTTGAATTTTTTCGTGTTAAGAATAAATTTCGATAATTTTAGATACAATGGTTAAGCAATTTAATGTATAAGAAAACAAAAACTAAGCAAAATAAATAAAAATATTTTCTCCTATAAAGTGAGTCTTAAAGCATAAATTATTCTGATCCGGAATCATTTGGTACCTGAATATCTTGAGGTACTGTTTTGTTGCAATCTGTGCAAAAAGTCTTTAAATCTGTATCTTGTGAGCTTTCTTAGTTTGGCCTCTCCTACGCAACTTTCGCCTCGCTTCCTTTTTTATCTGTACCAATGTTTTCGTTATCTTCTTCAGTAGTAGTAGTAGTTGGTCGATATTCTTTTAGTCTTTCTTGAAGTTCTAGTGGAATTTCTGTGCTCTGTACACTCCTCCTTCTAATGTGGGGTGAAACAAGTTCATGAGATAATTGTCTTATAAACATTTTCCTTCGAATGGTTTCATTATTATTTCCAAAATAAAGTACTTCAGCGTTTACTCCACTTATATTCGACATGGCAAAAAATATTACCATGGGCCATCGGCGCGTACTTCTAGCTACATTGTAGGAAGAACATAATTGGTCAATTGTATCCACCCAGGATTTCGTATGATTGTAAAAAGTTATTATATATAGTTTTCGTTGGTCACCAGTGTCTTCATCTATAGACTGATCTTCATGCATGCTAGAAGCTAGTATTACGCATTTTCCTTTCTTGGGCACGTATGAAACTAAAGTACGGTCACCTCCAAACCCAAATAGACTGCTGTAGATGACACTTTGCTTGCACAATAAAAATTCTGGCGGAATTTCTCGCTTATTTTTTCTCAGCGTATTCCTTCTTCAGCTCTTTAATCAACTCTACGCTACTGAATCAATTATCTGCTGTTACATTACGTTCTGAGCCAAATATGGGTTTACATAGCCTCATAACTACATCCGTAGGCTTATTACTTATTTTATATTTACCTTCTGGTTGAGCACCCGCGTAAATTTCCAAATTATATAAATAAAAAACTTGTGCATCAACTAAGGCGTAAATTTTTATGCCGTATTTATTGGGCTTGCTCGAAAAGTACATTTTAAATGCACATCTTCCTCTAAAAGCCTCTAACTTTTCGTCAACGGTTATATTTTGCCCCAATGAATAAGAAGTTTGACAATTAAGTACAAATTTCTCAAAAATCTCTCGAATGAGCGGTAATCGATCTATCTGTTTTCTTTCAAAGCGAGTAGTTCTATCATCGAACCTTATACATTTCATAAAGAACTTGAAACGTGTTAGCCACATAGTCATTTTACTCCAAATACACCCCATAAGTCCTGCCGATTTCCTCTGTTGACTCCGGCTAAGAATAAAAGCCCGATAATAGGTTTCAGCTCGATAATATCTATGGGAGGGTATCTCTTTCACGTTTGTATAAGTTTTTACTGAATCGATGTATCTAACAATTATTTCTAAAATTTCGTCACTTATTAGATTTTCCCAACATTCTAAAGGGTTGTTTGCTAACTTAGCTTTCCCTATTACACCCGGGAGCTTTCTTATCAAATTATTTATTTATTTATCAAATTATTTTAGTTTTGGTACGACTACGCGTTGAAGGTGGCATCATATTCCATTTGGTTATTCTATCTTTGCCTAGAAAATACCTATCAGTGTTTCTGTGTAAATCATCTTGACTTTCCGTTTCATTATCACTTTCAGAAATAATTTCTTCTTCAATTTCTACAGTCTCTTCAGCAGCATCAGTATCAGTTTCCTCTACAAAGTCATCAGTGACATGTTCACCGTCGTCGTCCCATAAAATGTTCTGTATTTCTGCTATGTCTTGAGGATTGTCAAGACCAAAGAACTTTTTCCCCGTGGACATGAGAACATTGATTGAGAAGTATATATTATCTGCAAAAGTTACACAATCGGGTGCAATTTATCAATTTGATATCGGCGATTAAAATTCAAAATATTTATCTAATATTTAATATATTTATGTATTTAGTGACAAAGAAATACATGACACTTACCAAACGTGAAGAGCGTAAAAAAACTTTAACTTAATTATACAGCGGGGTCGGGCGCAATGTTCACTACAGCGGTAACTTCATTACACAACGCTTGTATGTGTAAATGATTCTAGGTTAGGAAGGTACTGGAGGGATGGAACAGATGCTGTTTACGCGCGCGTAGTAGTGAACGAAAATGTGTGTCGAATATCGATTTGATCACATGCGCCCGACGAAGGGTTAATATCGCAAATTGCTTCAAAATTAAGCTATGGCGAAGTTTATCTAAAATGCCCAGCAAATTTAAAAAATTGAGAAATTGGAGGAACTCGGAGCATATTTAAGAATTAAATGTTGGGCTTCTCATAATACCGTTTCATTCCTCCCACTTCTGCTAAAATGATATTTGCAATTTCTAAAAGGATAGTTTGGTATGCGATGAGGACGAATATTATTAAAAAAATCTTGTTTTACTTTTCCATCGTAACTTTGATACTTTTGCTATCAATAGTTAAAGAGGGCAGTGTTAATTGCTATAGAAGTAAAACAAAATTTCTCATAGTTTCGAAACTGTAGAATATTTTACAGTATTGATGTCAAGAGGTCACTATTAATTCAAAAACGAGCGAAAGTTAGAGTTTCAAGTTTCAAAGTTTCCGCGATTAATATGAAGGTATATTACCTACTTAGTACATAAATTTCTCGAAAAACTTTTGCACTGACAGTCAACAATGCCTTAAGTATTAATTATATTTACAGTTTAATCGTAATTTATTTTCCGTGAGAATTTAACTTTTAGCATTAAATCTACGGTTATTTCGCAAACGACATTAAAAATAATCGTCTCTTCGTGTCCCCTTCGAATAGAATAGAGAACTTATCAAAGGTATATCTTAGTTCATATACTGGGTTTATAGAATTGTTTTTTTCTTGTTGTTAGTCATTATGCTGTAAGACAATATAGATCATTACAGCAAATGGACTAAAATCAATATCAACAAAAATATTTTTGTTACAGTAGGGAATACCTGACGATAGTCCTAATTAATAAGCAAAAATTTAGATTTGTATTTGCCAAATAACTTCCACTTTGTATGTAATTATATTCAACATCAAATTCCTAGTCGTGATATAATTATACCAACGCTCTCTGGAACTGCAAGTTATTATACAGTACAGGATACAAACTACAAACATAAGAAATAGGAAATTAATTAAAAATAAGAAACACAGAAATATTAGTAGTTACAGGTATACAAAATCTATGAAGTAACCTAAATTTTGCGCATAAAACTTAAATATGTGTGTAAGAAGTATAGGGCATTCCCGTTAGTTTACAAATTTACCATCATGTATTGAAAGTTATACACTGGACATCTGTTACTTTGGGATTTTAAGATGTTTCAATAATAATTACCGAGTGATAGTAATAACCAGTAACGAAACAATAATCGACTCTTTTTATTTTAATATAGATATACAGAATTGTTACACAATGGCAAAATATAGCTATCGTATTTAAAATTTGCACAGAAGCGACTCTATCTCTATCTTTGGTAATTTGTCCTATTTTGCTAAAATTTGCATTTTTCTCTTTTATTAATATCCTTCCCTTTGCCACAGATCGTATATTACTCGAATAGAGTTAATGCATCTTAAGTGAATAACGTTAAATTTATATTCAATTGTAATACGAACTTCTTACTAATCACTGACATAACTGCATAAATAAAATCTTCTTGACATTAATTTAGCATCAAGGTAGAGACCATGAGAGCAAAACGTGGTGACAATAACCTAACCGAAGATGCGATAATTCAAAAATATTTCACATATTCCGCAAAGATTGCCATGGATGGTGGTGTCAGACTCTATGTGCGCCCTTCCTTTAATCTGAAACGTAATATCGGTTCGGATCTGGTAGAGCAACTGTGGGTTACAGTATTACTGGGAGTTGTTTGTAAATCACCGACTTTTGGTTATACAGTTTTTGTAGACTCTCTGATGGAATCTTTTAACAAAATTATGTGTGACTTTAGTCAAATTAATCACTTAGAATTTCAAAAAAGTCTCAAAGCAAAAATTTGTTTACGTTGATGAAAAAATTAACATCTTCAATAATACTATCAGTTATTTAACAAATTGGCTCCATTGCAAATTTTTAAAATCACTAGGGCCGCATGGATGACGGATACCATTAAATTGATGATGTCTTTAAGAGACAAAGCTAAGAAGCGTCTCGGGTCAACTGGACGTGCTGCTCAGTGAAAGATTTTGGAGAAATATACAGAATGTTCTATTGAAAAGAATCAAACACGGCAATAATTTCGATGGCCATGTTGTAGACGCTAGTTGGCGTTAGATGAAAAATGTTTCGATGCATTGCGAAAACAATAAATACTCAATCAAATAAAATTTGAGTCACCTTTCTAGCGTGTGAGGCGTTTAAGATGTTGGCTGTTAAAGAAACCGGAATTTCGCAAAAATCTCAAGTCACCTAAATTGTCTTAAAAACTAAGATAGATGGGTATAGGGAATATTGAAGAGAGTTGATATGAATTCAAAAGAGGTATCCGAAAATGTGACAATATATTGGGTGTCCCATTATAAAAATAAGTAGGAAGCAATTCTTGTCAAACCAGAAACGAAAAAGAGGTGAGAATGTTATAATAAATTCCTTATTTTTAATTATATATCCATACCAAATTCCAAAAGATATATTTCTCTTTTTCCTTTGTTTTGTTGAGAAATTTTGTGTGTTCTGCTGGGCGTAATAAAGGTTACTTATTATTACTATTGGCCTGTACTTGTTTCAAATGATAACAATAATTGGTGACAATATTAACTGCGACCACATTAAGCTACAGTACCAATTTTTAAAAGCGCATCAAAAATATGGCGCTTCTGTCAGGATCCACCTAATCTGCAGATTTAACTTAAATATTAACTAAACGAAAATCATTTATAGAGAAATTAACTAACATAACTATTATCATAAATTATTTTACAAAACCATTTTTTGAGAATTGCACGGCATAATTGTAACGAGTGGGCAGAATGACTCATCACACCACAGATGATGTTGCTGTTCCTATGATGTTATTGATCGCGTTATAAATGGGGCGCCACCACCGTGTTATTCTTGTTTGTTCTATATTTATTGTTCCAGGTTTCCACGAGAATTTGTTCTAGAACTTTGGAATTTTCTTGTACTGAGTTGTTAGACGGTGAAATAGTCTGCTACATTTTTTTTATAAAATAAACACTACATAATGTCTCAAGAACTATAGAGCTAATAATATTTTCTTCACAATGAGGGCTCATAGCATGTTGTATATTACAGAAACACTTCTATGTTAATAGATGGAAGATGGTTATTTACTTACAATTAACAAACATATAATATATCCAGCAGTTTCTTTTATTATAGTAATAACATTTGTCCGTTAATTAAAGATTTTAAATTCTGGTACAACTGGAGGCGACAAAGATGTCAAGATGTGTGGATGAGGTTAGTTCCTCTGGTGTTAGCAATCTACCAAGTTTTTGTATTTTTCTAATTCCGATTTAAATAGCTGCAGTTCTCGGTTAATAACGTTTCCCAGAAGTATGGCCCATGTAATATGCTACTTTATAGTTCTTGGAGATTCCAAAAAATTACTCATGTAATTTTGCGGAGCTAAATATGTATGCGTCTATATTAAAATTAGCTTATCGTTGTCACAATGTATAATAGCGTATTTAATTGGATGACGCGTAAATTTAACCTAGATGTTAAAATAACCGAGATAATTCGTTTGTTTATTATTTTGTTACTTTCGTATTCAAATACCATACCAATTAATTTGTATTCGCTGCAATTCTAAGACGTATTATAAAATTTCGGAGAAGTTTTGTAATTTAAAAGATACCAATTTCGATGCTATCTTAGTACATAATCAGCGACAAAATTCATTTAACGCTGTGTGGCTTTTGATTATCGTTCTAACGGAATGTTCTTTTATTCAACACTAATAATATGTTTCCTCTGTTAGTTTTATCAATTGTACAGCAAATATATTTATATTTTAAGCAGATATACATATAGAGTGTCTAGAATGAAAAGCTGGCGTAACCACTTCATACGCCCAGCAACAAACCAGTTGCATATTTTATTGCTAATTTGTTACACAATAATTGATTTTGTTGCTTCAGCCGCTTCTGAGAAACAATGAAAAACTTTTGACTTACAGCAGATATCAACAGGTACTAAACCGCATATTTTGTTGCAAATTTGTTGCTCTTAGTATATACACCCGAAAATCGCGAAGTATCAACCCTTAGTTAAAAATCGTTATCACAACCTTTGCGAATTCATTTAAATTCGGCACTAAAGCATTTTGAGGTGAATAAGGTAATGAATATTCTGTAGCTAGTATACTGCATTCCGGAGAAATAGTAGCTGCACTAGCTGAATATTAAGATAGCGTAGCTACTCGGTGAAACTTTTGACGCACTGCAGGTATCAACGCGAACTAAATGGCATATTTTGTTGCTAATTTGTTGCTCTTATAATGTATATGCATACAAAAATGTCCACGTCTTAACCGTTATGTAAGAATCGTTACCCCTTGTGTCTTTATAAGTATACGCATAAATTGATTGCTGTCGACGCTTATACTAGAAGAATGTAACAAAGTATGTCTATAATCATACTATACCACTTCTCAATAGAATGAAAGAAATTTCAAAAGTGAAAATGTCTTAGTTTTGGCAGTATTTATACCGTGCATGTTTTTACCACTGTACATAAACCTTCAATGCATTGATGCGTCTTTTTATAAGTTATAAATTATTACTGAACCTAGGGGCGTTTGGCATGGCGAGTAGTTACTGGGATTATTACAGAAAATAAAGCACAAATACGTTAAATTTGACATTTAACTTTTTTGTCTCTCTATAATTAAGGGAGCACAGAAAGGTGTTGTGGTAGTGGTTTATTATGTACTAACAAAGAATATGTTGGCAAGGGAATCGAAATGGAAACATAAAGTAGAACGAATGTTCGAAGTGCCCACCTTTACATTCCATACAATCTGGAAGCCGATTGTGAAATTCCTGAAGGGAAAAATTTAAATGTCAAATTTGATGTATTTGTATTTTATTTTCTGTAATAAAAAAACACGGTATATGTATAAACAATATATTTGAGGAAGGATTTCGTATCGCCACTCTAAGATGACTCATACCACAATAACTGCCGACACTTTTACCACGAAACCTTAGTAAAAAATTATAAAGAATAGGTACTATTGATACTTTTTTAAGCAAAGAGTTTCAGAGACCGACACCTTTAAGGTTTACAACAAATAAATATTTAAATAATAACTCTCTATTGTTACGATAATTTGATGCATATAATCATAGATGCTGAGGCTTGTACCGCCGAATTTTACTAAAAAATGATTCAGGATAGTACTATTACTATTTATTTATCAAAGTAAAAACTTTCAGAAGTAGACGTCTTTTGGTTTTGCAATAAATAATTACTTAAATAACATATAATAAAACTAATACTATAATAAAAACGCTCTCTATTGCTATTCTAGCCTAGCACATACATGATGGCTGCTGGGACCTATACCGTGAAATCCTATTAATAATTGATATAGAATGATACAATTACTATTCATTTATTAAAGTAGAAAGTTCCAGTACTCAAAAGCTTTTATATTTGCAATAAATAGATTTTTAATCAAAGAATACCCTATCGTCTCTCTAAATAGATGCGTATACAGGCGGCTCCTCAGGCTTGTACCGCGAAATTATAGCAAAAAAGTGTCAGGTAGTAGTGTTACCATTTATTTAATAAAAACATAAGTTCCAGAGGTGGAAGTCTCTTGGTTTTACAATAAATAAATATTTAAATAAAGTAGTCTCTATCGTCTCTCTAACAAGAAAGGGTACCTAACTCGCACTTCCAGAATTTAATGAAACTTGTGTGGTTTGTAGACCCTATAGAACTATGAAAAATACTGGTTTCCGTTTCGATTGAGAAACGGTTCTGAAAGGCGAAATCGGGCTTTGAAATTCTCAGAGTTTCTGCGTTTCTCGTTAATTAATTAATTAATATTTCCTATTGGATATTCATAAAAATCATCGACACATATGGGCGTTTAGCATTTTTAAAGGGCTATCGATATACACCAAACTTGATGCGATAGGGGCCTAATAGGCGACCCCTATGTCCAAGAGCGTGTGATCTGTTTTTGTGGTGATCATATTCACTGAGTATAATCACAACAATGGCATGCTATTCAAAGCAAACGTATGCATCTTTGCTTTAGCACCACCGTTTTGTAATGACTCTTCCCATCTATATAATTGTCGCTGAGATTTCACTTTTTTGAAACGACTTTATACACTTTCTAATGCCAGCCTTCGTTTCTTCCCACTTCGCCAATATTCAACTGCCTTCCGTTTATATGTTAAACTAATAAAACCACCTTAGGTATCGCTGGTACAAGTTTCTTCCAATTCTTGTTGTACGATTTGTTCAATATCTTCTCGTAATGGTTCCTCATCTCCTTCACTATTCATGTTCATGTCTGCTTGAGTGTCGCACTCTCTCTCCATACCCATATGTTACAATGAGTATAATTGGCACTTTTGGGCGGTGCGCTAGCATCGTAGTACATTATGTACCCACAAACCGCGAGCTGACTGTGCGAATCGAATATTAACATCGATCGCCGATCGGAGATGCATATATACCACGCATATGCCGTGCATTTTTTTACTGCTGAACATGTACATTTACCTTCCATGCATTTACGAATTTCTTTTATATAGTGGGATAGTAATGTTTGCCCCCCCCCCCCTCCGAGTTAACTTTTTAACGACAGGAGCTAGCGTTTTTAGGAAAAATAGGTCAATTTCTATTTTAACTTTTGCCGTTATCAGCTGTTCAATTGCATTTCTCGTAACACCAGAAGTTCCGTCAACTTTCTTATTTTAAATAATACTTCCCATATATTTTTACATTTTTGGAAAGGTAATCGAAAGACGAATCCAACGATACCACATATGTTACATTTTACCTAAGAAATATGATGATATGCAGCAATAAAGGTTTTGGTAATCTGTTTTTGTTCTTACGCAAAGTTGGCTAGAAAGTAGCGCCAAATTGTTAATTGTAACGTCAGATTGATCCAAGGAGCTCGTTACAATGCAATGTAATCATAACAATTGCCAAACTGTCAAATCTCAATTCCGAAAGCGTAAACTATTCTTGTTGTTTACTAGCCATACGTACTTTCGTTCTTTGTTCTCGTTATTGTTTTCTCACATTTTAACTTGATTTGTTAATTGTTGCGTCTTCGAACTATCAAAAACTAATAAATTTAAGCAAACCTGCCAGAATTAATGAATTGCAATAAAGTTCGATAAAGTAAAGAAGATACAACAGTTAACAAAACAAGTTAAAATGAGAGAAAATAATACCAAGAACAAAGAACGAAGGTACGGCAAATGCTAAATAAAAAATATAATAACAATAAGCAGCAAGAATAGTTTACGCTTTTGGAATTGAGATTTGACAGTTTGGCAATTGTTATGATTACTTTGTTTAGCGATGAGCAATCTGACGTCACAAAAAGCAATTTGGTGCTCCTTCCTAGCCAACTTTGCGTAACAACGAAAGCAGATTACCAAAACTTTATTGCTGCATATCATCACATTTTCTAAGCTAAAGTATAACATATGTGGTGTGGTTGGACTCGCCTCTCGATGAGCTTTCCAATAACGCAAATATATACAGGCTGTTTTGCTTAAAATAGACAAGTTGGCGGCAGTTCGGGTGACACCGGAAATGCAATTGAATTGCCGATAACGACAAAAGTTGGCTCACAAAAGATAGGAATCGACCTATTTTTTCCAGAAGCGCCAGCTTTTGTCGTTCAAAAGTTAGCATGGGGGGTAGATACTTTAGGACCTCACTGGATAATCCTGGGCTCCCCTCTGTCTGTCCTCGGGGTTTATTAGGTAAATATATCTCCAGCCAACGATAATTCCAGGGAAACGATAACTTAACTTCGTTTCATGTTCTTTCTTTCATTACAAACACGTTGAAAACAAATTGTTATATTGTCTTACTTGTAATAAGTTACTAAGTCTGGTTAGGGAATGTCGAGATTTTACGGTTGCTGATACTTGCCAACGTTAATTCGTTAGACGCTAGTTCGCGAGCTCTAATAGAGTGTTACACGCTGTAATGCGAACACATTTAATGTGAAGAAATTAAGTGAGACGTAATTTAATTGTAAAAATAGTAAATACTGTCAATATGAAATGTGTATCGTAGTTGGCTGTGATTAATATTTAATAAATGCTATTGATAACAAAAGTGCGAACAGATGCCAAGAAAAGCGGCGCTTTGTAGCTTGAGTCGCCTTTAAGAGAAGATGTATTTCGCCCTGTGGTATATTTTCAAAGTAATTTCAAGTGATGCAGTTTTAAAAATTTATTTCAAGTCCGAGGTTGATTCAAGTTTGGTAATTTGAAAGAACACGGGGTTCTTTATGTGACGCGCTAGCATAGAACGGTTAGTTCTTTCTGATCAATTCTCCCTTAGGACGTACGCGGAAGATAATTATTTAGGGATTTAAGGAAACGTTTTCAAATAAAAATTATTTGGAGATCAGTCCTGTATAACATAAAATTATATTCATGAAGCAAACAATTAGAGAAGATAGGATAACGATAAAATAAATATGAATAGCACATGGAAGAGAAGAGGATATGTATTTGATATTATACAAAGCTATTAGAAAAATCTGAAACAACGACAAGAATTAGAAAGGTATTCTGACTTCGTTGTCATTTTCACCAGTAATCAATAAAGAAATAAAATACGTGAAAAGGAAGGTAATAGTAGTAGGGTACTGGAAAGTGCAGGTGATAATAATTCATGCCTTTACATTACATGAGTTGTTATTAGTAATAACAACTGGATGCAGGCGTAATGACTTATTACGCCTGCATCCATGGAGCATTTTAAGATGTTAACACGCAGCATTTGTTTATGAGAGGGAAAAACCACGAGAACCTCACTCTAAGAGTTAACAGTGCCTAGGTTTAAACTCAGAGCCACGAGATTGATAACCAAGCGTGCTAAGCATTGCGGTACCAGACCCGTTAATAAAGATATTCAAAATAAATTACCCGAGCGATATAATGTTATTAGAAACACGCCGGGTATGCTTGAACCTTAATAATAGATAAGATCTTCGTTATTCGAAAAAAAAGAAACCCGAAAACAACCTTCGAATGTCATCAAAAGGTTTTCTAATCACATTATATAACGCATTTATTCGATCCACATTACAATATGGAGCATTGATATGGTATTGCATTTATCAAACCCATACTAAGAATATTGAAAAAGTTCAACGATGATTTATAAAATTTCTGATGTTTTTGTCTGATGGTGTATCTTGAGAGAGGCTACGATTATAGACCTATGTTGAATCATTTCGACATGGTGACTATAACTATAATTAAGACGCAAAGTGATAAGTAACCTGGGCAAATATGCGGTAACAGCCAGAGGCGTGTCGAGCCTATGAAAGTTTACACATAAAATAGAAGGTAAGAAATAAATTATAAAACGTGCTGAAACACTTACCGTTTTAAAAGTCTTCCGTGAAATCACAAGCTGGGTAACATCTGTTAAATATTTGAATCATTAGATATGTTTCCACAGCTGTTTCAATCAAGTGAGTACGACGTGCGGAATAAATGTTTTTTAATGCCGAAAACGACCGTTCGACATCTAGCGATGTCATATTTGCATATTTAAAATAATCCTTGAAGCAACTTAATGCATCTTCACACGCACCTTCACAAATTTGTCTTAATAGAAGGAAATCGGAATTTTTCTCTAAAACACTTTCAAATTTTCGTATTATACACCAATTTGTTTCGCCTTCTACAGCGCATAACTGTGCGTGAACATCATTCACAATTTGAACAGAATCCACTAGCGACATCGAAATATTTTGTAATTTTTCCATTCCCTCCGCTAGTCCGAAGTAATTATTGTGAATAGTTTGTAAATCTCTTTTAACCTGACTACCTTGAAATATTTCCTGGCTTTTCTTGATTGCTGCAGCTTCTGTCGGATTGAATTTTAAAACTACCTTCTTTACTTGATCAAAATATTTGTTGTAGTAAAACGCAGCCTGCAACCATGTTCCCCAACGTGTAACAATCGGCTGTGGTGGTTCAGGTAAATTACGACACAGTTTATGAAATAGTCGGGTACGTTTCGGGAACTTTAGAAACACTGCCTTTGTACTAGCAACCAATGCATTTACTAATGGAAAACATGTAGGAATCGTTTGTGCCGCAGGATTTAGAGTATGGATTTTACACGCTACATGTAAGAAGTTACCACTGTGTTCTTTAAGAGATCGGCCCAAAGAACGCATGTTTGCGGCACCATCACTCATAAACATTAAAAGTTGCTTAGTTGAAACTTCAAATTTGTTCAATGAGTTCAACTCCACCTTTAAAATCTCATCGGCAGTACAATTTATAACTTTTTTGGAAGCAAGTAAGAAGGAGGATAACGGCCGATGTGGTTCCATTGTACGTACCATTACATTAGCAACAAAATGTTTTTGACGATCTGCTGTTTCGTCCACACACAACCACAGTTTTTTATCTTTCAATACCGTTTTCATTCATTTTTCTATATGTTCATGTGCAAATGGAACCACATTTCGTATCGATGTCCGACTAGGTAATTTACAGTCCGCATATTTATTCCAGAAGGAGACAAATGCTTCTTTGTCTAGTAAACGAAGCGATAGATTACATAAAATAAGAGTCACACATAAATCAAATGTACATTTTTCTTGGTCTCGTATGCCACTTTTTGCAGAAGAATGCTGTTTGCTTTCGATGTGACGGCGACAATGGCTTCTGGACCAACACATTAAAGGGATTTTACAAACTAGACATTGAATTTTAGCGCCATCAAAAATTAAGTCCGACATGTCCACTATAAAGTTTTTAACTGTGTCTGCCATTGGTCGTTTTCGCGACGTACCTAACTGCGACATTTTTAAAGCAAACATAAGCGTATAATTACGAAATAAGTTACGGCAGCCTACATATACACAGAACTACTCGCATACAGCATCGATTCAGTACTGACGCTGTGAACGCGTGAAAACGATAATCGCCTACTCTGCACCACATATCTACTACACTGACTGTTACCGCTGTTTGCCCATACTAGTGATAAGCATAAAGTTCTTATATAACTTATTATAATAGAATTGATTGCACAGCGCACCTTAGTCAAGTAAACTTCAATATACCACGTCTTTAATCGCATAATCATCACACATTTTACGTAAAGGCAAGTAGGACTAATGTTATGCTAAAATCGCATGAATATTATGTCCTTAAATTATAATACTAAATCTAGTAATGTAGATATAAACTTTGATTCATTGAAATGTGTAATCACTTTTGCAGAAACGCACTATTTTTCTTTTCTTTTTTTTTTCTTATATGCTTATACGCATTAAATTTTTGTTTGTCAAACTCGAATACATCAATCTTAGCAAAATTTTCTGCATTTGGGTTCTACTCGTTGAAAATAAACTATTATTATTGTTATTATTAATATATTATTATTACTAATCGGGTACTCTAAATCTGTGGCACTGGAACACTGAAACAGCTCACTAAAACCCTTTCCAATACTTAACTCGTACTGGACGCACGTTTCGATAGCCAAGCTATCATCAGCAGTAAAACTGAATTGTACTTTTGTTCTTGCCAGTACGGGTTAAGTATTGTGGTAAGGGTTTCAGTGAGCTGTTTCATTATTATTATTATTACTATTATATTTTCGCAAATTATATATTACTCGGTAATAAGTCCGATAGCCCATATTTTAAAGTTGTGGATTTCCGCTTATGTCAGTTTGTTAGACGATAAACCGTGAACACCAATGAGAAATATGACAGGCCGTTATTTTAAGAGAAAGAAAATTTAATTGAAAGTTTAATTCAAATATTGTATATTCGAAATGTGTATCGTAATTCGCCGTGATTTGACAAATGCCTTCGGGAAGAAAGGAGTGAAGGAAAAAGACGACAATCCTTCTTTTTAGTTGAAATCGCCGTAGAGTGAAGACGTTTTTGGCCAAGCGTTCTATTTTCCAAGCAAATCCAAGTGTTCTACTGAGCAAATGATGTTTCAAAACTAAGGTAAATTTGAGTTTTGATTATTCAAAGGTACGTGGGACTTTAATACGTGACATGTTACAATAGAGAGTTCCCGTAACGTCAAAATTTTGAGCTTAATATTTTCTGTTTCAATTCAATTCTCGTAAAACGTTATTATTTGCTATCTATCCTTCTTTAAACTGCCAAAAGAGTGTCTCCGTGATACTCTCGGCCCTACCCACCGTGAAAATTAAGAAATTTATTTATTAGGAACGCAATTTTCCTTGTTACAACATTACATAACATATACATGCCTGTGATATTATTTTTTTAAATCTATTTTATTTTTACTCAACTTCGTATCCTCTTTTACACTTTCAATGTTAAACTATAAATTTAATCATCCATCCCAAATTTTTACTTTCATTATTTACAACTCCTTTCAACCCTTTGACAAAGGAGGGCATACGCCTACTCACATTAAACAACGTTTAGACAGTCTAGTCTATGGTTGTGTCTAGTGTTGTGGTAAGGGTTTTAGTGAACTGTTTCAGTGTTCCAGTGCCACAGTTTTAGAGTACCCGTTTAGTCTATGGTGATTTCTTCTTCATATTTCACTGTAAAAAAGTGGGTAAAGTATTTCCGTTTGGAGCAAGAATTCCTTGAAGATAACGAGCGTCCCGTTCGGCCAATTGAACTGATAATGCGTCAAAACATTTCAATTATTGAAGAAATAGTATTAGCAAATCGCCGTTTGAAAGTGAAGGAATTAACAGTGATGTCTAACATTTCTGAAACAAGTATTCGCAGAATGCTCCATAACCATTTGGATATGAATAAGATTAGTGAAAGATGGGTACCGCATCTTCTTTCTGCTCTCCAACGTGAACGTCGGATCGAATGTGCGCGCTCGTATTTAAACATGTGTGGAGACGGCCCGAAACCGATTTTGGAGTCCATTGTCACAGGAGATGAAACAGTGGTTCTGTATTATGATTCTCTGTCCAATGGGACGTCGTTTTAAGGACGATAGTGCGTTGCAAGCAGTTGTAATACAACATTTTCAGGGAAAAACTAGACATTATTTTTTTCAGGCTGCAGAACTATTAATTGATCGTTGTAGTAAATGTATTGAAGTTAGGAGAGATTATATTGAAAAACAAAAATTGTCATATTTTACCAAGTTAATTTTTTCGATATCAGGCCGAGAATTTATGGCACCTACCTCGTACCTTTTAAAATAATTATTTCAATTTCCACTTTTACTATTTTGCTTCTATCAAATTTTAACACATTTCACTTTACATTTTAAATTTAACTCTAACATTTACAATATAATTTCATGTGTTGCCATCAGTTATAAGCGACATCGACATTTCAGTAGACAATTCCTAACCTCTACTGAATTGAAGGACGAAGATCCTAGATTAGTATTAAGATTTATCCAAAGCTCTCAACTATTCTAACACATTGTTACAATAGATGTTCACAGGACCCAGTGACCACGAACCATTTAATAATAACTTCCGGTAGTATAAACGGAATATATTACTTTACTGTTAAAGACTGGCAAATTTGCATTTTGCAAGAGCATAAGTTAAAAAGCTTTAAAATGAATGAAATTTACGTGACTAAATACTCTGGCGATTACATCAATGACGTCGATTATACCGATTACGTTCAAGGCATTCAAAAGCGTTTAATTAACACACGCGTCTACGTACATCTCAAACACCCCGAAAAAGATAAAAGTTATCATAATACTAAAGGAGATGGCGGTAAGTACAGACAACCAGTGGCGACGGGTAGGAATATGCAAATTCATGCCCGCTTGGAACCGGAAAAAGGAAAATTCAATTAAAAGCAAATTGTCCAAGTCGAAATGGTCGACTAGAGAGTTTCAACGATAGACCGTTGTCGTGCTGCCTTGAATTTTCGAACTCAGCGCGTTTTAACGGCTTTTTCTAATTATCACGCGAGCAGCCGCTATTGCCAATAAAATTTAATAACGCATTCATGCATGGAACATAAAAATGTAGAGTTAGATGAGCCAAGAGATGAAAGTTAGGAAACATATATGTGTATATGTACATGCGCAAACCTTCCTCCATTGAAATTTGAATATTTACAAAAAAAGTGCTGTAGAAGCACGAAAAGTACAGATGCAATAACAGGCCAGATTTTTTGTGAAACAAAAATGCCTGTAAAGATTGAATAAATGTATCAAGTAGATTATTATGTTCCAGAAGATGAAAAGTAGCTTGTTTCTTTAAATGCGGATATTCGTTGCAATCCTATTGATGATAATATATGTAAAATGATATTGTTGTATTATTGGGCGAAGCGTCGGGTTGCGGAATATACTTCACACTTTTAGGCATCGATTACTACGATCATTAGCTGACCCCACTAGAACTTTGTCGAATCCAGAGGTGTTCTAACCTTTGGTAAGGATTTATAATGTGACAAACACCGTATTGACACGGGGCCTACGGTTTTACTTCCTTATCCGAGAGAAAGGCATACTCCGATTTTTATTCGTAATTAAAAATCAACTGTCCCGGCCAGGATATGAACCCGCGCCGTTCGGATCGAAAGGGAAGTATACTAACCGTTCGACCACCGAGGCGGTCTGTAAAATGATGATGTGTTTTCAATTATACCCGCTTGTTAAGCGGCTAATTGGAGTATTGAAATCAATGAAATATAGCACTATTCTTTTAAATTTTCCAGCTTTCCATACAGTTAAGGTTACCTGGTGCTGCAACGCTCTAAGAAGCGAAGTCCAAATTTATACATTCCACTAGCAGCTGTAATCACATAAAGATGCAATCAAACTTTCAGGACATTGTCTATGCAAACGCACATTCGAATTGCCTTCAATCTAGAGTATTGGCGTAACTATCCAGATACTTACAACCTTCTTTTAATTTTCTTTTATAATCTTGTGTGAACCAAAGCTAAATTTCAATGTTTCTTCTAGGGGTCCCATTATTTTAACTCAATGGTTGTTAACAGCTGATCCAAGATTTTTTTTTCAATCCTCCCTTGGTTTTTTCTTGGCCAATAATGTTAATTCTAATAAATAGAACTTCTGAGTTTCGTGGCCATATTCTTTTACTCAAACTTTGTTTAAGCAATGAATATATTCACAATTATTTTCTTGGCGTTTCGATACAATATGTATATCTTTATCAAAAGGTTTAAAAAATTGAAATTTTACCTGTTTTTTTGCGTCACCATTCTCCTTTATTCATATTTTGGCTTTTGTAATTAAACCAATTTATGTGTTTTAAAATATTATTGTTAAGGACACGAGCAGTTGGGGGTTTTTCTATTATAATTTTAGTTTTAGATTGTGTATTTGTTAGTTTAAAGTAATATTTAGAGTTGGCTGCGCGCGCCAACGGGCAGCGGCGTTGTTTCGATTAAGCCTCGGGTTCCACTAGAGCTACTGTGCGTAGATGTTTGCTGTCGTAAATACTTTCGCGTAGTTGTTAAATAAAAATAAAATAATCCATGAAATCGCAAAGTGAATAATGTCTGTTAAATATTTGCAACATTAGATATGTTTCAACAGTTGTTTCGACAAACCGTGCGGCGCGAGGGAAAAATGTGTTTATATGCAGAGAACGAACGTTCTACATCTAGTGACGTTATATTTGCGTAATTAAAATATTCTTTGAAAGAACTTAACGGTTCTGTTGACGCACCTTCACAAATGTGTCTTAATGTGCCAAAATCAGAATCTTTCTCTAAAACACTTTCATATTTTTCTAGAACACAAACATTTTTTGCGTCTTCTATCGCGCATAGCTGTGCGTGAACATGTTGCACTATTTGCACAGATTCCACTAATGACACCGAAGGATCTTCGCAATTTCACGGAGGACTCTTAAAATGGTAAGTGTTTGAGCACGCATTATTTTATTTTTATTTAACAACTACGCGAAAGTATTTACGACAGCAAACATCTACACACAATAGCTCTAGTGGAACCCGAGGCCTAATCGAAACAACGCCGCTGCCTGTTGGCGCGCGTGGCCAACTCTAGCAATATTAAAACCCGAATTTACTTATTTACTTACGATCAGCTAAACTCTTCTAGTTACCGTAGCAATTTAAGCTTCACCTCCGGTTTTACCTGTAATTTCAATTACACCAGATACCTGCGTGCATCTCACTAAATGTACGCATAAGGGTTTTGGATTCTTGTTAAAAGTATATTACCTAGTTTTTCCAGGCATTAGAACATTCTGGATATGTCCACTTTCACTACCCTTTCTATGTCGGCAAGGGGGGTGAAAAGGCTTATAAATTCTGTAACAACTACATTTGTATATACATTCATTCATTCATTTTAGACATTCAGACACACACATTCAATTACAGGCAGTTAGGCATTGAGTCTAACGTACGTCAGACACACAGTCATCTTTATCTTTCAGTTCTCACATAGAACTTAGTATTTGGGCTAGCATTACGCTACTCCTATATCATTTTTATTTGTGTGTATATAGTGTAAATAAATCTGCATTAAATTACAAGTTTTAGTTTCATTGTGTGCGCATAGAATCATTACCGCTTCAACAGAAAAGTGGTTGGTCCTTCGAGCAAGAAAATTATTGGTCCTTGGAGCCGGATAGAAACGAAGATCACATCATCATATCAACATCGAGAACAATAAACGAAAGGTTAGTCTCCAATTAATCTCTCCCTTACTGCATTATTCATTTCTACCATTATTTATCGTAATTCAAAGTCGTTAACACAAGCATGCAATGTCTGATGAATTGTTAAAATCGCTTAAAAATAAACGCAAGCAAATAAAATCAACGCTGACAAGGTTTAATAATTATCTCGACAGCATTAAAGATTACATCATTATTGAACAAGTTCAAGACCGTCATGCTAAGATTGAAAATTTGCTTAACGATTTTGATGATGTTCAGTCACAAATTGAGCAATTAGACGAAACCGAATTTGATCTGGACACTCGTGTTGTTTTTGAAGATGCCTATTCCAATGTACAGCATCGCACGCGACAACTTTTTAAAGAACACAAAGGGATACATCAAGGTAGCAACACCAAATTTGATGCAGCAGATTCAAATCAACTAAATAACTTTGTTAAACTTCCTACAATTAATTCACCCATCTTTTCTGGAGCTTATGAAGAGTGGTTATTATTTCACGACACATTCAATTCTATAATACATGCTGATACTAATATGCCATGGCGATAATTACCTGAATGCATGGAACATGTTAAGCGAGCGTTATAACAATGAGCGCGTCATTGTACAAAAACATCTAAAGGCTATTTTCAATTTACCTACTGCACATAAAGGAAATTATGGCATCGTTCGACAAATTTCGGATGGAGTTGTAAAACACGTTAGGGCTCTTAGGTCTTTGAAGCGACCTACAGAGCATTGGGACGACTTATTAGTTTACAGAATAGCGAATAAGTTAGACACGGTCACTCTCAAAGAATGGGAATCTAGCGTCACAACAAAAGAACTACCGAGTTTTAAACAAATTACAGACTTTTTAGCACGTAAATGTGAAACGGTAGAGACAACATTAAAACCCCACAGTTTCAAGGGTCCTGAAAAGATATCAACAAACGTAGTTACAGACGGAATTTCTTGTTCGATCTGTAAGGAGAGTCATTTTATATACTTTTGTAAAACATTTCTGAAGTTATGAATAAATGATAGAATTCAACAAGCAAAGGCAAAAAATTTATGTGGGAATTGTCTAAGATCGGGTCACTCTATTCAGAAATGTAAGGCTAGGTCATGCAAGATTTGTAACAAGAAACATAATAGCTTATTACATTTGTCACCTCAAAAGGATCCAACTCCGGTATCTAATACTTCGCAAGATACAGTTGCAGACACGGTAATTTCAAATCACAGTGCGAATACCGCCAATATGTCTCATATCTTACTCTCAACTGCGCTAGTAAATCTAGTGGATTGAAGAGGTCATACTCACATATATCGTGCACTTTTAGACTCGGGATCGCAATCAAATCTAATTACTACCAAAATGGCCAATATTTTGAATTTGCCGCTGGAAAATGCAAACATCTATTTCTGGAATTAGTCCATCGAAAACAAGGGTATCACATTCTATTCAAATCAACTTCAGATCCAGGACAAGCGGTTTTCAAGCTAATGCCGATTTTCTAATTTTAAACAAAACATCAGAAGCAATGTTTCACTTGTTTCGTTTGCAAGTGATTAAATTTTAATCCCACGAAATGTCAATTTAGCGGACCCACAATTCAATATATCACGTGAAATCGACATACTGAAAGGGGTCGAGATATTTTACAAATTATTGTGTGTGGGGCAAATTAATCTTGGCCAAAATCAATCATGCCTACAAAAAACCTTACTAGGTTGGATAATATCAGGTAGGACGAATTCATCCCAGATTCATCCAGACAAATCTATTTGTAACTTTTCTAGTTTGGAAACTTTAAATAACAACATTTCTAGGTTTTGGGAAATAGAAGATATTATCGGAAATGCAGGGCACTCTTCAGAGGATCGCCTTTGTGAAAGTCATTTCTCTGACCCAATACGACGAAATTCAGAAGGCAGGTTTGTAGTTTCCTTGCCTTTCAAAAGAGAATCATAATTATTCGGCGATTCTCGCGAATAAGCACTTACATCCTCAAAAGCAGCTTCAAAAAAGCTATTTTATAGCACATTTCAAAAATTTTTGACCCTTGGGGTATTCTAAGCCCAGTTATAATTAATGCAAAGCTTTTAATGCAACTTATTTGGTCATTAAAAGCGGATTGGGACGAATCTCTTCCACTTCACATTCAAGAATCCTGGCAGGATTATATTAAAGAAATGTCAGCTTTAAAGATCATCGCGTACTCAGGTGCGTGATTGACATTGATCCACCACATATTCACTAGCTCCACGGCTTTTGTGATGCAAGCGAAAGAGCTTATGGTGCTTGTATCTACATACGTGCTGTAAATGAGTTCAGTCATGTGTCCCGCAACGTGCTTTGTTCAAAATCCAGGGTAGCACCAATCAAGGCGACTACCTTACCGCGTCTAGAACTTTGCGGTGCACTACTATTAGCGCAGATCATTGACCAGTTAAAGGGTAGAATGTCCATCAATTTTCAAAATATCTATTTATGGACCGATTCAAATATTGTTTTATCATGGATTAGCTCTCAATCAAAGACATGGAAAACCTTTGTGGCAAATCGAGTGGCCGAAATAGAGGATATAACAGATTTATTTACTTGGCGTCACATTAACACCGCCGAGAATCCCACTGTTGTGTTAAGCAGAGGTACTTTACCATCTCATCCTATTAACACTACCTTATGGTGGAATGGACCGAGTTGGCTTCGTCTTGAAGCTAAGTATTGGCCTCAACCTAACATTGGCGAGCTACCCGATGACCTTTCGAAAAAAAGAAAGGTAGTTGTCGCAACAGTATGGCAATGTGGTATTCCGAGACTGTTTTACAGGTATTCAACCTTAAATAGACTCTTGCGGATTGTAGCGCACTGTAGGCGTTTTATAAATAATATGCGTTCACGCATAAGTATAAGTAATAACTCATATAAAGCAAGTACGGGTCCTCTATGCTCCTCAGAATTAAACGACTCTATGTTGGCTTTATTCAAAGCTACACAGGCATATGCCTTCGAAAAAGATATTACTCAAATAAGAAAAAATAGAAAGTTAGACTCGACTAGTTCTATACTATCATTAAATCCTTTTATTCACAAAGGCGGACATTTACGCGTCGGAGGTCGCTTAAAAAATGCTAACGTACCATACGACCAAAAACATCAGATTCTTTTACCGCCTAAGTACCCCTTAACAGAGCTAATAATAAAAGATGTGCATGTAAATCACCTTCATGCAGGAACACAGCTAACAATAACAGCAGTACGCTCAAAATACTGGCCTATATCATAAAATCATTAATAAAACGTTGTGTCATTTGTTTTAAGGCAAATCCGCCTACGATTGAGTATTTGATGAGCGATCTTCCAGCTAATCGTGTACAGGTGTCGCGACCATTTCAAGATGTCGGTGTCGATTAGTTTGGTCCATTACATGTAACAGAAGGTAGACGCAAAAATAGTAAACTTACCAAGGTTTACGGTGCAGTATTTGTTTGTTTCACAACTAAGGCAATTCACATTGAATTAGCCGGAAGCCTATCTACTGACTCATTTTTGGCTACATTATAAAGATTTATTAGTAGAAGAGGTAAAATGTCAAATATTTACGCTGATAGTGGAACACAATTCATAAGTGCTAACAAAGAAATTAAAATCCTAACGCAAGAATTTTTGTCACAAGCTTCTCAACAAAAGATTCATAACGTTTTAGCTGAAGAAGGTATTAAATGGCATTTTTTTATACCCCCAAGATCTCCACATTTTGGTGGATTATGGGAATCGGCTGTTAAATCTACTAAATATCATTTAATGCGTGTAATTGATAAGACTTCTTTGAATTTCGAGAAAATGAATACCTTATTAATCCAAATAGAAGGCATCCTCAACTCACGCTCTATAACCCCAATCTCGAACGATCCGAACGATTTATCCTTCCTAACACCATCCCACTTTCTGATTGGAGACGCCGCATCTACTATTGTAGAGTTCTCACTGGCTCACTTAAAGTTGAATACACTCTCTCGATGGCAATACATATAACAAATCTGAGAGCACTTTTTGAGAAGATGGAGCAGGGAATATCTAAACCAGCTTCAAGTTAGAAATAAGTGGAAGAACAGCAAAGGAAGTCAAATTAGCTCAGGAGACTTGGTTTTGATGAAAGAGGACAACACTTCGCCTTCTTCTTGGATCACTGGACGTGTTATAGAAGTATTTCCAGGAAGTGACGGCGCCATCCCAGTAGCAGCCATCAAAACAGCTAGTGGTGTTTACCAGCGAGCAATAGCCAAACTTTCCATGTTTCCGGTTGACAGTGAGCGTGAACAATAAGTTAATGTGCTAGTGTTTGTCGTTGAAAGCTACTGCATTCAAGGCGGGCGGTATGTTAAGGACACGAACAGTTGCGGGTTTTTCCATTATAATTTTAGTTTTTGATTGTGTATTTGTTAGTTTAAAGTAATATTAAAACCGGAATTTACTTATTTACTTACGATCAGGTAAACTCTTCTAGTTACCGTAGCAATTTAAGCTTCACCTCCGGTTTTACCTGTAATTTCAATTGTACCAGATACCTACGTGCATCTCATTAAATGTATGCATAAGGGTTTTGGATTCTTGTTAAAAGTATATTACCTGGTATTTCCAGGCATTAGAACATTCTGGATATGTCCACTTTCACTACCCTTTCTATGTCGGCAAGGGGGGTGAAAAGGCTTATAAATTCTGTAACAACTACATTTATATATACATTCATTCATTCATTTTAGACATTCAGGCACACACATTCAATTACAGGCAGTTAGGCATTGAGTCTAACGTGCGTCAGACACACAGTCATCTTTATCTTTCAGTTCTCACATAGAACTTAGTATTTGGGCTAGCATTACGCTACTCCTATTTCATTTTTATTTGTGTGTACATAGTGTAAATAAATCTGCAATAAATTACAAGTTTTAGTTTCATTGTGTGCGCATAGAATCATTACGGTTTTAAGAAGTGGTTGGTCCTTCGAAGAAGAAAAATTATTAAACCAATCCTTCAAACTAGGAGGATTCATCAATTATAAATACAATATTTTAATTAGTTTGTGAATGTTTGTAGACATACGGAGTTAACGCTAATATTGTTGAAAATTTTAAAAGACGTAAACCGGATTTACGTATAGGAGAGCCTTTACATAAAAATGGATGGTAAGCCGATTGCTGAGGTGGCTAACTTTCTTAGTTTGACTGTTGTTAATAGGCTAAACTGGGCCAGTCACATTTCGAAGTTATCAAGCACACTGTCGTTCGCGTACGATGGTTTAAGAAATCTGTTTAATGTAGGTCTCAATTTATTAAGATTTAATTAAATTAACTCTCGTCACCAAAATCTGCGTTTATTTAACAGAAACGCTTTATAAGGTATATGCGTGGGGTAACTTTTTGAAATGAGATAAGGTTATATTCAGTGTTACAATTAATCTCGGGAATACTATATTTATAATATGAAAGAGAGGAGTAATACGTATAAGATTTGGCAACAAAAGTCTCTATCAGAAATTAGTTGGATTTATTTTCACTGATGAAATTAAATTTCAGTAAACAAACCTATGGGTAGTAGACACGAATTTAGTTCAAGAAAATTTTACGGATACGGAATTCCTCACTAAGGACAGCGCTATATTCCGCTAGCGTTATGAGGGTGAAACTTGCCCAGAACAGCGTTATACGCCGTCAGCGTTGCGAGTGGGACAGGAGAAGACAAGAGAAGTCAGGACTGCAGAATGGGGTACTGCACGGGCCTATAAACCTTAGCGGTAGGTGACGTAGTACTTCTTTTGAGTGACGTACTACACAAAAAAACAAACCAAACACGTACATCGACAACTAAAGCAAATATACACCGCCATTCATAAGAAACCTACACGGTTTCCGAAAGATTTGATTATATAAAGTAAAATTTAAACATTCAGATAGACAGGGTAATTGATTTGTCATGTCCTCGGTTATATCTCTATTATCAATATTAGGTAAAATTTTTATTAAGCAAAAATGATCACCATTACAAGATTAAGAACGCAACGTGCTCAGAAAAATGGAAGAAATAAAAACAAAAGAGAGTAACTGTTATGTATCAACACTATTAACCTTTAATAACTGAGATAATAATAACTGAGATATAACCGCGGGCATGACAAATCAATCACACTGTATACAATTCAAAGGATTAACATGAAATAGTATAGTAATAAAATATTGTAAAATATTGTCTCTTTTATTTTTCTAGAGAAAAACAAACGAATAGCGGTTCGTCACATAATTATTATACAAAAATGTTGGAAATATGTTTCCTATACGGTGAATACAGAAAAAAGTATATGGTTCTATTTTAAAAGATGACGTTTCTAGTGTTTGAATTGCGCAGTGTTTGGTTCTCAATACAGGAGTTTCGCATGAAAGATGCGGTACAGTGTACATACAGCACAATACACTGTAAACCGATAAAGCAAGTGATGTCGATAGTTGCTATTTAACTCTGTTACTCACGTTTTGAAAATTATAGTTTATTCACAAACACGACGGCATTTATTAAACGTGGCAGCAAATAATTTCAGTGGATTTTATTTTGTGTATGTAAATATTTTAGTGGATTATGGAGAGTATGTTGATAGTTTTCTACATAATATAGACCATATGAGTTCGCTTATTCCACTACAGTTTTGTTAACTTGATATTTAATACAGAAAAGGTTTTGTTGATTTTATCTACCCGCTAATTACTGGTGTTGAATATTCATAAATTTGAGATGGGTTTGACTTTCAATTTAAAACGGGACGTGCGGTTTATAGTTTGCAAATATCAATAAAACCTGCGCCATATTTATTGCGAACAAAGAAAATATATTCAATTAAAAACTAAAACAATGAAATCTGCACTATGAGCCTATACCGTACACTTTTTTATCACTGAACATATACTTTTCATGCATTGAAGTGTTCTTTTTTATAACTGAATATATGGGTGTTTGGCATGGCGACTAGCTACTGACATTTAATGTTTTATCTAATCCTGCCTAATTAACGGGTCACAAAAGGCGTTATAAAATAGAACAAGTGTTGGAAGTACTCTGCTTCACATTCCATACAGTCTACAAGCCGATTGTGAAATTCCTGAAGGGAAAAAATTAATTGTCAAATTTGGCGTATTTATATTTTATTTTCTATAATAATCCCAGTAACTACCCGCCATGCGAAGCGCATGCATAGGTATATGTTCAATTATAAAAAAACGCGTCAATGTATGGAAGGTTATGGATATGTTCAGTGATAAAAGAAATGCACGGTATAAATATGTATCATGCATTCTTTGTTTAAACTCTGGTGGTATTAGCTACATTATTTTAAACTCGTTTCAATATGATATTGGTAGGGCACTGGACCCTTTTTTGAAATGCTTAGTGAGCCGCAGTTATAAACCTTCTATATAAGACTTCCTACATAATATGCACGTAAACCTAGTTTTCTGATCCTGATTTCTTGTGTTCTTTCTACTGTTTTCAAAGCATCTATTGTGTGCTGATGCAATCCTAATGGGTTTTGTGCCCTTCTTTGTATATGGTAGACTAATTTCCAAAAGTAAAATTTTGTAGAAATATGCGGCGTTTTCTAGGATTATTCTTTTCGCAATCTGGGTTCTTCGTTCTGCAAACTGTGTAGCAATTGAGAACGGCAAGATCTAGTCATTCCATAAAAAATCGAATTGGCCAACGGCGTGTCATTCGTACGCAAGAATATTCTCTTGTCATCATATCTCCTATATCTACTCCACCCTTAGTTTCATTATAATCAATTATTGTTTCCGGTTTGTTGTCCATGTTTGAAATTATATTTTGTCGTGAAGCAAAAATTTTTTATTTAATAAAAAAGTAACCAAAGTTGTCGATGTAAAGAAATTATCAGTTGTTACCGAACGGCCTATATGAACGTGCGGTTTTACTAAATCGGTGACGATACGAAATCACCGATTTTCTTTTCTTCGATTATTTATCATACCAGCATATATTTGTAAATTACAAATATATCTGCATCTGCACATACCCATATTCTTAATCCATACCGACCAGGTTTTGATTTCATGGGACACTTCCCTCTAAATGTTGCAAGCTGTTCGTCTACAATAAGCTGTGGACCTGGTTTATAATTATCAAGGCAACCTTTTGTAAATAGATCAATTACCATTATAATTGCCTCTAGTTTGTCATTGGACTTATCTATTCTAATTTTCCTAGTGCCTGGGTCATCAAATCTGATGTAAGTACAGAGCTGCTGGAATCTAGTTCTGACCGAATTCCACAATTCCGACAAATTTATTTGATTTGCGTGATTTTTTCCAGCTAGTATTGCTGCAACAAAAGCTCTTAGTTCTACAGAGTCTGTATCCTTCCACTTCTTTGGAGAATTAGAATGCTTAGAATTCTACATATCGAGACACTTTTACAATGAAGAGTGAAAATAAGTCTGCGGCTGATTGCATCTGCCCGCATCGGTGAGTCCTGCTTTCGCTGTAACAATATTATATGATCCCCGTCTACCTCTCCGAATACGATTAGATGACCCCTCCAAACCACCTTTTGCAGTCATCAGAAATAAATTCCCTTCAACAATTGGCGCCATGTCCTCACTGCCGTGCCACATAGTCCTCATCGTAATCCCTATCATACGCATAATCATATACTTGACGTCTTCAGCACAGAAATGATCAGGATCATTATTAAAATATTCTGTCACATTCTTCATGCTATACATGCGGGACATGTTTATTACAGAGGAGAACGGTCACAATCATTTGAATACTTGTACAACTCTACACACAAACTTATTCGAGAATGAACCAACTTGACAGTTATGATATTTATCTACGTCTATCGAGCAGTAAGTTCTAACCATGATTTAACCGTTCAATTATGCGCAGTAAACTCAATAATAAATGTCTAACCTGAAAGCCGTTCGTCTAAATTTACATTTCAAAATCACCAACAGGCGAACGGGATTACCCCATAACACTTTCAGCAATAAAAAAGAAAAGTATCGAAATCTTCTGCCTATAACTAACGAAGGATGATTGCAGTAGTATAACAATCAATTACATGGAACGTCATTAAAAATTAGTAATTTATATGAGAATTTTAAACAAAAAACTACTCCCGTGTAGTTTTATTACCCCTGTTGGTAGTAGAAGGGTTAAAGCTGAAACGATCTAAATTGTACCATTTTTCTTTTGCTCAAGACCAATTTACTGGAAATTGACATGTCATTACTGCTTGTCCTAATAACTGTTTGTTAAAGCAGTAGGCTTGAGAAGTGTTTTACTCAATTGTATTAAATTGAGTAAAACAGAAAATACAATCTTTGAAGTAAAATATTGAGCTAAACAAAAAGTTATTACGATTGGTTCAAGTTGCACCTTGTAAAAGCGAGAAAAATATAAGAATGCAAAATTTTTATTTATATATATATAATATTTTATTTATGTAAATATCGTATAAATATCAAAATATCCTAGATATATTTTCGCGATATATCAAATACATTTCTTTTATGGCTTATATTTTATATGAGGAGCACGCGTACAACTGTTTGAAACTGAATATTTAAAAACTTCTTCTTCGTTGATTTTGTTATTACAAGAAGGAAAGTTGTCTTGGTAACTCGATCTTATACCTAGTTTCATATAATCTTTGCTAAACTTCGCTATGTTATTCAATTTTTCCAAAATAAAGAAAAAAGCTTGAGCTTATTAGCTTTTAATGAAATGTTAGCTTTTTAGCGTTTTCTTAGTATCGAAATATTTTGTGAATACGGAAGTGAATTCTGAAAGTGAATTCATCAGTCTATTGCACGTACAAAAATAGCCAGAGTATGCGGTTAAATTTATGTGCTTATCAATGTAGGAAGGTTGTTTGTACACCTAACGACATAACCCAAAAATTGGACTTCCGGTTGGTGCGTGGCAATGGCAGCGGTTCACTCTGCATTGTCCTATGCCTTTCGGGTTAGATTAGATATATAACAAGGCTGTTAAGAATTGATATTATTCTTCTTTTATTATATTTTTGGGCGTTTAACTATTTTTTTTTTGTATTTACTGAGTTTTGTGTGTTACTCCTGTATTTATATTAATTACAAAAGGCATTCTTCTAGTATCAATAATGTGAATATCATTTCTTTATGAACCCGCAACTTAAAATTCTACAAATAAAACTGCAATAAATGTGCTTCAGCAAATTTACACGCGAAAATAATGTAAAAAACTCATATGTCTTTATCCGATTTTCATTTGTTTTCAAGTTATATTGTAATTACAAAATTTTAACTAGCGTTCTTGTAAATGGCGTATTATCAGCATGATGGAGCTCCTGCACGCTTGGCTCCTCAGGTCAAGCAACATTTGGACGATAGGTTTCCAGGACTTTGGATTGGTCGTGGTGGTCCTATTGGTTTGCTTCCAAAATCTCCAGACCTCACATCACTAGACTATTGTTTATGGGGTTGGTTCAGAGATGAAGTTTACAAAGCAAAAGTCGACACTCGGTATGTACTACACTTTTGAACATTTATTAAAGGGACGCTATGACTAGAAAATGTTAATGTATGCAATTTTGTTTATTTGTAATTACCCTATAACTTGAAAACAAATGAAAATCTGATAAGAAGTCTGAGTCTTTTCACATTATTTTCAGCTATACAATACACTTCTGGAGTTTGGAATGTTCCCCCGACTTACCCTGTATAGTTACCAAAGTGACGAAACAATGTTTTAAGATTAAGAATGCCTCATAATAATCTTCTGGTTAATGGAATTGTTGACATACTCGCATTTCGACAAAAATGTTATGGATTTCACCATTACTTTTACGATTGGTTTTTCAGTTTCCCTAACTAACGAGGAAACACCGGCAACCCGAAAATTCAGATTTCGTTGAAATTCTAGAGACTGAACATTTGTATAAGAACAACACAATTTTTTTAATGGCTGTATCACCCGATTTCGGGGTATAGATCCCTCCAAAGATTTTCAGTATTTTTAGTATTGTAAGTTTTGTAAATATCTCGGAAACTGTAACAGATAATTTTTTTTAGAACATAATTTAAAGTATATTACAGAGTCTCAAGGATGATGCAAATTTAATTATTATAATTTATTTTTTTATTTTTCGGTTTTACGTAGAAAACGGAGCTGTATAACAAATTTAGATAGCTAATAATAATAAAAATAATAATAATTAGTCCTAGTTCATAAGAATCATTGTATTAGAAAAAATTCGAATAAAATTTCTAAAACCAAACACATCTAAATGTTATATCATTGCTGTTGTTTTTTTTGTACACTTAAAATGTTTGCAGCTTTATCTTTTGTAACCATTTTCTGAAGTTCGGTAACACAATGTCTATTCCAAGAATCAATCAAAAGAACACTGTTTGGAAGAAAAGCATCTGTTAGCCAGTTGTTGACATCATTTGCAGTGAGCTTTCCAGGTGTAGAAGGAGAAGTATACATTTGCGGGTCTAAACATTAATTGCGCAACTCGAGGTCCAAACGTATTCGTGGATTCCTTAAATACCAAAAATAATGGTGAATGTAAGCGTCCTTCTGCAGAAATTGCTGGTAAAATTCCGTAGCTATTGCGTTGTAAGGTGCAAAGATTGCACAACATCATGAGGTTTGAATTCCTTAACAAAACTGCTTAGCAACCATAGGTTTTCCACATCAGTATGTGTACAACGAGTAATACATTTTATTTCGCGTGACACAATATTATGTACTTTCTTGAAATGCCATATCCATCAATGCCCTGCTTTAAAGGTTTCGTTGTTTAGCGTCTATGTAAAACCCATCGTCAAAAGTCCATGTCATGAATTTTGTTTCCATCGTTAATGCTATTTTGAAATTTTGTAAGTACGTATATTGTAATGAACCGTAATTTATCCGTATGGGTGACGTCTCTGTTAATATTTTTTCCCATGTATGTAACCGGTGTCTTCTCATAAAAGTTTAAAAATCATGTAAATTTCTGGAGGGGGCTGTACCCCAAGATCGATTCAGCCGCTAAAAAAATTGTTTTATTCTTATGTCAAGGTACTTTTTCAATCTCTACAGTTTCATCAAAATCTAGATTTTCTGGTTGCCGGTGTTCCCTTGTCAGACAAACACTAAAATTATGCGCGTCTGTACAGCATGGGCAGGTGGTAGCTGATATCACTATTACTGAAATTATAGTTTATACCTGAAAAAAGATTCTCTTTTTGCATACGATAAATCTACACCTGTATGTATTGTAATATTATAATTTGAATTCAGGGAGTTGAGACAGATATTTGTTTTTACGTAGATTTGTCGTGAATTCGGTAGTATCGACTTCATTGCCCTCAAGCAGTTTAAATAAATAAATAAGTGCCGCAGAGTAGGGTATTGACACCTAATTTATGGCCACAGATATTTCTCTAAATTTTTAATTTTTTTGATTACTGTTCCAACTAAGCTAAATAAGTTATGCTATAAATTACCTTAACAAAACTTTATAGAGATAAGGTTTTGTTAAGGTATATTTGACGAAAACTTAAGAAAAGTATATGTATATACATGATTACAATCATTACAATCATATTCGCTGAGTTCTTCCTCTGACAACTCTTTAGGCTCTAGTGGATGTTCTGGAGGTAGAAGCATCTCCAGACATTCCTCGGAAAAACGTTTTCTGGATGTTTTGGGCCGAGGTCTTAAGCTAGAAAACAAAGGACCTGAAGTAAGTAACAATCTATTTACAATATCCATCTTGTACGCCCCCACACTAAACTTCCTCGAAAACTTTCTCCTGTATTGCCTGAAGTGCTTGTTCCGAGGTTCTGAAGCTTCTTCTAACATTTGATCAATGGGAACGGTTGCCTCTAAAATTATTTTTACTCCATGGATAAGGATTTTATGTACTGTTGGGGTCATGAGGTACCATTCGTGAACATCTTTATTCAAGAAATTCATTTTGTTATCGTAAATTCATTCTGGACACTCTTTTATGACGTCATATACATATCTTTCTTCCTGCTTTAAATTAATAATTTAGCTAGAAGTACCTCCGGTGTCTGAAAAGAAATTAGAATTTACATATCGTTATATGATGCGGACCTAAATAGCTCTTCACACATCCCACATCCCACCCCTCCTGTTCAGTCGGGAATGATTTGAAATGTTTTGCCGAAATTCAGTGTTTCTCTCTATAAAAACGTAACTTAATTCTCTAGTCTGTAGACGAGGTTTCACTCAAATAATTTCAAATCCTTTAAAAAAAAAACAAGATGGCGGTCGCCGCCATTTTTTAAATTTTTATTGTTTAAGTGGCTAATTTTTGATAACATTTATAATTATTCTGTTAATTAAAACGTCGAGATTAGTTTTAAATGAAAATATTTTTTTTTATGAAAAAATATTTTTTCATATTTTTTCGAATATTCGCCATTATAAAACGACAAACTTTCGAGAGTTTAAATTACAGGGTTGAATTAAGCGTGAAAAGGACTTTTAAAAGAAGGTGTCACTCGCCCCCTTTTCATTAAAAAAATTGTCTAAGATGGCGAACCTCCATCTCCGGAGTTACAAATCTAAAAATAGGAACATGTCTCATTGAAAAATGTAAATATATATTCTGATAGTTATCACGTTTTCAATCGGTAGATACAACCACAATTTTTATTCAAAAATGTTTTTGTATCTGCACTAGTAACGGAAATTAGTAGTGGTTAAAATAAAATGAAGAGCCTTGTACTTTGCCTTAGATTCCAACTGACGGTGAGGTACTGCCGAAATTAATTTTAGAGTAAATAAGATACAGTAGCAAATATAGAGCAAAGCACACCATCGACCTGTTTAATCAATTTACTCTTACAGTATGGATCATCCATCTACATACATTGACAGTAGTTAATTTTAAAAGCGTTAGTAGACTAATGCTTCATTTGTTGCACATTACTTATCATCCTGAAAACAAACTAAATAAACTCTGCTCTAAATCACGCAATTTACTGGATTTATTAATCCAAAAAATAAACATGGAGAAAACATTTTTACTTATATAGCTAACAGCGTGAATGGTTGAAGATGCATAATTAGTCTCGTTGCAGAAGTATGGTGCTTGCATACAATGAAATCTTCACAGAGTATGACTAGTTTTATTTGTTTATCTTGTAGCTAGTTAATGTAATAAGCAAGATTATTAACTATGGTATGCAGGACGTGCGAGAATATCCATTTGCAATATATTCCTGATAAATTTGATTACTGTTTTTTAGTTTAATAAAAATCATGTACTTGTATAACAATAGATAAGAAATAAAAGAGTTAAAAACACTTACTCTGAAGCTTATTACCGATGTTGATCGATTAATATATAATAAGATGTGACTGTGAAAAACATGTAACCTCTTTTGCGTCCTCCGGTTATAGATTAATCGTTCGTAGGCGCGAGAGAGACGGGAAAGAGGGTCAAACGGGAGCAAATTGTACGGGACTTGCGAAAAAGAGCGAACCAGGTGAAGGTTTGCAATCGAACTAGATCGAAGGAGAGCTATTTTTCCTATAAAACAGTGCAATTTCGTTCAAAACGGCCTCCCGCAAGTATATTAGTCGGGCTCCTGTATTTCCAAAATTTGTCGTCGTAGTAAAAAAAAACACGTCGAACGCGTCGCCGTTGTCCGGGCAAGACATCAGAGATGTATATACCTTATCGGAGAGTAGACAAATAAATAACTTGTGATTATCATAAGCGTAGGTATTGACTAGTAAGAGAGTGGGATAGCAGAAAACACAGATTGCAATCCAACGGCAGTACTGTTTAGAACTTCCTAGAGAGCGCATGGTATTAGTTATTATAATTAATTAGATATATCGTGTTCACTTTCGTTCATTGATATTTATAGGTTTAAGATGGTATTGAAGGCGTTGCAGTATTTTTTTTCATAAACTTTAGATAGAAAGATGATGCAGTAGATATCAAGCAATATAAAGAATTAATTGTCAGAGAAGATTTAACCGATAAACTAAAATTTATTGGCAGACATTTTGTAGAAATATCAAAATCTATTACGTATCTACAAACTCGAAATTTAAAATTAAGTGAATCGATTCAATACTTTAAAAATGATTGATGCTCCTAGAGGCCAGAAAATACGCAACAAAATTATTAAGAATGGCGGGTACTTAGCTTATGACAGTATATAAAACCGATTATTTTGTATTTTTCATTGATACTTTCTTGACCTGTAACAACCATTTAGACAACTAAGTGATGTACCAAAGTAAAAACAAATCGGGAGTTGTTATTTAAAGAGATTGTCGATGGCGCCATTACTTGGAAACGTAAAATTGATGCAAAAATCACTTTCGATCAAGTATTGAAATTCGATTATAAGTTTTAAACTTTAGAACGTACCCACTTGAAATTAACTTAGTCATGCCTTATGAGTACGTTTCGTATCATACAATAATGGATACATTTTTCGAGAGCACATTACAAAAATGAGTCAACATTTTCGAGAAAAGGACATTCCTCAACGTCCGAGCAGCACAGGATAAATCTTTTTTTAACATTTTAAATAACTCAAAAACGGTTGTCTGTAAGTAAACGTACATAAATATGTTTAAAATTTCATCATAAACGTTAAGGTAAATAAGATATTCACATTTTATTATTACATTAACTACATAGTAATCCAAACTCAAAGTACGTTTAAATATTTGCCGTGATAGGGAGCAGAAGTAGATATTTTAAAATGATTGTGAAATAAAATCGTTTTAAAATCGATTAGTATAAAAAAAATTACAAATATTTACTCTATATTATTTTCCGTCGTAGCTAATGTCATCACTGGATGTAAATATATTTGTGTTTGTTTATGTAATACAGGGTGCGGCAAAAACAGTGACCCATTTTAGATATTAAAATTAAGAATGAAGAATTACAATTACGAATTATTATAGTACACTGTTTGAAAGAATACTTCCTACCATTCCTTACATTTGTCACTTTTTGAAAATTATGTCCTTCAGGTGACTACTATTCTTGGCGATACAATCTTCGGCACGAGCACGCACACTCGCCATAACATTACGAAGAGTGTTGTCTAGTATGGTCTCAATTTCGGTGGGAATGTTGTTTTTCAATTCCTGAATAGTTCTTGGGTTGTTTGCATACACTTTGAATTTCAGGAATCCCCATAAAAAAAATCACAAGCCGATAAATCGGGCGAACGGGGTGGCTAGTTGACATCTCCACGCGACTGCATATGAATGTTCTTACTGCGCATTTCCTGCGTTACAAACTGTTGCAACATAACAACATAACGATCTGCTGTGACTGTGATAGTGTGGCCTGCGTCATTCTCAAAAATACGGATCGACAATACCCTATGCAGACACGCCACACCACACAGTAACTTTTGCGCTATGAAGTGGTCGTCCATGAATCTGATTAGGATTGTTAGGCGTCCAGTACCTAAAGCTTTGTTTATTTACATAGCCCGATAAATGAAAGTGGGCCTCGTCAGACATCATGAAATTGTTGAGAAAATCGAGTTGTGTGTATATCATCTCCAGGAACTGTCTATGGAAATTTTGATTTCCGCGGCGGAACTTGTCCATTCCGACCAATATTGAAGTGTTGCCAAAACAAACGCTACATTGGCACAACACTGTCACCACATTTGAAGAAACTTTCAATTGCAAAAGCACGATATTCGCTTGACCAGCGCTCCATAATGACTGACAACTTTGAACTGTACTACGCACCGGTACCAACATGAGCTCTCTAGGAAGCCGCGTTCAACAATGGCACGCGATTTAAAAAAGTAAACATTTTTTCCTATAATTTGTTTGTTAAAAGAATTATAGCTTCACATTAAATGAATGATAATGTCCATTGTTTGATATGTGAATCGTCTCACTTTTAAATTCATCTACTGAGCGTCACTATAAGTTTTGACAATTTTGACGTTGAATGTGTTGCCAATACAAGAAACAAATTTAAAAAGTTATGTAATTTCCATTAACATTAGATATTAGTCCTTTGTAAATCTAACATTAAAGTCCAATTAATAAACGAAAACAATCACATTTTACAAATTTATACACGTGGTATATCTGCTAGAAAGGTTTTAAAACAAGCACAAATTACACTGTACAACAAATTTGAACTTTTTTTCTGTCCTTTAGATGAAACTGTGTGATTCTGTATAAACAAAAGGTGCTTGATTCATGTATGAAAACCAAAATGGTCCACCACGTACCATTTTTGTAGGAGACCCACTTCTCATATTAATACAAATTAGTTGTAGAGAAATGTAACAGAAGCTTGATGATAGAAAACACAAACACTAAAATTAATTTTTAGGCCGTTTCCTCTCGTAGGCATCTGTTGGTGTGTCCCTGGTAACAGACCAGCAGTGTTCAGCTAGCATACTTCCATTCCATCGTCCACTGAAACGCTTTTCAAACATAAAGATGTCCTGGTGAAACCTTTCCCCCATGCTCATCACTACTTGCGCCAAGGTTTTGAGGAAAGAAGTCTAGATGTGAGTCCAAAAAGTGTAGTTTTAATGACATATTGTAACATATAAGCCGAAAGCATTTCACCATGTTACCAACACGATCTTCATAGTTTTCAGCTTTCTCATTTCCAAGGAAACGTGAGCACACTGATTTGAATACCAGCCAGGCTGCTTTTTCTGTTTCTGACAGTTTATTTTCAAACTCTTCATCATGAATGACTGCTTTAATTTGTGGGCCAATAAAACCCCTTCTTTTACCTTTGCCGCACTTAAATTTTTGAATTTGTTCCTGAGATGCAAGAAAGCCACTCCTTCTCTGTCCAGAGCTTTCACAAATATTTTCGTCAAACCGAGTTTAATGTGCAATGGTGGAAGAAAGACATATTGCGGATTCACAGGTGGTTCATGTGATATGTTTTTGGTGCCAGGAATTAAGTTTTTCTTAGAGGCCACTTTTTACGGATGTAGTGATTTTTTCTGTCACGGCTATCCCATTCACAGAGAAAGCAGCAGAATTTAGTGTATCCCTGTTGCATGCCTGTTAATATCCCAATGGCTTTTAAATCTCCACAAATGTGCCATTTGAATATAGTGTACTCAATGAACTTCAGTATAGCACTCATAGCTTCGTAAGTTTCCTTTCTATTTGTAGAATATGCTACAGGAACACACGGACAAACATTGCCTATATGGAGGAGCACTGCTTTGAGACTACGTTTGGACGGGTCAATAAACAGGCGCCACTCTGCTGGATTATGTTCATGTTCCAATGCCTGAAATAGAGCATTCACATCACAGCAATATACGATGTCTTCTTTCTCCGCAAAATAGTCTCCAAAATGGCTTTTTTGTCTTCTAAATGAACTTATTTTTACACCTTTCTCTAATAGACTCCAACCTTGAAGCCTAGAACCCAATAATTCTGAGTCTGTTTGAGAGAGTTTTAAATCCCGTACAAGATCTTTAAGCTCTGCCTTCGTGATTGCATCGGTAGTGTCTTCCTCTGAAGCAACTGCATGTTTATCTGGATCTGTAGGTACAGGAAGGTCTTCAGAATGAGGAACTGGTCGCATAGCGAAGTGTAAGTTTGGATACTCTATACAATGTTTGGATTTTGAAGAGAACCCCTTGACATCTGTAAAACAAAAGTAATAATCTGTTACGTGATTGGTCGGTTCACGCCAAACTATAGGTACTGCAAATTTCAATCTACTACGTTATCCTTCTAACCAGTTTCTCAAATTCCTGGAACATGAACTCTACATCCAAAGTACAGTTCATAGGGCTTTCTAACTAATGGTGACAAGCTACACTGTTGAGTCTACAATGTAAGTTCGCCACACACATAACAAGATAAGTCCGGCCTATTTTTACACTGACGATACATTATAATGCACTGAACGTAATATAATCTTGTCCATACAACACTTATACACTTCACACTTAACACTTAACGTCACAGAGTTTTCCAACTAGCAACACTTCAATCAGCAACATAAGACAGTGGGAGGAAACATCTGAAAACAAACAAAAACAATACGTCAAAAGCTGAAATGTGGATTTTTGGGAAAATGGTGCGTAGCAAACAAAAAATAATTACAGATTCGTTATTTTCAGTCAAAAAATATACGAGAAACACATATTTTCATCTAAAGGGCATTTTCCATGTTGTACAGTGTTACTGCTGTAATTGGTTCTTAAAGTTAAAAATTAAAACTTTTCTCATTTGGCGCCGACTTTATGGCGGTCACTGTATAACGTAAGATTACGACTATTGTGTAAATAGAAAGTTTTCTTTCCAGTGACGTGAGGAATAGTACGTTTTAATATTTTTGTGTACACAGGATGATCACCAAGCAGTGGGTCAGGTATTCACTTTGTCATTTTGCATGAAATATTCTGCATATCATTATATTTGTAGTTTCTCCATGTAAAAGTAGACCAACACATGACAACAGAGAAAACACACAACCGTATTTAAATTGTTGTTTCAATTGCAATACACATTAAAATAAAAGTTATTAACGTTACTCATGGTGCATTTAAATAGGGTTACATGTTATTGCGTGCCCATGCCCCGCCACTAGTCGGTAAAGTAGGGTGTATATAGTTATATATAAGAAGCAGTAGTTGTATTCAGTACGACGAGAAGTACGATTCAATACAAACAAATCAAGGTGTAAACTAACCTAATAAAAGATATATACAAAATTAAATCATCAAGAGTATCCTTAATTCAACACATATTTAGTGATGTGATGCGAATCGCTTAATACAAACTTCCATGGAACATTCCTAAGTCACAACCATGCATTAATATAATACTTCTCTCTGAATTTTATATATACGGATGATACTGTGGTATCATAAATTTCCTAAACGACAAAGTTCGCGTGTAAGATAGGACGAAAATATTGATATCACCGCCACGGGCAATTATTAAAGATATCTCTGTATGTTCTAAAAGCTATTAGAAAATATTAGACATATTAATGTAATATTATCAGCAGCTAGAGTCGTACAAAACTCATCCACTTGCATTGACAACATATTCACAAGCATCGCAAATTATAGAAGTGATGCAATATATTCTGCACTTTCAGACCACCTCGCGCAGAGGCTTGTGTTCTCTTATCGGGGTGTTCGTACGAACCAGAGTTGTGGGCAGTCAGAGAGGTGAGTATTTTCAGAAGAGCGAATGTCTGAGGTCAAGGAAATGCTGCTGAGTGTCGACTAGCAAAACATTGATGTCGACTATAGCCTGTTCAATGAAACCATGCAAGGTCTAATAGACGCAACTTTTCCTGTGAAGGCGCAAACCACAAAGACTTCTAAAACTTCAAAACACTGGATGACGCCTGAAATAATACATAAATGCAAACAAGAGCGTATTCTGTATGAAGATGCACTAAACACTAAAATAGACTACGAAACCTATAAAAACTACTCAAGAAATCTAAAGAATGAAATACAGAGAACAAAAAAGATCTACATTTCAAACTTTATAGAAACAGCTAGTAACAAAACAGTAGCCACTTGGAAAGTAGTTAAAAAGGTTACCAATAAGGGTAGTAGGAATAAATTTTGCGTAGATGAGATTAGAAAGAGTTTGTCAATGGCGAATAACACCGATTGTCTCTCACATGTTAACAACTGGCTAATAAAAATGTGCGAAAACTCGGACAATGATATTGAAGTCAATATGAAAATGATCAAACACATTGATCAAACTGTGTTTTTACATCCAACGTCACCTTACGAAGTATACAATATAATTCTGAATCTGAAAAACACAGATTCGGTAGGACATGACAACATACCAACTAAACTGTTAAAGTATTGCGCTGCTGATCTTGCCATACCTCTAGCAATGCTTATTAATAAAACTATAGAGACAGGCGTATTCCCTGATATATTGAAGCGATAAACTGTCACTCTGATACACAAGAAAGGCAGCAAAAATGATATGGGAAACTATAGACCAATATCCTTATTGTCTAACATTTCCAAAATGTTTGAGAAAGTCATTTACAACAGACTATATGCCTTCATTGAAAAAATTAAAGTCCTAAATATAAAGCAAAATGGTTTTGTTAAGGGTAGGTCCACCACGAGAGCAATTTATCAGACAATAAAGGATATTTTGGAGGGAATAAATAAAAATGAATATACTGTTGGAGTATTCATGGACCTAACTAAGGCTTTTGATAGCGATAACCATCGGAAGCTCTACCAAAAGCTTGATTCAATGGGTATACGCGGAAGTGGCCTGAAACTAATTCAGTCTTATCTGTCTGATCGCCAACAGAGGGTTTCTTCGGAAGATAATACGGGAAAACTTATTTGTTCCAACTGGCAGAAGACCGAGCGAGGCATAGCTCAAGGCTCGATACTCGGCCCGCTCCTGTTCCTACTATACATTAATGAGCTGCCACACCTGGTTCAGCACAACACAGTATTATATGCGGATGACACATCTGTTATAATAAAAAACAACAATAGGGTGGAACTGGAGAACGAACTATGTAGGACACTGGCCGCTTTTGACAACTGGTTCAGTCAAAATAGCTTACAATTGCACATACAAAAGACATCCGTTATGCACTTCAGCTACTTCAAACATCCTCTGCGATTTATATATAACAACAGCATACTTACCACTGACGAGGAAGCCCCTCTCCTGGGGCTACAGATGGATTCCCAACTCAACTGGAAATCTCACGTGTTTCGTCTGGGTTCCAAGATCTCCACCTTTAATTATGCGTTACGAATGATATCACAGTATGTAACGTCGCAAGCCAGTTTGTCTGCCTATTACGCGTACGTGCATTCCAGGGTTCGTTACGGGGTTGTTTTTTGGGGAAACTCCGTCGACGCTGCTCGAATTTTTTTATTACAGAAATCGTGCATACGAAGTATCTGCCACCTGAAAAGGGGTGAATCCTGTAGAGACAGCTTCAAAAGACACAATATACTTACCTTGCCCGGACTGTTCGTGTACGAGTGTGCTTGTTTCGCAAAAGAAGACTATGAATTTTTAAAAGACCAACAGATTAATCATGGGTATACTACACGCGGTTACACAAATTCCAATATACTGTTGCCGCAAACGACTAAAACTTTAGTGTTAAAAAGTGTCACACATCAAATTGTGAAAGTATATAACCACTTACCAGTATCTATAAAAACACTAAACATCCACAAGTTTAAAACAGATCTTCGCCGTCTACTAACAGAATATTCCATATATACCATTAATGACTTTTTTAACATAAAATTTTAAACTGTTTGTGTGACAAGTTAATTTTTATATGTAAACTTTTACTAATTATTTGACGTGTTCTATACATTGCGATGTAATGAAGGAACAAATATATTATTATTATAACCATTTTAGTTTTTTATTTATTTTTATAATATGAACGCAAATTCTATCTTTATATGGTACAATTATTCCGATCTGTAATAAAAAGACATATTTCTATATAGCGTCATAAAAAGTGTATGTATTATGTGTGTATGTATTTAATGAAATATAACGCGCATTGTTTTTAATTTATTAAAAAAACATAGTCAGCAGAGCAAAAAAAATAGTGTTGGTAGCAGTTGATTGGCGTAAACCCAAAGAGGCGCGAATATTTAACTTTCATGTTAAATAGTTTTGGCGTCTTATCCGAATTTGAACATAAGAATTATTCTATTTAAAAAATGCTGCACGTTTTGGACGACAACGGCGTTTCGATATTTCCTAAAATTGAATTTTACGCTAACACATTCTTTCCCTGCCTTTAATGTTCATTATGTTTGCATCATAACAAAAAATAACACAATACCTACATGTATTGTATACTAAATTAGAAATGTGCACGTTCAATAGATGTCGCCAGGTGTACTCGGTCGGTAAGCAAGTAAGTCGTACTGAGCAGGCAAGATAGAATACGTTATACGATATAGCTCCCGTGTAGCTTCTATGATAAACAACAATGAGGAAAAAATTCATTGGGATACTGATGAAACTACATAATATACACGTTAAATGTAGTGACGATGAGAAGAAGATGGTTTTCTGTTTGTCAAGAGATAATGATAAGTAATACCTACAGTACCTGTGATTTTTTCTTATAATGAAATGAAGTAACAAATATACCTGGCAACTGTCATTACATGTTATGTTCTTTTTGTCATTTCATATTAACTTTAAAATTTTTTATCCATAATAAAGGTAATCTAAAGAAAATATCGAATTACCGGGCGCGCACATTTAGACGTTTTGTTAATGGTTATTTTGTACTCACCTTACGTGGATTAAATAGATTTTGAGTTATGATAAACTGAAACAGTTCACTAAAACCCTTACCACAACACTTAATTCGTAAGGCTGTCATTAGCGACAATTTAAGATTTAGACTAACGGTATCAAACCCAGTACTACCTAGGATGTATTGTTTACCTAAAATACACAAGCCCGGAAAAAGCATGAGACCCATTGTTTCGAATATCAACAGTCCAACTTACTTACTTTCCAGGTGGTTATCTGACAAATTGAACCAGTTACCTGTACAATTTCCGGATTTGGCTATTAAAAATTCTTACGAGTTCATTGAAAAAACTAAGGACATTGAGCTTACTGACAAAGAAATTTTAGTTTCGTTTGACGTAAGTTCATTGTTCCCTAGTGTTCCAGTTGATTTAACTTTGGAATATTTAGAAACACTTTTGTTAGATAACTAAATGGATAGAGAGGAAGTTACTAGCTTCATTTCTTTGACAAAACTTTGCATGAAACAAAACTTTTTCCAAATTAACAACTCTTTTTATCAACAAACGGAAGAAACAGCAATGGGTAACAGCTTATCTCCGTTTATGGCTAACCTCTTTATGGGTAAATTTGAAACTGACCTGAAGAATACTTTCGCTTATTTCCCTCGGCTTTGGATCAGATACGTCGATGACATTTTTTGCATCTTTGACATCAGTAAATGTTCAATAACGGATTTCATAGAACAACTTAACTCAAAATTTCCCTCTATCAAATTTACCCACGAAGAAGAAAAAGACAACAGGATTCCTTTCCTCGACATGTTAGTAATAAGAAATAAAAATAAGTTAGAAATAGACGTATATAGGAAACCTACTAGTAATAATAGATTCATCTTACAGGATTCTTATCACTCATATGAACACAAACTTTCGGCTATTAACTTTTTGGTGCACCGGTTACTCAATTTTCCTTTAACGAAAGATAGATATCAAAATGAACTAAAAGAAATCATCAATATTTCTAACTTTAACGGATTCTCTGAAGATGTCGTCTATAATACTATTAGGAAACATAAGAATAGATTAAGAATTAGAAATGTAAGCACATTAGAACGCATTGACGGCCGTAATAATAAGAAATATGTTAAATTACCCTTTTATCCATGTTACACCAAGGGTCTTCAAAAAATCTTTTCTAAAATTGACCGCAAGATTGTTTTCTCTTCGAGCAATAACCTTAAAAACCTTTTAGGAAATTCCAAAGACCCAGTGGATAACATGGATAAATCAGGAATTTACAAAATTTCATGTAAAGATTGTGATCAAGTGTATATTGGGCAGACAAAAAGATCAATCAAAATTAGGTACAAAGAACATTTGGCTCATCTCAAATTCAGAAGGTTTGATAAATCTAGCGTTGCCCTACATATGCTTGAAAATAACCATAATGTTGATAATATAAAGTTAATTAAAAACGTAAGGAGTACTTCTCAATTAAATTGTTATGAAGGCATGGAAATTTACAAAAACAAAACTCACTTAATGAATTCAGATTTAGGACCACTAAATTCCAGCCTTTATCCTTTGTTACATCATGTTTAATCATTTATAGTTGTAATTTTAACCATGTGCAATGAACCGCTTCATTGTAATCTAGGATTTATTAACTCACGTCATTCGGCTCATTTACCTTTAGGCTATTTATAGTCCTGTGCAATGAAGCGGCTCATTAAATTTTACGATTTTAAATTTACATATTGCATAATTTTTTTCCTTATAAGGTTAGTTTTTCACTTAGCTTGTTAGTTCAGTCTTGCTGCTGATGATGATAGCTTGGCCATCGAAACGTGCGTCCAGTACGAATTAAGTGTTGTGGTAAGGGTTTTAGTGAACTGTTTCAGTGTTCCAGTGCCACAGTTTTAAAGTATCCGTTTAGAGTTATGATAAAGTTTATAACATAAATTTGCTAATGTAATTTTTGATTTTTCTCGATTTAAACCAATTGTAGTGCGGTAACCTTTCTAACAAACTCTAAAATTGTAACACCAGTTAACTAAATAGTAAGTGTTAGTAGTAGTATAGATTTTAAACTATATGTGTGTATGGAACTCGATAACTATTCCTTGCCAATCTTTGGGGTTTTGGTTATCACTGGAGTTTGTTAAAAAGGTGGTACCGGCAGTGGCGCACCGCATAAAAGTAGGTACGTAATATGCAATATTAGTGAAAAATACTATTGTTACCTTTTCCTGTCGTCTTGATGTCCATGATGGCAATTGGCAACCGCCCTGGTAAGCTGCGTAGAATTGCGACATCAGCAACGCTTCCATTGTCGATTCATTCAGCCGTCGACGGGGTTGTGAATACATTGTCGTATACTTCGAAAATGATCGTTCGACATCCAGTGAAGTAAGATTTGCAAATGTCAGATATTCCTTTTTCTCATCTTTTGATTTTCAGTTATAGACCGAACCTTTTGTAAATTGGGATTTTTCGTTAAAATTGCACCAAATTTTTGAGCAACATCGACTCCTATAGTGCTCGTCAAGTTTTCTAGAGCGGCTTGTAAATTGTTTATGCAATTTAATGCGTCTCATGCAGATAAGTAACTGTTTTCTAATTGCTCAATAGTTTGTGCAACTTCAGAATAGTTCATGGAAATTTCATCTATTTGTTGCTGAACGTCCGAATTGGAAAAAAGTTGCTAACTACCTCGAACTGCTGCAGAATCATTTGAATCAAGTTCCAAAATGACATTTTTCACTTGTGAAAAATATTTCTGGATAGTAAGATACTGCTTGGAGCCATGTTCCCCATCGGGTTATTACAGACAGAGGTGGTGGTGGTAATTTTGGACACAATTGTTTGAATACACGGATGTGTTTGGGAGATTTGATGAACACTTTTTTGGTAGATGCTATTAACTTATCCACCATCGGATACTTCTTTCGAATGGTTTCTGCTACGAAGTGACATGCGTGTATGAGGCATGTTATGTGAAGAAGAGTCGGAAAGCATATTTTCAACATCCTGCCAACTCGTAGCATTGTTGCGGCTCCGTCAGTAACGAACATTTTGACTTGGATTCCTGTGATACAAAATTCTCTCAACGAATCTTTTATTATCTCGACAACGGTTTCTGCATTAGTTTTCTGAATCCTTTTACTGGATAACAACAACGAAGCTGGTGGACCACCACGTTTTAAAGAACGGGCTACAACATGAATGACGCCGTGTTTCTGAGCTTTAGTTGTTTCATCCACACATAGGCCGATCTTCTTATTTCTCAACTCGTCTTTTATACATTCTTTTACTGTACCTTGCACATGTGGCAAATTGTATCGTAATTGCATAGATGTTGGCAACTTCCATGAGAGAACGTACTTATCCCAAAAAAGACGAAAGTGTTCATTAGATACTAGATGTTGTGGGATGCTGCACACACTTAACTTAGAAATAAAATCATATAAAAATTTCCAGTATGGAATACTGCTTCTTAAATTCAGTACATGACGTTTACTTTTACAATGTTTTCTACATTCAAACCTATCGCGACTTAGCAATCCGCTATTGCATATTGTGCAATAAATATGCGGACTTCTATATTCTAATCCAGGGAAATGCCTGAGATATTTATTCACATTCGAAGGGAACGTTACACCCTTTGGGCGTCCCATCTCCGCGTACTTATTTGGCGTGCAGCGTGCAACGTACTGTCGCTTTGAACTCTCTCGCGGTACTGTCGAGATCGACTACGGGTGATGAAGTGTAATAATGTAATTGTAACAAACTGTAAGTTTGTAACACCAACTAGTTGGTTAGATAATACTCGCTACAGTGACAAATAAATGCGTAGATATGATTTCTTTAGACATTTGGAAATTCTGTTATAAATTTCGAACTTCATTGAAATGGTCCAAGATAGTGCTACGCCCTGCATTGTATGTGCATTTATTTCACCTGATTTTATTTTAAATTTGAGAAGACATCAATTATAAGCTTACGTAAACTTTAACTTTTACAAGTATAAACATTATATTGAAACATCTACTTTTATATAGTACTTTGCATACCATGAGTTTTTTAATCGTCAATGATATTTAAAATTTTTAGCGTAGTTGAAACGTTTATTGCATCGATCACATGGAATTTATATTCCACATTTTTCCGTTTCCTTAAAGTTTGCAGGTAATTTTGGTTGTGGAAACGTTTTACATGTTTTAAGTTTGATATATTAGAAAACGTACATTGACACAAAGCACTCTTTTTACTGTTCATAATTGTAACAATACCTATAACAAATGTTATCAGCAAAAAGGCGTTAATCAAGTTCCAACAAACATTAATACATTAACATAGAATTATTATGCCCACAAGCAAACGGAATACAAACACAAATACCGTAACCACAGACGCAAGCAATGACAAGCATGTGACAATGGACAGACGGGCCGCGGACAGGCCTACAGTTCGGTAATGTCACGAAAATATCCGATCATCGTTAGTTCCCATTAGGTCTCTAAGCGCAAATTCCGGACCCACTATCCGATTCTTTGATACGGATCCGCTATCCGGTTCTCGGATCCGAATCCGTTATTATCTTGCAATATAGAATGTGTTTAACAAAGAAAACATCGAATTTATGTTATACGAAGAAAAAGTGCAATGCCTTTTAAAATTACTGCATTCAGAATAGTATTGAATTTCCATTCGCACAGTTCAAAGTTACTTTGCATTACAAAGGTGTTCAGTAAATCTGGTGACCATTACAGTTAATTACTCGACCTACTGCAGGTTATCACATTTAACTATGAAACTTTACGCTACTTACTATTTGCTCGAAAAAGATATTAGAGAACGGGGCTGGATCCGTGTTATCGGATAGTGGATTCGATCGGATAAAGAATCCGAATTCAAGATTTCAGATAGCGGATCCGGATTCGAGTTACTGGATAACGGACTCAGACAAATGACACAACTTCTTACAGCTAGTACAATGTTGTATCAACCATATGAGTCGGGATGGTTACAACAAAACTGATTAGGTACTCGTATGAGCAACATTAAAATAGAAGACAACGCAAGCGTAACTGTTGGGTACAACTAGTAGATACAAATGTTAATGTTGCCGGTAGCATCGATAATGCTATAACCGAGTTATACTGTGTTTCATAGAGGTAGATAATTGAAATTAGTAAAGAAAGTAAAGAAACAAATGTAATATTTGGTTCAGGTAAATTATCCACGTGATATGGGTCACTAAATATGTATAGTTAATACATACTTGAACATTTAACAATTTATTCAGTATATACAAGACTTTTGCAATATGATGCAACATACCTGCACAGTTCTAAGTTGCTAAGCAAAAGAAATATATATAAGTCTATTTAACTTATCCATGGTTTTATATGGATTACAATATGCATGAGTTGCATAAGGATTTATATTACTTAATATGAACATTTCATTAAATATTTGCATTATACATCCATTACTCCATTCGTCAATTCTAAACCTATTTAACAAACGGTGATACAGTTGATGATGCATTGTACCTATGTTTTTCCCGGATTACTTACAATTCTCTTAAAGCAAATAACAAGCTATGGGACGACGGTATACCGTCGTCTCAGCTCTCAGCGTAAAATTTTATTTAACAGTAAATCTAATGTAGAAAGCTGAGCAAGCATCATGTGATAATGAGCGAAAATATTCAAACGCACCACTTGTAACATCACTGTTGTTCATCACAAGGCGTGCTACTTTCATGATCAAAGGGAAACATCAGGTTCTTGCCTGCACAGTTTCAAAGAGGCCCTCGCAATTGCTAAAATTACGTTTTTAGGAGGGCGAAGGTGACCAGCTCTGAGAAAAACGGAAACATATCCGGAGTTCTTGTGTGACAACATAAAACGGCAAAAAAACAAATATCACGTACGAATTTTGCATGTACCGCTTGTATGTCGAGCGCCATCGAATTAAATTTCGTGTGTTCCATAATTGGCTACGTAGATTTGTATTTCAATGAGAAAGGATCGTTAGCTGTTTTAATTACTTGAATACGAAGTACGTTTATTAGTAACTAAGAATTTATATGAAGGTGACAGTGTTTACTAAAGGAAGCTAACAGTATGTAATTATTTTAATTATCAATTATGGCAAATGTATTAACTATTTTCGTTTACGTTGATATTTATACAGAGCTTGACAATTGCAAAACTAATTTTCGTAAGAAAAGCTTCTGTAGTGTTTGCACTGCAAACTGTTAGTATTTTATCGGGAAAAGTGAATGAATGATCCTGTACTCACAAAAATTCTTTAATAAGAAAAAACTAACTTGCGGCCGGTTTCGGGCACATGCCCATCTTCAGGCCAAGCTAAAAGGACATCATGGGTGTATTACAATGTATAAATTGCTAGTTGTGTACATAAAATTGTTATACTTAAGTACTAGATTTGTAAGTTTATATTAAAGTGTTATATGTATAAAACGTTGACTATGCACTCAAGTGAGTACACTAAGTAGAAGTTAATTTTAAGTTTTATTTGAAATTTGTAAGTGATGTAAATATTTGTAAAATTAGCTCAAATTAACAAAGTTGTTATATGAGTGAAAAGGTTTTTATTATTTAAGGCGATTACTTTTAATTAATTATTAGTTACTTTTTCTTTATATTTATTTAAATATAATAAATAATAAAATAAATATAAAAAAATAACTGATAATTAATTAAAAGTAATCATCCCTAAATAATAACTCTCTGAACACTCATATAACAACTTTGTTAATTTGAGATAACTTTACAAATATTTACATCACTTACAAATTTCAAATAAAATTTAAAATTAACTTCTACTTTTGAATATTTTATACATATAACACTTTAATATAAAGTTACTAATTTAGTACTTAAGTCTAACAATCTTATGTACACATTTAGCAGTTTATACATTGTAATACACCCATGATGTCCTTTTAGCTTGGCCTGAAGATAAGCATATGCCCGAAATCGGTCGCAAGTTAGTTTTCTCTTATTAAAGAATTTTTGTGAGTACAGGAACATTCATTCACCTTTCCTGATATGATTTACTCACAACGAGTCACCATTGAACATCTATTAGTATTTTATTTCAAAGGAACAGACATTTGAGTTTTACACTTGCTAAAAAAATTAATGTTTTCATTAAGAAGGTATGGAAATCGATGGCATTATGGTTGAGACTGCGATTAGGACCTTTAATGGTGAATTTCGATAATTGACTATCCTATTAGTGCCTAATACTACATTATTAAAAATACAACATGGAATATGGCCATCATTAGCGCCATGAGGAGTGATATTCAGCCGATTTTGCTCCGGCAACATCTGTCGGGGTTAAGCCTTTCTGACTTTTTCGGTTTCTGTAGCGGCTTATATGCTGACTCTTTATTTGTCCTCGGTGTTTTATTAGGTAATTCCAGCCTAGGATAATTCAGGGAAAAACGACAACATTCTCTTCATTTCACATTCTTCAGGTTCCGGTAGGAAGTGTCCATATTATATGGTTGCTCCTACTCACTCATGTCAGTTTGTTAGACGCTAGATCGCGAAATTCTAAAGCATAATACTGTTATGTGGCATTGTTAACCAAAAGAGATTTTGTTGATTGTTAAATTAAATTGTAAGAGTATAAAATATTGTTTATGCGAAACATGTATCGCAGTTGGCCGTGATTAATATTGAATAAAAGCTATCGGAAATAAAGGAGTGATGAGACGCAAAGGCAATCTGCCATTATAAGTTCGGGTCGCCATTGAGAGAAGATGCATTTCGCTAAATTGTTTATAAAAGAAAGCAATTTCAAAAGTTGTGGGATTAAAATTTTATTTCGTTTAAAAATCTGTGTAATGTCGTATGACCCATTTTCGGTATATCAACCCCTGCACTTATTGTTGCCAAGTTTGTTTAATGTTGGCAGTTCATTCTTGTGAAAGAAGCTATGCACTATCACGTATAGCATTTTTCATATTTTCATTAAATGCTTCCACTTTGAAATGACGAACTGTCTCTATGCTGCTGTCTTTAAGTGCAATAAGTTGACCATTTTCCTTATATTCCTTCAAAACTCTGTACATCGTTGACTTTGCTACGCCTACAATAATATTGCCATGAATTTTCGTTTTTCTCCTCCAGAGATAAATGTTCGATACGAGAACGTTTTCTCGGCGAAAGAGCGTCGAAATAGAGGTTTCTGCTTCTTTACCCATTATTCGACGACGTAATTCCGGAAAGAACTTTTTAACTTAGAAGCTCAAATAACCTAAAAAGAATGTCGAAAATTCAATTTCTAAATACTCTTACATTGACTAGTTATAATAAACACTAAAAATGGCTGACGACGACTTCCGCTATTATATTGCTTACATATAATCAGAGTCAATCGAAGCCCTTACTTTTTGCGCGAAAAATTTAAATTTAAATCACTCTTCCTCAATTTGCAAACGACGCGTTAACCATTTTGACAAGTGCAACTGATAGTAGCGCAATATTAATAGGACGAAGAAAAATCTTAGTTAATGAAAAATCTTATTTAAGGAAAACAAAAACTGAAATTTTTTGTAGTATTAAGGTATTTGTTTGAAGAATCTAGGTGTTAAGTGTATTTTAGACCAAGCAAAAACTTAAAGAAATAGTTTTTATATCTTTGATCTTAATGAAGCGGATCTATACTACAGTTATCAGAGCAATGCTAATATACGATACGATTGGGATACGTAGTCTCGCGTCTATAGCAATGGCTCTGTCTGACACATTTTGACTTATTTGTCGAAGAAATGTACGACCCTACTGCTGCTCAACAGTATTAAGGAGGATGCAGTTGTAGGACCTCTTCCACGTCTCTTCATTTTCAACAGATCCTGCCAATTTCACACTAAAAATTACCACTGTCGAACTTATGTCTCTTCGAGGACGGACTGATATTTTCAGGCGAAAATATCAGTGTGTACAGTACCTACTAGATTCTAGTTTACTTCAATATTACAGGCAGGAACATTAGCATTCAATACAACATTCAATAGACGATAATAATGTCGAACCTGCTACTAGACTGCCACAGAACTCTATTTTCGACCCCTGAAACAAACAGTATCATGTCCGGCCGCCAATACCTGTACACTATGAAGGGATCAGAGTAACCACTTACGAAAGTTTTAAAAATGATGGGACGGACCAATTGCTCGAACTCACCTCTTGTTAGTTTGACTTATGCTTAAAATGCTTGAGACTGTTTGAAATAACTTTTGCATGATCGTAGGGGAACTGACTGGACGTTTAAGTGGGCCAAAGTAGCATTTCTTTAGTATGGGACTCACTGGGGACTACCATGCTACGCAGTATGTCACAGCTACAGCGCAGCTTCCTTGCAAGTGTCTAGCCTTGGCGTCAACAACCAGGAACATGTTGGGTGAAGAGCGGCTTCGTCTAGCCGCCATCAGAGCGATCCATCTAAGCAACGTCTTGACTATCGTCGAGGGAGTGGGCCGGTTGACGGTTTAGGAGGCTCTCCAGCACAGAGAGGATGCACGACGGGTTTAATGTGGCTCAGTCCTATAAGATTTCTCGCCTACTTGTTGTTCATAGCAGTAACAATTCTATACATTGCGAAAACTTTACCGCATAAGCAAACTCAAAAAGTCAAGCAAGTATTGCTTGCCTTATTGAGTTAATAATAGTAATAATAATATACTATAATAGTGAGGATTATGAGACAAGGTTCGGGCAGCGTTAAATTGGATTTGGTGGCCAGTTTCCAATCTATGCTCAGCCAGTGCGGACCCAATTACACGCAACAACCGCGTACAACACTCGTGCTCAGTAACACGAGTGCTGATTGATCGCTTTGTTTCACCGATGTACACTCTACCGCATGAAGATAGAATCTGGTAGATACCGTGGGCTTCCAATGATTGTCGCCTTTGGTGGGAAAGTAGTCTGAGAGCTTGAAATTGGGTGCGAAGATGGTTTTTATGTTGTTTCTATAGAGAATCTTGCTAATGCGATCGGTGACACCCTGAATGTAAGGTAGATACGCTTGCTTACGAAAATTAGGGTTAAATGAGGGGAGTTGCTGTGGAGAAGAGTTGGTACAGCGGTTAATGGTAATTTGAATATCTTTCCTAGAATAATTATTGCAGGTCAAAGTTTCAGTGATGTGGTTCAGTTCTTGAGAAAGCGAATTGGGTTCAGATGTGGAAATGGCCCTTTGGATAAAAGAATTGATAACACCGCCTTTTTTGATGATGATGGTGTGAGAGGCCATTGAGATTTCTATCCGTGTGCGTGGGTTTACGGTGAACGTAATGTATCAGCTTACCGTCAGGACGCTGGTGTACGAGAACATCTACTAAAGGAAGGCAACCGCCCGATTCGATTTCCGTGGTGAAGCGTGTGGAATCATGTTGGGAATTCAAAAAGAAGGAAAAGATTTGGGTCCAGATGACAAAGGTGTCATCAACGTAGCTGTACCAACACTTTGGATTGTAGTTGTAAGATAATAGGGCTTGTTGTTCGAACGCTTCCTTAAAGATGCTGGCGACGGCGGGAGACAGAGGAGATCCCATACCTGCGCCTGAGACTTGCTCGTAGTACTTACCCCGAAACTGGAAATAGGTAGAAGAAAGACAAGTTTCAGTCAAGTCAGCCACATCATTTAGTAGGTCATTGGAGATAAGGAACCCTCTAATAATGGATATGTATCCGGTATGGGAACTTTGGTGAATAAGAATTCGACATCAAAGCTGATAAATAAATCACCAGGATTTACCGTCAACCCTTTCAGTCATTGGACGAAATGTTAGAAATTTCTCGGATGAAAGAGTAGCTGTGTCCAGCGTAAGGTTTTAGAAGGCTAGAAAGGTACTTCGATAATTTGTAGGTAAAGCTATGATAATGCTGACAATAAGACGCAAGGAGATATTGGGTTTGTGAATTTTAGGGAGACCGTATAACTTAGGGGCTGAAGAATCACTAGGGAGAAACGGCCTCTGAGTATCGGTAGGGATAGATTACGTTTTAATGTAGTTAATGATGGAACGTTTAATTCGGGAAGTAGGACCGCGTTTAAGAAGTAGGTGCCGTCTTGCAGTAAGAAGAAAACCTTTTGCTCACACTCTTCGCTGTCCAGAATCACCGTAGCATTTCCATTATCACCTCTTAATACAGCAAATTTAGGGTCGGATTTCAGATTGCTTAAGGAGCGGGTTTCTGACTTAGGAAGGTTTGGCAGAGGTGAGGATGTTTCAAAAGCGAATGGAATCAGCTGTTCCGGTTGGGGGACCCCCAAGAACAGATCTTATGCCAGTAATGACGTCCTCAGCAGGAATGAGTTTAGGCGTAGGGGCGAAGTTGGGGCCTTTGGAGAGCACAGCAACCTCATCAGAAGATAGAGGGTTTATGACAGTGTGTGACATGCCTCTAAAATTCTGGGATGATCTAGGAATTAGGGAATTGAATCTTTGGGGTTTGTCGCGCGGTAGTAAGTGAACGGGTTCTTTCAGATTGATGATAAGTGATGCGATCTAGGGTACTCCAATCAGATGGAGATAGTGATTCTTCAACGTCTAAGTTATACGGTCTCCCTAAGATGCACAAAGCCAATATCCCCTTACGTCCCATTCTCGGCACTATCAATAGCCCTACCTACAAATTATCGAAGTACCTTTCTAACCTTCTAAAACCTTACGCTGGACACAGCTACTCTTTCATCAAAGAAATTCCCAACATTTCGTCCAACGACTGAAAGGATTGACGGTAAATCCTGGTGATTTACTTGTCAGGTTTTATGTCGAATCTTTATTCACCAAGGTTCCCATACCGGATACATATCCATTGTGAGAGAGAGCCTCATCACCAATGACCAACTGAATGATCTGGTTGACTTGGTTGAAGCTTGTCTTTCTTCTACCTATTTCCAGTTTCGGGGTAAGTACAACGAGCAAGTCTCAGGCGCAGCTATGGGATTTCCTCTATCTCCCGTCGTCGCCAACATCTTTATGGAAGCGTTCGAAGAACAAGCCCTATTATCTTACAACTGTAAGCCGACGTGTTGGTACACGTACGTTGATGACGATGATGATCTTTCCTACAGTATTTATTGCGAATCAAAGTTTCAGTGATGTGATTCCGTTCTTGAGGAAGCGAATTGTGTTCACATATGGAAATAGCCTTTTGAATAAGACAATTGATAACACCACGTTTTTGGGCTGGATGATGATATGAGCGGCCATTGGGATATTTATCCTGTGCGTTGGTTGTCGGCAAAGGGAATGTCTCAGCGCACCATTAGGGCGCTGATATACGAGAACTTCTAGGAAAGGAAGGCAACCGTCCGATTTGATCACCACGGTGAAGCATATGGATTTATGTTGGGTATTCAAAAACGATAGGAAATTGTTTAAAGATTCGTGTCCATGGGGCCAGATGATAAAGGTGTCATCAACGTACTTGTACCAACACTTCGGCTTACATTCGTAAGATAATAGGGCTTGTTCTTCGAACGCTTCCATAAAGATGTTGGCGACGACGGGAGATAGATGAAATCCCATAGCTGCGCCTGAGACTTGCTCGTTGTACTTACCCCGAAACTGAAAATAGGTAGAAGAAAGACAAGCTTCAACCAAGTCAGTCAGATCATTCGGTTGGTCATTGGTGATGAGGCACTCTCTCATAATGTGTATGTATCCGGTATGGGAGCCTTGGTGAATAAAGATTCGACATCAAACCTGACAAGTAAATCACCAGGATTTACCGCCAATCCTTTCAGTCGTTGGACGAAATGTTGGGAATTTCTTTGATGAAAGAGTAGCTGTGTCCAGCGTAAGGTTTTAGAAGGTTAGAAAGGTACTTCGATAATTTGTAAGTAGGGCTATTGATAGTGCCGAGAATGGGACGTAAGGGGATATTGCGTTTGTGAATCTTAGGGAGACCGTATAACTTAGACGCTGCAGAATCACTATCTCCATCTGATTGGAGTAGCCTAGATCGCATCACTTATTATCAAACTGAAAGAACCCATTCACTTACTACCGCGCGACAAACCCCAAAGATTCAATTCCCTAGTTCCTAGATCATCCCAGAATTTTAGAGTCATGTCACACACTGTCATAAACCCTCTATCTTCTGATGAGGTTGCTGTGCTCTCCAAAGGCCGCAACTTTGCCCCTACGCCTAAACTCATTCCTGCTGAGGACGTCATTACTGGCATAAGATCTGTTCTTGGCGGCCCCCAACTGGAACAGCTGATTCCATTCGCTTTTGAAACATCCTCACGTCTGCCAAACCTTCCTAAGTCAGAAACCCGCGCCTTAAGCAATCTGAAATCCGATCCTAAATTTGCTGTATTAAGAGGTGATAAGGGAAATGCTACGGTGATTCTGGACAGCGAAGAGTGTGAGCAAAAGGTTTTCTTCTTACTGCAAGATGGCACCTACTTCTTAAACGCGGTCCTACTTCCCGAATTGAACGTTCCATCATTAACTACATTAAAACGTTATCTATCCGTACCGATACTCAGAGGCCACTTCTCCCTAGTGATTCTTCAGCCCCTAAGTTATACGGTCTCCCTAAAATTCACAAACCCAATATCTCCTTGCGGCCTATTATCAGCACTGTCATAGCTCTACCTACAAACTATCGAAGTACCCTTCTAGCCTTCTAAAACCTTACGCTGGACACAGCTACTCTTTCATCCAAGAAATTCCTAACATTTCGTCCAACGACTGAAGGGTTGACGGTAAATCCTGGTGATTTATTTGTCAGCTTTGATGTCGAATTCTTATTCACCAAAGTTCCCATACCGGATACATACCCATTATTAGGTAGTTCCTTATCTCCAATGACCAACCGAATGATGTGGCTGACTTGGCTGAATCTTGTCTTTCTTCTACCTATTTCCAGTTTCGGGGTAAGTACTACGAGCAAGTCTCAGGCGCAGCAAGGGGTCTCCTCTGTCCCCCGCCGTCGCCAGCATCTTTAAGGAAGCGTTCGAACAACAAGCCCTATTATCTTACAACTACAATCCAAAGTGTTGGTACAGGTACGTTGATTACACCTTTGTCATCTGGACCCAAATCTTTTCCTTCCTTTTGAATTCCCAACATGATTCCACACGCTTCAGCACGGAAATCAAATCGGGCGGTTGCCTTCCTTTAGTAGATGTTCTCGCACACCAGCGTCCTGACGGTAAGCTAAGACATTCCGTTCACCGTAGACCCACGCACACGGATAGATATCTCAATGGCCTCTCACACCATCATCCAGCCAAAAAAGGCGGTGTTATCAATTCTTTTATCCAAAGGGCCATTTCCACATTTGAACCCAATTCGCTTTCTCAAGAACTGAACCACATCACTGAAACTTTGACCTGCAATAATTATTCTAGGAAAGATATTCAAATTACCATTAACCGCTGTACCAACTCTTCTCTACAGCAACTCCCCTCATTTAACCCTAATTTTCGTAAGCAAGCGTATCTACCTTACATTCAGGGTGTCACCGATCGCATTAGCAAGATTCTCTACAGAAACAACATAAAAACCGTCTTCGCACCCAATTTCAAGCTCTCAGACTACTTTCCCATCAAAGACGACAATCATTGGAAGCCCACGGTGTCTACCAGATTCTATCTTCATGCAGTGTGTACATCGGTGAAACAAACCGATCAATCAGCACTCATGTTACTGAGCACGAGCGTTGTACGCGGTTGTTGCGTGTAATCGGGTCCGCACTGGCTGAGCATAGATTGGAAACTGGCCACCAAATCCAATTTAACGCTGCCCGAACCTTGTCTCGTAATCCTCACTATTATAGTATATTAAAAAAATCCGTGAATCAATAGATTTTCAGACATCCCAATAATTTAAATCGCGAAAATGGCTACCCCTTACATCACACGTGGAGATCCCAACTGATTAAACATCCTTACAACCGTCACGTTTCATTGATGCGTAATATTTCCATTGACCCAAAACAAGTCCAAAATAAACCCGTTCGGAATGAGTAATTCCCAGACAGTGTACAGTAACAGTCCTGGAGATGTCCCATAGGAGTGTGGACGAAACGTAGGCAAAAGCTACAGCAATGACGCGGTTTCAACCCGTAAACCAAGAGTATAGTAAAATTGACGACCGCGGAAGCCTACGGACCAGGTATCAGAACAAAATGTTTAGGAACTCGTCTTTGGAGCAACATTCTGCCTGCAGCAACGGATGCTTGGTCTTGGTTTTAAGATTGCTTTCGCCCAGTGTTTTTATTTTATTGGGAAGATGATTATAAATGGCAATTGTCGTATGGTTTGTGCGTGCCATGTCTGTTCAATGGAAAGCAATCACCTAATTATCTCCACCGCGTATATGATAATCACTATTTCCTTTATGTTGTGCAAAGTTGTTTTTATGTTTGTGGACGTATTCCAGGCACGGCAGTATATATAGTGATGATGAGGTAAGTATTTTGTGCGTTCTATCTTACGAATTTTAAATGCTTAAACCCAGAAATCTAGCCACATGTTTTTCTTGATCTTTTGTGGAGAGCAGTATTTTTCGTGTTTTGATTTTGTGTAATATTAATTTATTGATGTTTAGCCACTCGACAGCTTCATATAATGCAGTGTTTCTCCATTCATCCAGATTTTCATTCCCACAACTCCTGGTTAATAATATTGTGTCGTGTACATATAAATATACTTGTTCTGCGTGTATGTTGTTTGGTAGTTCATTAATATATAAAATAAATAGCAACGGTTTAAACACTAAGCTTTATATTTGGTAAGTAGGATTTTAGTAGTTTTTACGCCTGCCACCTCACACCATAGGAATGAAGCTTTAATGGAAAGGCTTTATTATTATCCACTACTGTCCCAAACAATGGACACAGTCAATCGGATCAGGACAGATCACAAGAGGTAGCCATAACTTCCTTTGTCATCGAAAGGGGTTACTTCTTCTATTATTTCTAGTATTGCAGTTATAGTAGTACGTTTTCTGTAACCATGCTGATGTTCATGTACTATATTACGTTTTTCCAAAAACTCTACCAAGCGATTTTTTATTGCGATTTAGAATTTTCGAGAAAATTGGCTTTTTTGTCTTTTTTCTTCTGCATTGGGACAATTATTATCTTTACTTCGTCTGGAAAGTAACCTTCCTGCAGACATTCGTTAAAGGAGTAGGCTAAGTGCCTTGCGATGTTTTCTTTAAGAAGCTTGATAGTTCTGGCTGAGAGATCATATGTACCTGTTGACTTAACGCTTTTAAAGTTGTTGATTATTGCTTTGATTTCCTCTTCTGATATTGGGTTTGTTATTCTTTCTTAATAGATCTAAAGGATCTTGAGCTGGGTCAGGCACGGACACGGCTAACTTTTGTTTGTCTGGTTTAGTTTGGTTTGTGATCACGTTCCAGATAGTTTTGATTTTGTTGTTTAAGTTTTCAATCGTGCTGGTTATTCTTTCCTCCTTTTGAGTAGTTATTGCCTCCCTGCAATTTTTCTTTCTTACCTTGTACAGTTTTTCTACAGCTACACCTTTCGTTACTTCCGTTGTAGTATATAATGCATTTAAGATTTTGTTTAGTTGTGCTATGCAGCTGTTATAAACAACTATTTGCTTGTAGTACTTTAAAAGTTTTTCTTTTTCAGAGTAGGTCTTGTCGAGTTGTTCGAAGAAGTAATGCTGATATTTGTTATATATATGCGACGCGTTGCCTGCCGCGATTGGTATCCAGTCCGTCTCAGTTAGTACGAGGATGGTATGATAAATACCTGTATTAAGGAAGACAACGCAATTGTTTCGCAATTAGCAAATTTATTTCTCGACATGATCTCCTTGTAGCTCTGTACACTTAGTCCAGCAATGTTACAACCTTTTAAGTCATCCAAATAATAGGATTTGCCGATCTCTTCTAAATAGCTCTCTGTTTCAGCAATGACCTGTTAATTTGGAAAAAGAAAAAAATTACAACTAAAGGTCCTTTTGTTAACATGTCTTGTTTGTTGTTTCAGGATTTCCCGTGGTGAAGGACAGTTTCTGGCATAAGCGATCATCAGTTCATGGTGCTTCTAGAATCTATATTACTATACGTACTGGTAAAAACATTGTCTATACAGGCACTAGAAATTCGAGTTTCTCTGTGGATTTGTCGAATGAAAAGAAAATTCGATAAATGTAAGTTTCAAAATAATCATCTCAGTTGCTTGGGTAGTCAGGAATTTTCGCGTCGTAATTCTGCGAATCTATGAATCTACGAACCTACGAATCTACACATCTACGCATTTACGCATCTACGAATCTATAAATATTAGTTTCTTCAAACATTTGGAACATTTTAACAATTACATAGAAATGCTTTAAGTAGCCTCAAGTAAATTCTGTCGGATTTATTTTATGCAGTCTGCCATCCATTCCGTTATTGTGATGTTAAAATATAAACACTCTTCCAGATCAAACAAAGAGTTTCATTTATAATATACTATTCTAGTTTAAGGTAATGCATTTCCAGGCTTACGCTGTTCCTTACTGAGCACCTACCAAGTAATTTAAAAATTGCTTTTAGGTTTAATTTTTCGCGAATACCAAAGAGCTAAACTTTGTTATTTTAAAGTTTTATGGTTTCCATAATCCCTAATATTTGAAGAAAAACGGATATCGTAAATGATTGGTGGTGTTATGTTCAACGTTGTATCTACGACAACAACAACTTCTCTCAGTTGTCACTTCGGTACTGACTAAATGTCAGGCTGGCCACTCGTTGGTACCTAAATATCCCTCTTGCGGGGAAAATTGGAAATTTCTTCGTTACCATCCCCCCTTAGCCAACCGTCTTTGGAGCGAAGACATTATAATTTAACTATAAGTCCAGATAATGACGACTGTGGGGTAGCATAAACAAATCTACTCGTTTGTTAATTTTATTTTTTATTTCGCCCAAATTAATGTAGAAATCGTCTGAAATAAACAACAGCGTAAATTGGAAGGTACAACAAATACTATTTCATCAATTAAATCTTTATCTGAAAGGTTTCTGTAAATTAGCAGTGGATTTTCTCGTTTAAAGCTTGTTGGTGACAGTTTGGATCACAGAATCATCAACATACAACTTCCTGGTAAAGTCACTGCATTCGTTCTCGTATGCAGTTTGCAGAAGTAATATCATTTGATCGAAAGTCATCGAAAAGTTTCTATTTGGGTTAAATTATCAAAATTGGCTGTGAAATAAAACAATCGCCGGTCTTTCGCGATTCAAAATAAAAGAAAGATGAACGACGCCATAATTTTTCATCAATCTTTATTCGACCTTGGTTGAATCAAAGTGTGTCTTAAATCCAATCCCAATATAAGTGTTCGTTTGTGTATTCAAAGTCTTTATTAGAAGAGAAAAAGGTTAAATATCAAGAGCAGGCAGTTTCCTGTGGTGGGTATATAAACAGAGGGTTTATATACATTGGCATCGTTCAAAAGTTAAAGGTTAGTTAATTTTCAAATCTTAAAATTCGTTAATTTCATTTTACTGAGTTGGAAATTCATTCTAAAATTGCCGTAAGGGTATCCAGGGATACCCCCGAACCTACAAGAATCGTTTATTAAAATTAAATTTGAAAATTTAACAAAATTTGAGAAAAACCCCCGAGAAAGATATTTCAGTAGATATTTTTAGCGATTGTTATTGAAGAAAATATATTCTCCAGTTTATCCCTTTAAGTGATTTATTCCTATCAATTGTACGTCGTGGTCTGCATACAAATTGCCAAATTAAAGGAAGTTTGCGAGGAATGATAGAGAGGAGTTAATTAGAAAAGCAAGATGGTAGTATACGGCGGTGCTGTTTTATGAAATTAATAAAGAGTTAAACGCAATAAATTATATTTAATTTAAGCTCTCATTCATCTAAGAAGTACAAGTTAATTAAGTCCCCTTTGTTCCTAACAAAATATGCATAACGTATATATTCGATACTGACGTTTTAAAGTCAATCGTTAGCCTTAAAGAAATTTCAGCTAATACGACGAGCATAATTACTGCAATTCATACCTTTCCGATGCGCACACAAGAGCATGATGTTTCGCAAGTTTATCGCGTTTTAACTTAAACAAGAATCGGTGGTACAAGACGCACATCGCTTTTACATTTCCATCCCTGAATATAGTTTTTCTGTTTAGCACGCGAAATATATGCTTTTTCGCACGGAAACGCGTGTTGAAATGAATTTCATTATGATACGCAACTTTTATTATTTAATGTTGGTGCTCCTAAACATTGATGACAATGACGTGACAACTAGGTTAGGCATCTTTTTTTATGAATGTTAGGAAATCTAAAATACACAAATGTATTTAAGACAAATTAGTATGTATATTCAACAGTACAAAACATAACTTGTGCTTTAGCACAAGTTATGCTTTTGTACATTATTAGTAGGGTAGAGTGGGGCAGGTCCGGACGGTTTTGGTCAATTTGCTTTAACAAGCCACTATGAAGGATTTATCAGTAACTATTCTAAACAATAGATTCCTTAATGCTTTGAGTAACTATACTTATATATAATCCTAGTAAAATGTTAGTACTGTTTCTGTAAAAAAGATTTTTACATTTGTCAGGATCTACACCAGGGTAGGGCAATTTTAGACAACGCCGGGGTACATTCGGACAAGGTAGAACGTATAAAATTAACTCAACAATATTTTATTTAATATCGAGATATAACTTTGATTATCTGAACATTAAACTTAAGAAATGCAGCCAAGCGGGATGTTTTTGGGACAAACACAGGCTTGAGCAATTTCGATTCTATATCACTTCTTGAAACTACGGAAATATCATCGACAGTAGGAAAATGGAAACGTCTTTTTGAATGAGCTAGATATTTAACTGTAAATTCACCGTATTCGCAGAATCCTATAACCTGCCCTACATAGTGAATTACTTCCTTTTTTGTTAGAAACTTTACTATAACATAATACCCACACACGATCTGCTCATCATCTGAAAAGAAAAAATAGCAAACCTTAAAATTACCTAATACATATTTAAGCAAAGTTTAAATTACCAAACAGCTTCTTATATTCTGCATTTTCAGGTGGTTCCATCTCGGTCTTACAGTCAGATGAACACGCTTCAGATTTGTGTTTCTTGAGCCCTTCTTTAGAATCTGAGTCAGATGAAGAAGAATCTCCTTTCTTGATCATACGTTTCCGGCGTTTCTTTTTAACTGTAGGCATGTTATTTCTTCTTTCCATGTTACCATCAATGAATAAGTTGTTTTTGGTTCCACTTTTTTGTAATTTAAATTTCCGATTTGCTTACATTTCTTCAACTTTGAGTTTCTCTGGAGTGCTCGTATAAATTCTTGATTTGCCCAATCGTGACTTTCTATTAATTTTCCTCGGTGCAGCTTTAGGAAATGGCTTAATATCTGCAGGTTTCAGGAATATATTATAACTACGCGCGAACCTGTGGCTCTATTAATAATTTCATGTAGTAATGAGTGTATCGTAGACGTGATTGTGTATTTTCTAGTTTGCGCAAGGAAAGTCTCAGATGCCGATTCATGAATGACCTCATCCATTCGATACCCGCAGTTTGATTTAAGCGCCATTGTTTCGGAATCCTTTTTCCCAATTGTAAGGAGTATTTGTGCGCCAACTTACGAGTCGCTGTGTATGTCAAGCCATACAGAAAATGGAAAGACTGTTTCAGATACAATTGCAATTCAGTTTTCTCACTTTTTGGAAAAACTTGACGAGTTGCGTACTCAGACGGATCAGATGGTCTTTGATCTCTTTCGTTTCCAGGATTAATTGTAATATCCTGCATTTTACTTTTTGAAACTCTGCCATGTAAAGTAGATTTTTTTATATCAAATGCAATTACTGCACTTCTAATTGACATGGTTTTTCTCAACACATTTGAAACGGCAATTATAATTGTCTCTTCAGAAACTTCAGGTGTATTTCTCTATTTGACATTTTTTCGAGCAATCTTGAAAGTAGATCCGTACATTTAAAAGTTTAAGAAACAATAAAGCTAGATATTTTAGAAAATGCTCCATTTAGTATATACGATGGGGGCGGTCCGGACATTGTCCGAATGTACCCCTACTTCTACTGTCCGGATTTACCCCACCTGCTCAAAGTACATTCTACGCCTACGTAGGTCCAAACCATTTTACCGATATCGTTTACATTGAAGTTATGTTACGCACAAACATACAATACTTTCCATAGAATACTACCATAAAATACGTGTTAATTGATTTTGAAAAATGTTGTGGCCTTAAAAAATAGTACAGCGAATACTCATTTTAATGAGTCACTTTCACTTGTTTGCAAATATCTTAAACAAAACTCAATATAACACTATGAACATTCTCACGAGTTAAGTTCACGATTGCTATTAACACCTCTGTCGGCATTCTCCTAAATATTACAGAAGCCGGCAAATTAAAAATGTCCGGAGTGTCCCACGTCCGATCCTGCCTCACTCTGCCCTACCTGTTTATATAAATTAGTACCTATTTATAGTTACATTATTTTAATAATAATAATATATTTATTTTCCAACAGCAGTCAAACTGTTAATTACAAGGTAACATACAAATGTGTATACACAACATCATGAGAGGTTACTATCATTATTGTAATTATTGTATATCGTTTCAAAAATCTGAGACAAGTCATGTGCATTTGCTGTTATTCCATGCAAATTATAAGTAAAAACAAAGTTTTGTTGAGTTCTTGCATCCCCAGCAGCGAAGTCATAAGATTGAGAATTAATAATGTTAGTGCATTGTGACCTGCGAAACACTACTTGATGTATATGGCTGGGACGAAAACATTTGTGCAATTTCGATTTTCTTCTTCATCGAGGAGGTATCAATGTAAACCTCGGCAACAGCAGATGACTTCCATCCTCCATGGCACTTTATTGTGATCAAATCGCTGCATGTACTTGCTAAATACGAAACATTGGAACGTCGAAAACAATGCCTACATTATAGCTCAGAATTTGTCAGTTTGAGAAAAGTTACAACCACTTCAGGCAATTTTCCAATTGTATTAATCTCTGTGGGAGCAGATAGGCAATAACTATTACGATAAGCCAGAAACAAACGTTTAATAACATTTTTTGATTGTAAATCAGCATACTTTTTTACTAAACCAATCCATGCACTAGTTGTTATTGCAAACACTTTTGAAATATTCTTTGTTTTAGATATTACAATCTTATATTCTGTGTTGTATAGAACGAATCAATATAACATTGTTATATTGATTGATTAACATTGCGTTATATTGATTAGTTCTTCACGCCTACATACACCACCACAACTATTATTAAGACAACCTAAATTAAACACCATTATAATAACTAAAACTGTATGAAATTTAAAGCTTGAATATACTTCATACTTTTATTGCGAGATGCACTGTTATCAGCTTTCTTCTTAAATCCATTAGCTTGTTCTATCTCCGCTATTTTAATTTTTTTTGGTTCGGAATTTACAGACGAACGTTTCAAAGAAGCTTGTGATTTAAAGTATATTGAGATGTCTACATTTTTATAAATATTAAGATATGAATGTAACAAGAAGTACATCGATCATAAAGTAGAAGATTTCCGTCCTTCGCTTTGTATTTGAAAATATGCAAATAAAATATTTTTAGATACTATACATTATTCTATATACAGCAAGTATAGAAATGTTTTTTTTTTCATACTCTTCACGTGATCTACTGAGTAATAAATTACCAAGCTCAATTTATATTACTACCTTCAATATCACCCATTTTTTGTATGTACTTTTAAATACAAATAAAATATAATTGCAATGGCAAATTTTTGCATTTAAACGTCAATGTGATACACCTTTATTCAATGTCAATATTGGTGAATATGAATAACTTTCATATCACAGAAGCTTAGATGTCTCCAATAGCTGTCAGAAAATATATATAAAAAATACATTTTTAAGCCATAGAGATGCAAAATAGAAAAAAATAGGACAGAAAACTCATTTCGGACAAAATGTCATCTTATGAAACTTGCTTTCAGGAGCTGCGCTATCGTGACTGAGTTCACATTCGAAAACATTTATCATATTAAAGCTAAGATTTGATGCTACTGGAAACATTCATTCTACCGAAGTGGAAATAAGAAAAAGAATTGTAATGCATCCTTTTTGGTGAAAAAGAACAACGGAAACAATATTTTAGTTCATACAGGCCAACAATATTTTATAGTTCATGCACGTTTCAATTTGAGTCATTGCCGAATGAAATTTCGTCCAACTAGGCGTTAAAACCGCGGCAGTAACTATGTGTGGAGAAGGACTACACCGTCCGACTCAGACCTAATGTTGTTCCGTTCCCTTCTGACAAGAGCATTCCTTAAGAAGGAAAGCCTCAAAAAGGGCAAATTCTACTCTATGCCCTAGCGGTAGAACCATCGCTAATTCAAAAGAAGTCAAGCTGTCAGGGCACCGTAGACAGCTGTGGCATGAAAAAATGTAATACCTGTCCACCTCAGATAATTCGCAGTGGAAGATGGCCAAAATCCTTAAAGGGAGTAGTTAACACTCAATTCAACCCCTGCTGGGAGAGGTGGGGATGGTGTATTTCAATGAGGAACACATACCGATTTCCTTAAGCGGGTTTGTTCTGATCGCATGCAGAATGGGAGCTCCGGCTATGACTCTGAACAGGATTGCGATCGCGCCGATCGCTGGGACAACAGCTCAAGTCCTCCTGTAGCGCCACGCTTTTTGTTACTAATCTTCAATGCCATATGAGGAAAAAACCGACAGGGCGATTTAACCTATACCTTTGTGGTGAAGCAGCTTAAAGGCCACAGGCCCAGCTCTGATTTCAAGAAAGGATTATCGAACTAAAATAAACACTAGTACATAAATGTAAAATCTACATCTTTCTTTATTAAATTAGCCATTATACGATCAATATTTAATGCTAAAATGTACATAATGTTAAATCGATAATATACTACTCGTAGCACTATCTAAAATCGGGAGCGAATTAGAACTCCGCGTCAGGACACAAGCCGTAAAGGAATACAATTTTGTAGTGCAATATTCTATTTATTTTCAAAGCAAATTTAGCTTTGAATAAAAGGCTTTTAATGCACCATCTATGCAATATTAAAAAAATAGGATACAGTTTGAAAGCCCAAGCCAATCTTAGAAGTAACAAACATTAACAGCAGCAGTATATTTGGATTACATTTTAGTACCAGATTTCTATTGTGTGGCTGGCTATACAAAGTTAAGTATCCAACACCACACACCAATCTTTCATGGATTTACTACTGTAGATAGTATTCCACAAACTAGAAGGTCGCATTAGAAAATCCAAAAGTAACTGAATTTTTGCCTCTTAACTGGTACAGTGGATTATTACCCTATTGTAACATATGAATACAATTTACATCCGGTAAAAGAAAAAGAACAATTTTTCCCAATTTTTTATTTTTCTAGAAAAGACAACGAAAGTTAGCCAAAGCATCTTATATAATACATATAATGCTAACAATAACAAAGTTATAGAAAGTATTATGATAAAGTAAACAAAAAAAGAATACTAGAATTCTCATACTATAACAGGAAGCATTACGATAGGAATTTGCAATGATACTAGTTATATTATAACTATGTGACTAACATAAAGACCAGAACTGTTTAGCATCTAGAAAGAATACTTAGCAGGCAGTATTGCTAGATCTGACAGCTCTTGCGAAAATGTTAAATTGATTCACCATAAGGTCAAAATTGACCACGCCATACCAGTGATTATTGTTGAATTGTATAATACTCTCAATGGTTACAATGTAAATTTCCTGTGTAACTAGTTATAAGATCCCGATGCTTACCTTATTAAAAACCAAACGTTTGGCAGAACTTCGACAGATGCAAAGTTATTAACTTCAGCGAAGGCTTTCGCAATATAAAATACCTTATTGTTATCAACTTTACGAGATCTGCGCTCGGTTCTACCCCCGACAGAGAACGAGTACCTTTCCGAGATCAAACGTCACATTACGGTGAGGCTTCATATTCCGCTTACGCTTTGCTGGAAGTGTGCGAACCTCTTAAATGGGACGGCGTATTTAAGTTCGGTACAAGACGATGTCGTTTAATAATATTTGAGAAAACTGGATCTCCAGCGATTATAATCCGATGTGCAGAAGCTTGCATCACATTCGTCTTCCCTATAATCGTACTTACCTATTTGACATCTCTATCCGCAAACTACGTTGCGCAGCTGCATATTTGACGTTAATATCCTAATACTCGTCCTGGATTTTAAGTTTATTCTCAGGAAGTTAGACTATTTTGAAGAGGGAAAATGCAGTTTATACGTTTTGATTCGGCTAAATCATCTGGAAGGGTTGTAAGAATATGCAATTGAGATAATGCTGCACACAGAACATAATCCAGATATAGTCAATTTATGTATTCAATTATTAAATGGAGCTGCGTTTATAGACGCTAGTAAAATATGTATGTGCTTTTCTTTTGAAGCCTGTAATGGAAACGAGATTATAAATATGTAATTAATAGTAATCCTTGGAGTTAAGCTACATACATATAGACATGAGTTAAATAGAAAATGCGAAATTTGTACATACAAGCGTTATTTCAAGATTTGTTGCAAAACTATCAGTATTACGAGGGCTGTTCTCTTTCCGCTGAGCTTGGTAAAGTAATACGCAATTTATTGACAAAACACATTAACTTTTTAACGTATTCTCCTCCACAGTCAGTGTATTTCTGCGTCCGTGAAAGCCAATCTTCAAAACATTTTCACCATTCTTCCAGCTTTAGGTTATTTATTTCATTTTTGAATGGGTCAACCTCTTCTTCGGCCGGTGTGAAACGCAAACCCTGTAACTCATTCACTCTTGGTTCCCGGGTTGGGACCCCATTGTTCTCGTAGCTTCCGCCGACGTTTCGTCTACACTCTTATGGGACATCTTCAGGGCTGTTACTGCACACTGAGTGGGTACTATTCATTCCGAAGGGGTTTATACCGGGATTGTTTCGGGTCAATGGAGCGGAAATGTCATCGATCGATGAAGCGTGGCGGTTGCTGGGAAGTTTGATCAGTTGGGATTTCCACCTCTGAAAGAGCTGACGGAAAATCTTGGTGATTTACTTGTCACCTTTGATTTTGCATTATTAGAAAGTTCAGGTTTACTACGCGCTCGCGCACCCCATTTAGCATACAATATTATCCTATGGGCTCGAACGTAGGATCTCGATAGGGTATTTATGCTTCAAAAGAAAATACTCCGCCTCATACACATATGACTTGAAGCCGCGCGAAACATGTAAACTAATCTTTACAAACAACCAAACATTGACGTTTAGCAGTGTTTATGTGTACAGATGTGCCGTATTTGTCAAAGTGAACTATGAGTGGTTTGAGAGAAATTCATTGTACCATACCTATCCTACGAGGAACTCTGAACAACTTAGGTCAATCAAGCACAGTAAGACTAGTCACATCGAAAAATCAGCAGCGCATAACTGTGTTTCTATATTTAATAAACTTCCTCACCACATAAAAAAGATTCCGCAAGTTACAATTTTTAAAAATTCACTTGAAACGTTTTTAATCGACAAATGTTCATACAACATTACAGATTTTTAAAATGTATGTACAAGCTGCATTGTTTGTATTTTATCACATTTAGGTATTGTTATGTTCAACTTTGTATGTACGACAACAACAGCCTCTCTCAGCTGTCACTTCGGAACAACTAAATGTCAGCAGGTTGGCCACTCGTTGGTAACTAAATTTCCCTCTTGCGGGGAAAATTGGAAATTTCTTCGTTACCATCTCCCGCACAGGAAACTGGCTATGGAGCAAGGACATTATATTTATAATATAAGTCTAGATAACGACGAGTGTGGGGGTAGCATGAACAAATCTACTCGTCAGTTAATTTTCCTATTCACGTAATTCGTCCAAATTCATGTAGAAATCGTCTGAAATAAGCAACAGCGTAAATGGAAAGGTATTTTAAATAATATTTCATCAATTAAATCTTTATCTGAAAGGTTTATGCAAATTAGTAGAGAATTTTTATGTTTAAAGCTTGTCAGTGACATTTTGTATCGTAGAATCATCGAAATACGACCTCCTAGTTGAGTCACTGCGTTCATTATCGTATGCTATTTGCAGAAATAATCTCATTTGATCGAAATTCATCGCAAAAGTTTATATTTGGATTAAATTATCAAAATTGGCTCTGAAATAAAACAATCGCCAGTCTTTCGCGATTTAAAATAAAAGAAAGAGGAGCGACGCCATAATTTTCACCAATCTTTATTCAGCCTTGGTTGAATCAAAGTGTTTCTTAACTCCGATCCCCATATAAAGTGCTCGATTGCGAAATCGAAGTCGTTATTTGAAGAGATCGCGATGACGGACGCACACTTGAACGCAGTTTTAAAAGTTATTTCCGCCGATAAATTCACGCCACAAATAGACAACTTAATTAAAGACAAAAGATGTCAAATATCTGGCAAAAGAAGTTAATGTTTGTGTTTTTTTGTAATGTCCTTTTTATTGAAAATTTAATAAATATACTTGTCTTATAATAGTACTTTCTTCGTTAAGATTTTCAGTAGTTTGTCTTCTTTAAGGTTAGGTTTCGTGGCCCACCTAGTCTACGGTCTTAATGCTTTTGGCTCACCAGTGACTTTGAGTTTGACATGGCTGATCTAATGGTAGCAGCTTACCATTACGCGGCAGTAGTGAACCCTTTTTCAAGTTGTGGATCTCCTTATGAAAGTTTTCTGATTGAACGGATATAACTATAACCTTGAGATTTCTTCTAACTCTAAAATATTGATATAACCAAATTGTTTATGCTGAGTTTCCAAACGTATGTTATTTTTAAAACGAATAATGTAGCTCACAATGCGTAATAACTTCATGTATGACGAGTAGTTAGATATGATTTCATTGACATTCTTAGGTTTCACGCTAATTGCGGTTGCCAGTGACCTTCTTAGGTTCCACGCTAATTGCGGTTGCCAGTGGAAATGTAGTTTTTGTTTTTGGTATGTCTTCATTTTTGAAGATTGTAGTGTCGGTAGTGGGCCAACAATCTGGTTGCAAAGATAACCACTTAGGACCGTCAAACCATAACGTACAATTAATTATTTGATCTGGGTTGAAACCTCGTAAGATAGCATCTGCCGGATTATCATGAGATGGTACATATCGCCATTGGGATATATTCGAAAAGCCTTAAATCTTAAGTACCCGATTGGTTACAAAAGTTTTTAATCGACTTGATTCAGTAGCTATCCGAGACAATACAATTGTTGAATCACACCAAAAAGTGATATTGTTAATTTTTAAACTAAATGTTTTTGAAACCTTTCGACATAATTGCACTGCTAATACTGCCCCACACAATTCCAATCGTGGCAGTAATAATGCCTTCAGTGGCGCGACGTGGGATCTGGAACAGCCCACAGACAATGGTTGATCCCAATTCACTTTCGATTGCGATAATAATTGTAGTATTGGATCATAAATCTGACTGATGATTGATAATAAGATCCTTTTTGTAAATTTTGTATGAGTATTACTATTGGTTTGATATGCGAAATAGTCCTTTACTGAATGCCAAATTAATCCTAAAGTTTTGTTAGAATTCTATATATCACGTATAACATATTGTAAATTTTGCGTTAAGACTTAAGAATTTAGAATTTCCTGTTTATTTGATGCCCATTGGCGTAAACCGCTAGGTTTCAAGATGTCATTAATATCATAATGCTCATAACTTTGCTTGCCCTTGGAGATAATAGATTGTTTTCTATTGCTAATTGTTTCAGGCACCTGGATGCTAAAAATGATGCGGGTGCGGTGCCATAGGTCACCATATTCAATTTAAAATGTTGCAGGGATTGTGAAATGTCAGAACGCCAAACAATTCGTTGGTAATTTTGGTTATCTGTACATTTTTGCAATATCTGCCGGAAGTAGTTATTGATGCATCTTTTGAATACTGCTTGTTTCTCTGACTCATTGACAGCGGTCATTTGACCTAAATCTAGGTATTCTTGCATAGGATTTACATATTGCTGCTTGAAACTAGGATTACGTGAACATTTTCTTTCAATCGATGTAAAATGTTTAACAGCCATATCTAAAGAATCGCCTAATTTAGGTAAATTGTCTCGAAATGGTAATTTAACAACGAATTGGCCTGTACTATTACAATAAAAATTTCCACAAAAATAATTTTCGCAACTTTCTTCTTCCCTTGAATATGTACCATTCTTTGTAAAGCCCTCTTCAATTTGCCAAAAAGCTTCTAATTTGGTTTCAAGATTCTTACTAGAAACATTACAAGAAGTATTTTGCGTATATGTACCGTTATTGATGGTGCCAGCCACGATCCATCCTAACTTAGTTTTTGCAAAAGCAGCTTGTCTTTTCTTACCTTAGTTTGATTTTGTATGAGTAATTCGTAGAAAATACTTGCGCCTAATACGATTCCAATCTTTCCTTTCTCATTTAGTGTTGGATCTGCTAAACGAATAGCGTTTGGAAAAATGCAAGTTTGTATTGGTATCTCAAATCGAATGATGTTATTTCGGCATAAGTAATTTTATCTATGTATGAAGTTTGAGAATTGATGCCGTTAACTAGTAAATGTATGCTATTGATTGATAAGTTCAGTTTCTTCAATAAATCATGAGTCCTGAGTTATGAAGTTGGACTGTGAGCCACTATCAAGTAGTGCTCTACGTTTAACCATTTTATTAGCATTGTCAACAATATATACCATGGCGGTTGACAAAAGTATGAATCGAACGTTGCGAGAATGCGTTACAATGACGTTAGGATCTGAACTGCTGACAATCGGCGTGTCTACAAAATTGGCTACAACGTTACTGCTAGGTCTAGACCCTAAGTTTTCAACCACATCAGATTTTTGTGTATTTTCACGTGGGAAATGTAGCAACGTATTATGTTTTTATCCGCAAATTTTACATTTACTACCTTCGCAACTGTTTACTAAATGGCCCTTGCCATGCAAACAGTTAATGCAAGCGTTTATTTTACGTACAGCATCGTAACAAGCCGTCACTGGTTGTTGAAGAATTTTTTCACAAGTAAATATTTTTATGCTGACTACAATATAAACATTTATCGTGTGTAACTAAATGAGTGTAAATTTTCACTGGATTAGAATGAACATCTTTATCTATTGATTTCAATAATGCTATTCTATCGGTTAAAAATTTGATGAAAAGCTGAATATTCGGTGAATTTTAAATTTGCGATGTAAATTTTCGAATCGTTCATTCACTAGTTTCCAAGCTGTAGCATAATTGCTATCTGAAATTTCTAATGAGCTTATCGCCTTTGCCGCTTCGCCCTTTAAAGAAGATTGCAAGTAATAGTATTTTTGTATACTTGATAAGTTAGTGTTATCATGGATAAGAGTACAGAAGGTGTCGTAAAATTGCATCCATTTATCATAACTGCCATGAAATTCTGGGATTGCTAACTGTGGTGGTTGTTTATGATATCTTTAGTTTTGAATATTTCCAAATAAAACAAACCTTCGAACTCTGACTTTTCCAATTCTTGATCGGTAGACGGGTTTAATGCTTCGATTTGGTTTTGTGTATCATCAAAATTGTTGAAACATGTTTCTAAACTTTGCATGCACGTACTAAATTTAGTAACTTTGCTATGATTACTAGTTTCCGAAATGAACTATGAAAAGCGCGTGAGTAGAGCTTTTAATTGTCCTCGACGTATTTTTTAGGTTTTTATTTGTTCTTCTGCTATAACGAATGAAATATTATACAAAATTGTCCAAAAATACGGTATGAATTTCGAAGATTGACTGAAAATGACTAGAAACTAGCTGAAATAAGTTAACATAAGCACGTGTTCGATGAAGGTTAAAAAAGGCGGGAATGCAAAATGTGTGGTTAGTACGAGAAATTGTATGAGTGTGTGTGGATAAAAGTAACGTGTGTGAATGATAGGACTCACTGTTATCTGTTTTCCTGCCTTTCTTCTTGTTTTGCTCGTTGTATGTTAATAGCGAGGTGCCGAATTGTGGACTGCTATCCGGGTCGTTGTACTAAATGTTTTGTGCGTGGATTGTATTTTTCTTTTTCACTATATATGTGTTTATTTACTACCAAAAAATACATTGGTGCTTAGTTAACTTATGTTTTATTGCACAAATGTCGTTAGTACTACTACAATTGTATTGCCGTTGTATAGGTGCAGCTAATGCATAAAAAAATTAGCTGGTGTCACAAATTAACAGTTTGTTTTCGCACTATAATTAGATAAGGCGAGAAAAATAAAAAATTACATTATTGCACTTCACCTTATCGATTTCATACTTATTGAACGACCGTCGTATACTACAGCGTCATCTATGTTTATCTTTATCATGACACCTTGCTATGTATACTATTTGCTATTTCACATGAATATTAAGTATTCGCGCCTCTTTGGGTTTACATCTTATGTATGTTCGCTCGGGTTACACTTTTTACTCGGTGTAGTGTGAAATGACGTCACTGGAGTGGTCGGTGCTAGTAGGTATACGGTTGTATACAGTTGCACGCTGGCCTAACGAACGTATATTTTTACACTGGTTACTCGGAGTAGTTAGCATAGGCCGAGCGAACAAAGCTCTTGTATGCGCTAATCAACTGCCACCAATATAAATTTTTTGCGCTGCTAACAACGGTTTTTTAATAAATTTAAAACAATGTGTGTTATATTTGATTAATATATACACAAAACATACTTAAAAATTTTATGACAGTATATGGAAATATATCTATTACAGATCGGAATAATTCCACCATATAAAGATAGTCTTTGTATTCATATTATAAAAAAAAAGTAATAGTAGTAGAAAAAGAAATATTTTTCGAAATGATTGAAGAATGCTTACATTAAGATATATGAAAGTTCTCATGAAGATACTCTATTTCGACTTTTGCTAGCATTTTGAAATTGATTTAAGGTTCTTATGAGCGTACTCTGTATACTAAAGAAATAGTTTTCATAATGATACATCTGAACCTATGCAGCATCAAATATCAAGATTGCACGGAAGAATATTTTAAAGAGCTCAAAACCAATGGTATATACACGTAAGGCGAATGCGCGTTGTATTATAGATCGGACATAGATATAAGTTGCAGCCATAAATTTGACGATTATTAATTATATGTTTATTATTATATTTATATAACCAAACTTAGTATTCGCTACGAAAGAGAAGAAGACAAAGAAAGATTGTACTTGCCCAACGCATATTCTACTTACATTTACCCGTTCATATAATAAATGAGGTTTACTTATAAATGCCTATCATTCCATCCGTGGTGTTTTAATTTTTAAAATACTCTTATCTTTAACAACGCATTCACTCCGTTTGTTTACAATCAGTGCTGACGTGTAAACTTCAATAACTTTATAACTGCTGAGTCAGTAATGTAGAATATTGTTTGGGTGCTACTCTTCTCGTCTTAGAGTGTAAACGGTGATTTGCAGTTTTTACGCATTTAGCTGTTAGTCCTATTAATTTTAGCGATATATAATATCTATAAAATAAAGGTAGTTCTACCAATTAGTATGACATATAACAAAATAGTCCATGTGCTAATCTTGAAATGCTCTGGAGATTTGTTTTCTTTTAAATTCCTAAACTGTTCCTTTTGTTTTTCCAGTAATTAACATAATTAAATTAGTACAGAAAAATCTATTGTTGGGAATAACTGAAGAATGCTTACGATTGATATGAGTGATATGAATATGAATGTTCACGTGAAGGTATTCTATTTTAAAATGTAAAGTACCTTTTAAAATGTTCGACTTTTGTTAGCATTTTGAAATTCGTTTAATACTGCTTTTTCTCAAAGCCTCGTTTCCTACCCATTTCAACAGCTTCGCATACTTAACGGTGTCTTTTTCTGTTTTATTTGCATCGTCAAAGCGAATCAAAAGGTTTGCAAAGCGAAACTTAAATACTGCTCAACAATTATGTTTATAGATTACCGTACACGTAGCTGCAGTTTCTCTGAGAATCTGTCTCGCTCTTCCAACGCTACCAATACAAAAGTTATTCGGGTCTGGTTTGGAAAAAGTTAGATTTCATCAGGTTAAATGATCCCATCTCTGTTGTTCAGTCGGTCTTCATCTCTCGATCCAAATGCGCATACTTTGTGGTTTCAATTAGGTAAGATTAAATATATTCTCTTCTGGACAGTCTCAGTGATTTTATCTGATAAACGTAGAGGAGGTCCATTGCCGCTTCTACAATTAATGTTGGAATTTGTAACAGTTTCAGTAACACAGTACCTAATTTTACCTTCGTTCTTTTATTTCACTGTTATCGGACCCGTAGAATCGATTTCCACAATTCCAATCGTTCTATTGCCTTTAATTTCCAAGACATGCAATAGAAAGTATATCAAGAAATGTAAACTGAAGTATTCCGAAAGTGTAAGGAATTCAGGAATTTTTAAGATATCAACGATTTTTTTTTTGATAAAACATTTTTTCCGTAAAATTTCATTAAAAAATGAACAGTGAATTTTGAATTAGAGATCATATAACAGAATTTTTTTAAGAGAGCTGCTTCTAAATAGAATAAAATTTCAATAAAAGTGAAAAGTAATATAAAATAACGATTACAAATTTAGGATTGTAGTTCGCATTTTGAAATTCAATTAACATTACGTCTTATGAACGTACCTGTATATAAATGTAAGGATTAACTGCAGCCCGATATACTATAAATCGGACGTGGATATATTCACTACGAAAGGGATTACAGAAGTATGCGATTAGACGATGTTTCGCCAAGCACATTTTACCTACATTTACGCGTTCGTAGAAAATAAGGTTATAATTATATTATAAGTCAATGCACGCTACTCTTGGCATTTAAATTTTAAAACATCCTTATCTGAGTAGACAACAATGGTTCCTTTTTATCTAGAACGTGCTCTATGCGCTAATAAAGACGGTGTGTTCTGATTAATGTAGTCCATTCGTATTTGTATATATAAAGATTGGATATAACAAACAACTAGTTTTTTCGCGTTGTTTTTCGCTGTGCGGCAGCAAAATCCGTTTCAGGAGGCTAACTCGAAATTCGGGCCGGCCTAGTGCAAGCTTCGAGAAAAGGCCCCACCGTCGGACCACGTTCCGTGTCGCTCGTAATATGTCTAGATAGCGGTTAGCGGTGCACAGCTTTCCCCATATCGTTCCATTCGTCCTCTATTCTATCTTTACGGTGGCGCAATGCTCAAGACTGAAATAGAGACGACAGCTACTATTAAAATTATAATGGTGAGAGATTTGAATAGTATCAAACTCAAACAGAGCTCTTGGAATGTATATATACCTTTGCTTTAATTTTTACTTATTAGTTTCCACTGCGAATTGTTTACGACATGAAACTTTTTATTTATTTGGAAACTATCTAACACGGAGACGTGCTAATCACCAATTTTAATGAAGCTTTGTCAGTTTGTAGACCCCAACGAGTGTTGCTCAATGATACCTTCCGTTGCTGCAGAGCTGCATACTTAGGGAGTGAAATTTATCCCTGAAGTTCGCGCTAAATTTCGTTTTTTCCAAATAAGTGTTGAAGAGTTAAAGATAGAAAAAAAGTATCAATAGCGCGCTTATACCATTTAATGATCTCCTTCGGCTGGTGCGGGTGTACATATACAGGGTTTTATAGTTCCCAAAAAATAGAAATTGTGTAAACATCAACCCCTACAAATGTTTATACAATTTCTAATTTTTTGATTTTCGAAATCGGAAGATTCTGCCTCTAAAAGGAACACATTCCTTTTCTTCTGCTAAGGCTCAGTTTCTAGAGTTCCATAAAAATTCGAATTTTCGGGTTACCAACGTTCCTTTGTTAGTTAGCATTTTCATCAAGGTAGATAGTTCCATTTGGGTGATTATAGTGTCATTTCACAATAAATATGTAGTGTTAATGTCAAAATACTGTTACTTGCCGGTGTACATATATAATAACCTTTCTTATAATGTTATTTATAATTTATTATTCAATTCGACCTTTCGTTGATTTGGAGCTAACCTGAACACGTCCACTGTGTGTGTAAAACATTGTAGCGACAAAATATGAAAACGGAAAAATCAAAGCATTATTAAATGTGTAGTGAGTTGAATCGCAATTTATTTAAACTGCTAACATTGATGTTACTGGCGATGAAAACGATATCGGCGAGATTTTTATAATTTTCGCTAATCCCTAATGCAAACAGGAATTCTGATATTCACCAATCTGTGGCAACTATCTCATTATTTTTTTCATACAGATTTTAGCGTTAGTTATCCAATAGTAAAAATATATAAATCCATTATCCTACTTACCTATTATTTTCTTAATTTATATCTCACCTCTCTAGGACTACGATTGCGATTGCCCTGCGTTCATGCAACGGGAATAAAAACTAAGTAGAAAAGAAGTACTGGCTTTCTTTCCATTTTCTAAACCGTTGGAAATAAAAACGTTTGTACATTCAAACAAATTCAATCCGTTGTTTTTAAAAAATGTGCTTTCACTCAAATAAACCTTTGTTGAATTAAATAAATAATTTCAAAGATAAATATTTGTTTGGTTCAAGAATTTTTTTTTCTCTGTGTAGATACTACATTTAATTATCATGTGTAATAAATTGTATTTTTGTGGAGTATGGCTAATGCTAAATGAAATATTTCCGGGTATTTGTATCAAATTATTAAATGAGTAGTTGTTTGTATTGTCTCGGTCAAAGTAAAAAGTAATTATACCTAAGAATATGTATTATACTCGTTTGATTCTCGTTTACTTTCTAGTATGTCACACATCGAACAATGAAAAAGAAGAAGTAAATCTTAATTGATTTACGATGCTTCAGAGGTCAGACGACAACAACCTATGAATATATTCTATAACACATTGTGCATTACATAGTCTTTGTATCACTGCTAATACTAGTCATTGTCTTAATATTACTGCGTGCGTATTGTGTGCGACATTACATACTTATAACCTGAAATTTAATTGGTGTACAGGTGCCCTACCGGAAATTGTAAGTACCCTTATACCGACGTACGTATATGCATTCATGTTTTAGTTAAGAAAAAAATTATGTCTAGGGTGGTCTCTCCTTCTTGACTGGTTTCTATAGCATCTATTTAATTATTCAAAAATTAACGCTTCTTATTATCGGATTGTTAACTACTTTACGCTTAGATACATTTTTCTGCCCTGGGGAATATCGCTTAGTTTCATAATTGCTCGCTTAATGCTTTGACGATATTTCTTTGAGACACGTTAGCCTGGATGGCAGTGCGGTTTCGTTTTTACGCAACAATGTTATTTATATATATGTTGCCGTTACTTTGATAAATGAGGGTAGTATGCATAATAACCTGGTATTATACATAACACCAAGCGCTTCTGATTAATGTGATAAATATTTTAAATGTTAAAGAATTAATCACATTAACGTGTTATTATGAATAATATCCTGCACATTCTAATTAGTAAGATAAATGTCACACTTATGCAGGTTTGAACCTGTCTGTGTCCAAATTTCAACCTGTCTTAGTTGCACGTGGCATCTAATTGGTTGCTTTCATGATAGTCGAGGTTGAGTGTTCATTGAGTGCAGATGCTTTGTGTTATCTTGATATGGATACCGGTCGTTTTAACACACTGGAGGCTCGTTTTAATGAAAGTTTATTGAATGCTTTTAAGAATAAGAAGGAAAATAGTAGCATAATGAGTAAAGAAGGCTACCAGAACTTAATTGAGAAAGTGCATGTGTCAAAATCTAAATCCAGTGG